>NC_051168.1:87358193-87925693 GCF_013339725.1 Rhipicephalus microplus
TTTGACAAAATGATAAACTGCAGACTTGTACACTTTCTTGAAATAAACAATTTGCTCGATCCATTTCAGTGCGGGTTTCGAGAAAGTAGATCCACCACAGACCACCTTGTTCGTATCGAGGCACAGATCAGGGACGCTTTCGTCCATAAACAATATTTTCTCTCTCTATTCCTCGATATCGAAAAGGCTTATGATACAACATTGGCGTTTCGGAATTCTAAGAGACCTGTCCCACCTTGGCGTGCGCGGAAGAATGTTTCACATAATCGAAAGTTACCTGTCAAACCGGACATTCCGTGTCCGAGTGGGCACGGTTCTTTCCCAAACATTCGTCCAGGAAACAGGCGTGCCACAAGGTGGTGTACTTAGCTGCACACTTTTTCTCATCAAGATGAATTCCTTGCACTTGTCCATCCCTCGCAATATGTTCTATTGTACATATGTCGACGACGTTCAGCTTGGCTTCAAGTCATGCAACTTGGCCATGTGTGAGCGGCAGGTTCAGCTTGGTTTAAATAAGGTCTCCAAATGGGCAGATGAAAACGGATTTCGACTTAACCCACAAAAAAGCACATGTGTCTTGTTCTCTCGAAAGAGAGGCATGCACTCGGAACCCGACATTCAACTGAACGGGCAACAACTGTCCGTCAAAGCCGAGCATAAATTCTTAGGCTTAATCTTGGACAACAAGTTGACCTTCGTACCCCCCCCGCAGGGGCGCCTGCGTAAGTAGGCGTTTGGTGTGTAGCGACACCACGGACCCGAGCTAACGGGGGAGTTTCTACTCCCTCCCACGCCTAGCCGTGCGTGGCTTTGCCGTGCCCGGGGAAAAGGGGATCCTGGGGGTTGAGCTGACGCTGGGTGATTGGACCTTTAAGGCCCCCCAGCAGAGGCAACACACCTCTTTGGCCCCGGCTTCACGTAGACGGCACCCCTGGACTGACCCACCCAGGGGAAATCGGCAGTCGCCTTTTCCTATCTCTCTCTCCCTACATCTTCGTCTTTATCTCTTACTGTTTATCTGTCCTGTCTTCTACTCTGTTCTGCTTACTTCCAAACTTCCTGGCGGCGAGGGTTAACCCTGTGCAAATAGCCTACCTTGGTCTAGGCGCATTGGGTTATAGGTGCGTTGTACGGCTGGCGTCTGCAGGTTTTAGCATCCACAAACTTGTAGCGTCCCCTTGTTGGACTCCGTGGTGGGTGGCCGCCAACGCTTCTGAAGAAAATTAAACTGGCATGCATAAAGCATTTCCCCTATTAAGTGATCGTACCGCCTTAAAGCGTGTACGCACCGAAGACTTAGGCTTTTTCAACCGATCAAGTGAAAACTTCCCCCATTTTCATGTTATACATAGTGAAATAAGCAGCAAGCAAGCCAGAACCGTATCACCCTTTGTAGTAGCCAGATGTCTCACAGAAACTCTTGGAGCCGGGTACAAAGTTACCAAAATGGCCAGCGGAGACCTCCTCCTTGAAGTCCGAGGAAAAGAACAGTTCGAAAAGCTACAGAATCTTTCAACGTTTGGTGACACTCCCATCACTGTAACGCCACACAGATCCATGAACACAACCCGTGGAGTAGTATCTGATGCTGATCTGCTCAGCTTGACTGAAGAGGAACTTCTGGAGGGGTGGAAGAGTCAGAATGTGACCAATGTACAAAGGATCACCATTAGAAGAGACAACAAGGCAACACCAACAAAACACCTAATACTCACGTTCGCTTCCAGTAATCTCCCAGAAAGTATTCAAACAGGCTACACAAAGACGTCGATCAGACCATACATACCTAACCCACGTCGTTGTTTTAAATGCCAGAAGTATGGACATGGCTCACAAAGCTGTCGTGGTCACCAAACTTGTGCACAATGTGGAGTGTCAGGCCACAATTCTGACAATTGCGAAGAACCATCACACTGTGTGAACTGTGGTGGAAATCATGCCGCATACTCACGGTCTTGCTCATTTTGGAAAAAAGAAAAGGAAATCATCACATTGAAAATAAAAGAAAATATCACATTCAAGGAAGCAAGACGAAGAGTGTCGCCATTTTATGGCGCTACATATGCTGATGCGGCGCGTCAGGGGGCAACGCCGCACCAGCCCTCGCCACTCCTTCGGCCAGCGCAGAGCGAGCCGACGGCTGTGGCACCTGCCCCCAAGGCGGCAGTAGTTCAGGCTACTCCGCCTACTATTGAACAGAGACCAGGGACTCCAGGGTCCTCGGGTCTCAAGGCCTCACCCCGCCAGGCAAGGCCCAACCTTCGAAAACCAGCTCGCATGAGCGAGCATCCAGTGCCTCCGAGGAGGCAATGGATACGGCGGCACCCCTGGTGCCAAAAGAACGGCGCGGCTCTCTGGAGCGCGCCAAGAAAACTAAAAAGCCCATAACAGGGCCTGACAATGGCCCTGGTACTTGAGCTTGACCTTTCAGCTTAAACAAGTCACTCCCTTAACGTACACACAGCACTACTTTACTTCCAATATGGACACACAAATTATACATTGGAACGTCAGAGGACTGCTTAAGAACCTCGACGACGTACAAGAGCTTTTATACAAATACTCACCTCAAGTGCTGTGTGTACAAGAAACACACCTAAAATCCTCCACAACAAATTTTTTACGTGCTTACGTCATATACCGAAAGGACCGAGATGATGCTGTGGCGTCATCCGGTGGCGTAGCCATTATTGTTAACCAAGGAGTAGCGTGTACACATTTACCACTCCAGACATCCCTTGAGGCGGTGGCTGTTCGAGCGGTACTCTTAAACAAACTCGTCACCATTTGCTCTTTGTATGTACCTCCCCACCACCGTCTTGAAAGACGTGAATTTCAGTCGTTAATAGACGAACTGCCTGAACCATATTTGCTTCTTGGCGACCTAAATGCACATAGTGGACTCTGGGGCGATTCTCGCTGTGATGCACGAGGTCGTCTCATTGAACAATTTCTCTTCTCTTCCGGTGCCTGTTTGTTGAATAGGAAAGAGCCAACATACTATAACGTTGCCAACAAAACTTACTCGTCTATAGACCTCAGCATCGTATCGCCTTCACTCCTACCCCTACTGAAATGGAAAATCATAAATAATCTATATCCCCGCAGGGGCGCCTGCGCAAGTAGGCGTTTGGTGTGTAGCGACACCACGGACCCGAGCTAACGGGGGAGTTTCTACTCCCTCCCACGCCTAGCCGTGCGTGGCTTTGCCGTGTCCGGGGAAAAGGGGATCCTGGGGGTTGAGCCGACGCTGGGTGATTGGACCTTTAAGGCCCCCTGGCAGAGGCAACACACCTCTTTGGCCCCGGCTTCACGTAGACGGCACCCCTGGGCTGACCCACCCAGGGGAAATCGGCAGTCGCCTTTTCCTATCTCTCTCTCCCCCACATCTTCGTCTTTTCACCTCTTTAAATCTATCCTGTCCTCTAATTTCTTCTGTTACTTCCCCATTTTCATGGGCGGCTTGGGTTAACCTTGTGCAACTAGCCAACCTTGGCCTACGCGCATTAGGTTATCGTAGCGGTGTACGGCTGGCGTCTGCATGTTTCTCGTTTCATGAACCTTGTAGCGTCCCCTCGTTGGGCTCCATGGTGGGTGGCCGCCATCGTTACTGAATTACATTCCTCTATCATGCAGAGAAGTTTTCCACTCCTCAATGATCGTGCCGCTTCAAAGCGCGTACGCACCGAAGAATTTTCCTTTTTCAGCCGACCCAAAGAAGTATTCCCTCGCTATCATGTTGTACACAGTGAGAAGCCCAACAAAACAGCCAGAACAGTGTCCCCGTTCATAGTTTCGCGGTCCCTGACAGCCACATTAGGTGATGGCTACAAAGTTACAAAAATGGCTAGTGGTGACCTTCTTTTAGAACTCCTTGACAAAACACAATTTGACAAACTAAAGAACCTTGCAACATTCGGCGACATCCCCATCAGCGTAACACCTCATCGATCCATGAACTCTGCACGTGGAGTTGTTTCTGACACAGACCTCCTTGACCTGACGGAGGCTGAACTCCTCGAGGGCTGGAAAGAACAGAATGTGACCAACGTGAAGCGAATCACTATCCGAAGGAACAATCAGGAAACCCCCACAAAACACTTGGTACTGACCTTTGCCACCAGTGAACTACCACAAACAATAGAAACTGGCTATACAAAGACACCGATCAGACCCTACATACCAAACCCCCGCCGATGTTACCAGTGTCAAAGGTTCGGCCATGGCTCTCAGAGCTGTCGTGGTCGACCTGCTTGTGCCAAATGCGGTGCCCAAGGCCACATCTCTGACAATTGTAATGAAACCCTACATTGTGTAAACTGTGACGGAGACCACGCATCATATTCACGTTCTTGTCCTCAGTGGAAAAAAGAAAAAGACATCATTACACTGAAGATTCGCGAAAATATCTCATTCAAGGAAGCACGCCGAAGGTGTTCGGCATTTCACGGCACAACTTACGCTGATGCGGCGCGTCAGGGGGCAGCGTCGCATCACCCACCGCCACTACCTAGGCCCACGCAAAGTGAGCCATCGGGTGTGGTGGCCGCCCCCATGGTGGAAGCAGCCAAGCCTGCTCCACCTACCAAGCCAGAGACTCAGGTGACTCCAGGGTCGTCGGGTCGACCGACCACGTCTCACCAGGCGAGGTCGCAAATACGCAGCAGCAGCTCGCGTACGCGGGCGTCCAGTGCTTCACGTGAGGCAATGGACACAAACACGGTACCTCAGGTGCCGGAAACGCGGCGTGGCTCCATAGAGCGCGCTAAAAGAACCAAGAAACCAATAACAGGGCCCGACAACGGCCCTGCTACTTAAGTTACAACTTCCCACTTGAACAACCACTTCATTTTTGTACACACAGCACCACTTTCCATCAAATATGGAAACACAGATTTTACAATGGAATGTCAGAGGCCTTCTCACTAACCTCGACGATGTCCAAGAACTTCTACACATTCACTCACCAAAAGTGCTGTGTGTACAGGAAACACACTTAAAATCTAAACACACCAACTTTCTACGCAGTTACATTATTTTCCGAAAGGACCGTGATGATGCCGTGGCATCATCTGGAGGTGTAGCTGTTATAGTTAAGCAAGGTTTAGCATGTAAACACTTGAAACTCCAAACTTCTCTTGAGGCAGTGGCTGTTCGAGTGGTGCTTCTAGGCAGACTTGTCACCGTTTGCTCTATATACATACCTCCACATATTCAACTACGCAAACATGAATTCCAGTCTTTGATGGATGAACTTCCCGAACCCTATCTTGTTCTAGGGGACTTTAATGCACATAACAAGCTATGGGGCGACTCTCGTTGCGACGCCCGAGGTCGACTGATTGAACAGTTTCTTCTCTCTTCAAGCGCTTGTCTCCTGAATCGGAAAGAACCAACTTATTATAACCTCGCTAACAATACCTATTCCTCAATAGACCTGAGCATAGCATCTCCATCGCTTGTGCCTCCACTTCACTGGAAAGTCATCACTAATCCCTACGGAAGTGACCATTTTCCCGTAGTTTTGAGCACACCTACATCAACTGAATGCCCGCCCCAGGTTCCAAAATGGCTATTAAGCAAAGCCAACTGGGAACAGTTTTATACCATCACACATATAAATTGGCGCGACATATGCACTTTAGACATTGAAGCGGCTGTCGACTACTTCACAGCATCTTTGATCGATGCAGCAACAAAAAGCATACCACAAACAAATGGACATCATCGAAAACGACGTGTGCCATGGTGGAATTCAGAGTGCCAAAATGCGCGCAGGCAGCAAAACAAAGCATGGAGGGTGCTTCGGAACTCACCAACAGCCGAAAATCTTGCCACTTTTAAGAAAATGAAGTCTCAGGCCAGGAGAACGCGTCGGCAGGCCAGAAGAGAAAGCTGGCACAAGTTTTTATCGGGGATTAATTCTTATACCCAAGAGGCTAAAGTCTGGAACATGGTTGGTAGAGTAGCAGGAAGACAAGTGCATTCACTTCCACTCGTGAACACACAGGGTGACAGCCTGGAAGATCAGGCGAACTTCCTCGGTGCACACTTCGAGCAGGTCTCTAGCTCGTCACACTATACTGAAGCTTTTCTAAGATACAAAGCAAAATCGAAAAGAAGAAACTGGAATATAAGTGTACAAAATACGAGGCATACAACCAACCTTTCAACTTAGCTGAGCTACAAACATCACTAAATTCCTGCAGTAATTCTGCCCCAGGCCACGACCATGTCATGTATGAAATGTTGAAAAACCTGCCGCTTGAAACGCGAAAAACTTTACTCTCCCTATACAATGCTATCTGGATTTCTGGCACCATACCTACTTCCTGGAAAGAAGCCATCGTTATCCCTATTTTGAAACAGGGCAAGGACTCTTCCTCTGTTTCAAGTTATAGGCCAATCGCACTAACCAGCTGCCTTTGTAAACTTTTTGAAAAAATGATAAACCGCCGACTTTTATATTTCCTTGAAACACACAATCTGCTTGACCAATACCAATGTGGGTTTCGAGAGGGTAGATCTACCACCGACCATCTGGTGCGTATCGAGGCACAGATCCGAGACGCTTTCGTCCACAAACAATACTTTCTTTCTGTGTTCTCGATATCGAAAAGGCTTACGACACAACATGGCGTTTTGGCATATTAAGAGACTTGTCTCACCTGGGTGTGCGCGGTAGAATGCTTTCCATAATTGAGAGTTACTTGTCCAATCGGACATTCCGTGTCCGTCTGGGCAGTGTGCTCTCTCAAACATTTGTCCAGGAAACAGGCGTGCCACAAGGTGGCGTGCTTAGTTGCACACTTTTTATTATCAAAATGAATTCTTTGCACTTGTCCATTCCCCGCAATATGTTCTATTGTACATATGTCGACGATGTTCAGCTTGGCTTCAAGTCATGCAACTTGGCCATGTGTGAGCGGCAGGTTCAGCTGGGTTTAAATAAGGTCTCCAAATGGGCAGATGAAAACGGATTTCGACTTAACCCACAAAAAAGCACGTGTGTTTTGTTCTCTCGAAAGAGAGGCATGCACTCGGAACCTGACATTCGGCTGAACGGGCAACGTTTGTCCGTCAAAGCCGAGCATAAATTTTTAGGCTTAATCTTGGACAACAAGTTGACCTTCGTACCACACATAAAGTATTTAAAAACAAAATGTTTAAAAGCCATGAATGTTACAAAAGTTTTGTCACGTACTACGTGGGGTAGTGACAGGAAATGCCTCATGAACCTGTATAGAAGCCTTATTCGCACCCGCTTAGATTATGGGGCCATTGTTTATCAGTCTGCTACTCAAAGTGCCTTGAAGATGCTGGACCCCGTGCACCATTTGGGCATTCGCCTTTCTACGGGTGCTTTTCGCACCAGCCCCGTAGAAAGCCTTTACGTTGAGTCAAATGAGTGGTCGCTTCATCTGCAAAGAACTTACATGTCCTTTGTTTATTTCCTTAAGGTGAAAGCAGACAAGGAGCACCCCTCATACTCTACTATTAATGATTTGTCGAGCTCAACTCTGTTTCAAAACAGGCCTTCGATGAGGCAGCCCTTCTCAGTTCGCCTGAAGTGTCTAGCTGAAGAAACTGCAGTGTCACTTGAACATAGTTTAATGGCTCCTGTAGCATACCCGCCACCGTGGCAGTGGCAGACTATAGACTGCGATGTGTCTTTCCTAGAAGTTACAAAACATGCACCTATTGCCCATATCCGAACATACTTTTTGGAACTTCAAAACAAATACACACGTCCTGAGTTCTTCACAGATGCCTCCAAGACTAACTCCTCTGTGTCCTACGCTGCTGTCGGCCCATCCTTTTCGGATGCTGGCCCTCTACATCCACGCACAAGTATCTTCACAGCGGAAGCTTACGCGATACTTGTGGCAGCTAAACACATCAAACAATCACAAATACAAAAAGCAGTAATTTATACAGACTCCCTCAGCGTGGTAACGGCTCTGCACAGTCTTAAAAAACAAAAAAACCCTGTCCTAATTTCACTTTACTCCATTTTATGCACCCTCCACACACTCAACAGACATGTTGTTGTGTGCTGGGTGCCAGGGCACCGTGAGATTCAAGGCGACGTGATGGCGGATCAGCTTGCTGCATCCGCCCACGAAAGCACCGCCATTACATCCATATCAATCCCGGCCCTTGATCTTAAGCCGTCTCTCAAACGAAACCTCAGGGACTACTGGCAGAGCAAGTGGGATACACACACACAAAACAAACTACACGTAATTAAGCCACACCTTGGTCATTGGCTGCCCGTATCGAAATCGCGACATACAGAGGTAATACTAACGAGACTCAGGATAGGACACACATACACGACACACACACACCTTTTGTCTGGTGGCAATCCACCATTGTGTGACAGATGTGGTGAATCCTTAACCGTCCTTCACATGTTAATTCAGTGTAAACACTTAGAAACTCTAAGAAAACAACATTTTCCAATACTCTACCGACAACATATACCTTTACACCCTGCAATGTTTGTCGGTAGGGAACCACTTTTTAGTCATAATTCATTGTTAGCGTTTTTAAAAGAAATTCACAGCTTTCATGTCATATACCCGGGCATACCGTAGCATGACCTCTCCAGAGAGGTTTTTGCTGCGGTGGCTACACAAGAAAGCACATGCCTCACGGCCCTTGGGCGCAAGGGTTTGAACGAGTGAGGCACTTGTGCTAATGCCATACATATCCACCATCGTCTTTTATTATCACCAACTTTTGCCATCTGTTCACATCACACACACCTTTCACGGCATGGTCATGATTTTATTACTTGTATGTTTTTACCCGCCTTACTGCGAGGAATTTTATGGCCCTTATACAGCCGCTTATCACAATCATTGTCCATATTTTTAGTAAAATGAACTGGCGCTCTTTGGCCGTGAATCGGCCCTTGCGCCATAAAACATCAAATATCATCATAAATAATCTATATGGAAGTGACCATTTTCCTGTAGTGTTGAGTTCACAAACAACATATGAATGTCCTCTACATGTTCCCAAATGGCTGATGAACAAAGCAGACTGGGAACAGTTCCACAACACTACACGTTTGAGTTGGACAGACATATGTAGGTTAGACATAGATGAAGCTGTGAAGTACTTCACAGCTTTTCTAACTGACGCAGCAGCCAGGTGCATACCGCAAACATCTGGAATGCCCGGCAAACGACACGTCCCATGGTGGAACACGGAGTGTCATAATGCGCGAAAGGAACAGAACAGGGCATGGAGATTGCTGCGCAACTCGCCAACGGCGGAAAATCTTGACACGTTCAAGAAAATAAAGTCTCAAGGAAGGAGAACGCGTCGGCAGGCCAGAAGAGAAAGCTGGCAGAAGTTTTTGTCGGGGATCAATTCATACACACAGGAGGCAAAAGTCTGGAACATGGTCGATAGGATAGCAGGGAAACAAGTACACACACTTCCACTCGTAAACACTCAGGGTGATACCTTGGAAGATCAAGCAAACTTCCTCGGTGCACACTTCGAACAGGTATCCAGCTCATCCCACTATACTGACACCTTCCAAAAATACAGAACAAGAATTGAAAAGCAGAAACTCGAACACAAATCCACCAGATACGAGGCATATAACCAAGCTTTCAGTCTAGCTGAGCTCCGAACATCTCTAAACTCCTGCGGTACTTCTGCCCCAGGTTCTGACCGTGTGATGTATGAAATGTTAAAAAACCTACCAAATGAAACCCGAAAAACCTTACTTTGTTTGTACAATGCTATTTGGTCTTCTGGCACTATTCCTACCTCCTGGAAAGAGGCTATTGTTATTCCCATTTTGAAAGAGGGCAAGGACCCTTCTTTACCCTCGAGTTATAGGCCTATAGCACTTACAAGCTGCTTGTGCAAAGTCTTCGAAAAAATGATAAACTGCCGACTTGTACATATCCTTGAAACAAATAATTTGCTCGACCCATTTCAGTGCGGGTTTCGAGAAAGTAGATCCACCACAGACCACCTTGTTCGTATCGAGGCACAGATCAGAGACGCGTTCGTCCATAAACAATATTTTCTCTCTGTGTTCCTCGATATCGAAAAGGCTTATGATACAACATGGCGTTTCGGAATTCTAAGAGACCTGTCCCACCTTGGCGTGCGCGGAAGAATGTTCCACATAATCGAAAGTTACCTGTCAAACCGGACATTCCGTGTCCGTCTAGGCAGTGTGCTCTCCCAAACATTTGTCCAGGAAACAGGCGTGCCACAAGGTGGTGTGCTTAGTTGCACACTTTTTATCATCAAAATGAATTCTTTGCACTTGTCCATTCCCCGCATGTTGTTCTATTGTACATATGTCGACGACGTCCAGCTTGGCTTCAAGTCATGCAACTTGGCCATGTGTGAGCGGCAGGTGCAGCTGGGTTTAAATAAGGTCTCCAAATGGGCAGATGAAAACGGATTTCGACTTAACCCACAAAAAAGCACGTGTGTCTTGTTCTCTCGAAAGAGAGGCATGCACTCGGAGCCCGACATTCAACTGAACGGGCAACAACTGTCCGTCAAAGCTGAGCATAAATTCTTAGGCTTAATCTTGGACAACAAGTTGACCTTCGTACCCCACATAAAGTATTTAAAAACAAAATGTTTAAAAGCCATGAATGTTATAAAAGTGTTGTCACGTACTACGTGGGGTAGTGACAGGAAATGCCTCATGAACCTGTATAGAAGCCTTATTCGCACCCGCTTAGATTATGGGGCTATTATTTATCAGTCAGCGACTCAAAGTGCTTTGAAGATGCTGGATCCCGTGCACCATTCGGGCATCCGCCTTTCTACGGGTGCTTTTCGCACCAGCCCCGTAGAAAGCCTTTACGTTGAGTCAAATGAGTGGTCGCTTCATCTGCAAAGAACCTACATGTCCTTTGTATATTTCTTTAAGGTGAAAGCAGACAAGAGGCACCCCTCATACTCTGCTATTAATGACTTGTCGAGCTCGATTCTTTTTCAAAACAGGCCTTCAATGAGGCAGCCCTTCTCAGTTCGCCTGAAGGGTCTAGCTGAGGACACTGGAGTGTCACTCGAACACAGTTTAATGGCTCCTGTAGCATACCCGCCACCGTGGCAGTGGCAGACTATAGATTGCGATGTGTCTTTTTTAGAAGTTACTAAACATGCGCCTATTGCCCATATCCGAACATACTTCCTGGAACTTCAACACAAATACACACGTCCTGAGTTCTTTACAGATGCCTCCAAGTCTAACTCCTCTGTGTCCTACACTGCTGTCGGCCCATCCTTTTCGGATGCTGGCCCTCTACATCCAGGCACAAGTATCTTCACAGCGGAAGCCTACGCGATACTTGTGGCGGCTAAACACATCAAGCAATTACAAATACAAAAAGCAGTAATTTATACAGACTCCCTCAGTGTAGTAACGGCTCTGCACACTCTTAAAAAACACAAAAACCCAGTCCTTGTCTCACTTTACTTCATTTTATGCACACTATACACACTCAAACAACATGTTGTAGTGTGCTGGGTGCCAGGGCACCGTGAGATCCAAGGCAACGTGAGGGCGGATCAGCTCGCTGCATCCGTCCATGAGAGCACCGTCATTACATCCATATCAATCCCGGCCCTTGATCTTAAGCCGTCTCTCAAACTAAACCTCAGGGACTACTGGCAGAGCAAGTGGGATACACAAACACAAAACAAACTACACATTGTTAAGCCACACCTTGGTCATTGGCTGCCCGTATCGAAATCGCGTTATACAGAGGTAATACTTACACGACTCAGGATAGGACACACATACACGACACACACACATCTTTTGTCCGGTGGGGATCCACCATTGTGTGACAGATGTGGTGAAGGATTAACAGTCCTTCACATTTTAATTCAGTGCAAACAATTGGACGCTCTAAGAAAACAACACTTTCCATTACCCTACCGACAACATATACCTTTACACCCTGCAATGTTCGTCGGTAGGGAACCGCTTTTTAGTCATAAGTCATTATTCGCGTTTTTAAGAGAAATTCATAGTTTTCATATCATATTCCCCGGCATTCCGTAGCACGATCTCTCCTGAGAGGTTTTCGCTGCGGTGGCTACACAAGAAAGCACTTGCCTCACGGCCCTTGGACGCAAGGGCATGAACGGGTGAGGCACTTGTGCTAATGCCATACATATCCACCATCGTCTTTTATTATCACCAACTTTCATCACCTATTCGCACCACACACCTTTCACGGCATGGTCATGATTTTACTACTTGTATGTTTTTACCCGCCTTACCGCGAGGAATTTTATGGCCCTTATACAGCCGCTAATCACAATCATCGTCCACATTCCTTGTCCCATGAACTGGCGCTCTTTGGCCATCAAATGGCCCTTGCGCCAAAAAACGCCATATATCATCATCACCTTCGTACCCCACATAAAGTATTTAAAAACAAAATGTTTAAAAGCCATGAATGTTATAAAAGTGTTGTCACGTACTACGTGGGGTAGTGACAGGAAATGCCTCATGAACCTGTATAGAAGCCTTATTCGCACCCGCTTAGATTATGGGGCCATTGTTTATCAGTCAGCGACTCAAGTGCTTTGAAGATGCTGGATCCCGTGCACCATTCGGGCATCCGCCTTTCTACGGGTGCTTTTCGCACCAGCCCCGTAGAAAGCCTTTACGTTGAGTCAAATGAGTGGTCCCTTCATCTGCAAAGAACCTACATGTCCTTTATATATTTCCTTAAGGTGAAAGCAGACAAGAGGCACCCCTCATACTCTACTATTAATGACTTATCGAGCTCCATTCTTTTTCAAAACAGGCCTTCAATGAGGCAGCCCTTCTCAGTTCGCCTGAAGGGTCTAGCTGAAGAAACTGCCCCCGCAGGGGCGCCTGCGCAAGTAGGCGTTTGGTGTGTAGCGACACCACGGACCCGAGCTAACGGGGGAGTTTCTACTCCCTCCCACGCCTAGCCGTGCGTGGCTTTGCCGTGTCCGGGGAAAAGGGGATCCTGGGGGTTGAGCCGACGCTGGGTGATTGGACCGTTAAGGCCCCCCGGCAGAGGCAACACACCCCTTTGGCCCCGGCTTCACGTAGACGGCACCCCTGGGCTGACCCATCCAGGGGAAATCGGCAGTCGCCTTTTCCTATCTCTCTCTTCCTACATCTTCGTCTGTATCTCTCTCTTTTTATCTGTCCTCTCATCTTCTCTTTTCCGTTTACTTCCGAATTTCCTGGCGGCGAGGGTTAACCCTGTGTAGTTACCCAACCTTGGGTAGTTATATTCGGTTATAGCGGCGATGCATGGCTGGCGTCTCCAAGTGTTCACTAGTCAACCTTGTAGCGTCCCCTTGTTGGGCTCGGTGGTGGGTGGCCACCATCGCCGCCGAACTTTATAGTATTTTTATGGCAAAAGCTTTTCCCCTCCTTCCTGATCGCTCCCTAAAAAGGTGGCGCACCGATGATACTTTCCTGCTAAACACACCAAAGCCGACATTCCCAAAGTACCATGTAATCCACAGTCAAAACGAAAACAAGACAGTCCGAGCCATTTCACCTTTCCTCGTTTCCAAAACTCTCACAGAAGCAATAGGCCCAGGTTATAAAGTGACAAAGATGGGAAGCGGCGATCTTCTTTTGGAGGTACGTGACAAAGCCCAGTATGAAAAGCTGTCTAAGCTTGTAGCCTTTGGGGAAACCCCTGTTTCGGTGGGCCCACACAGGTCCATGAACACTGTCCGTGGCGTAGTTTCTGATGATGACCTTACTGAGCTTTCTGAAAGTGAGCTGCTCGAAGGTTGGCAGGACCAGAACGTGGTCAAAGTCCAACGAATAACAATAAGGCGCAACAACAAACTTACCCCTACAAAACACGTAATAATTATCTTCGGAACAAGTGACCTACCAGAATCAATCGAAACCGGCTATTGTAAGCTTCGTGTAAGACCATACATTCCCAACCCTCGTCGATGTTTCAAGTGCCAACGTTTCGGTCATGGATCGCAGAGTTGCAGAGGGCGTGCCACTTGCGCAAAGTGCGCATCCATTCAACACATATCAGACAACTGCACCTCAGAAACATCTCATTGTTCGAACTGTGAAGGTGATCACGCTGCCTACTCACGATCATGCCCCGCATGGAAAAAAGAAAAACAAATAGTAGAACTCAAGGTTAAATTCAATCTCACATTCCAAGAAGCACGCCAACGTTTCGCAATACACAACCCGTCTTATCCCTCCTTTGCAGATGTGACGCGCCGGGGCGCAGCGCCACATGCCTCTGCACCCGCGAATGTCACACAGTGTGTGGCCGCGGTCGTGCCGCCAGCGCCCCCGGCTGGAGCAGCCTGTACTGCTCCGCCACCTGACAAACAGGGCCGGCAGACCCCGGTGTCTGCCGAACCTGGGACCACTGCAGGCGCAGTTAGGTCCAAAACTTCAGTGAATGTGCCTGCCCAGCAGGCACCATCCACCACCTCACAAGAGGTGATGGATACAAGTCCCACTCCTCCGGCGCCTCAGACGCCGAAGGATAGGCGCAACTCCTTAGAGCGCGCCAAAAAAGAAAAACCTCGAATCACGGGGGCCTCAAAAGGCCCTGTAAACTAACGCAACACCTCTGTACACACAGCACCACACTACATTAAAATGACACAAATACTACGGTGGAACGTCAGAGGACTGTTGAAAAACCTCGACGATATCCATGAACTTTTACACAAACATACACCTAAGGTGCTGTGCGTACAAGAGACACACCTGAAACCTAAACACACCAACTTTTTATGTCATTACGTTATCTTTCGGAAAGACCGGAATGATGCCATTGTGCCACCTGGTGGTGTTGCCATTATAGTCAATCAAGGGATTGCATGCACACACCTACCACTACAAACATCCCTCGAGGCGGTGGCTGTTCGAGCAGTTCTTTTGAATAAGCTCGTCACCATCTGCTCTCTCTACATACCTCCGCAACACCGTCTTGAAAAGCATGAACTCGAGTCCCTCATAGAGGAACTTCCAGAACCTTATATCCTCCTTGGAGATTTCAATGCACATAGCAATCTATGGGGTGACTCTCGCTGCGATGCTCGAGGTCGCCTGATTGAACAGGTCCTGTTTTCTTCCGGTGCGTGCCTGCTGAATCGGAAAGAGCCAACATATTACAACATCGCTAACAATACGTACTCAGCAATAGACCTCAGCATAATATCCCCATCACTCCTGCCTCTACTTAAATGGGAAGTCATTAATGATCCATATGGTAGTGACCATTTTCCTATCGTTATTAGCACATCAATAACAAATACATGTCCTGCACAAGTTCCGAAATGGCTCACCGACAAAGCCAATTGGGAAAAGTTTCAAAAAATGACTTTATTATCTTGGACTGACATGGCGGCATTGAGCATAGAGGATGCTGTATGCTACTTCACAGCTTTCTTGGTTGATGCAGCAACAAAATGTATTCCCCAAACATGTGGACCGTCAAGCAAACGACGAGTACCATGGTGGAATAATGAGTGCCGTGATGCTCGAAAAAAACAAAATAAGGCATGGAGGTTGCTTAGATACTCGCCCACAGCCGAGAATCTTGTAAACTTTAAAACGTCAAGTCGCAAGCAAGGAGGACGCGCCGACGGGCGAAAAGAGAAAGTTGGCACAAAATTTGTGTCGGGCATTAACTCATACACAGATGAGTCGAGAGTCTGGAGTATGGTTGGTAAGGTGGCAGGACGAGGAGCACATTCTCTTCCTCTAGTGAACACCCAAGGCGAGAGTTTGGAAGACCAGGCAAACACTCTCGGAGCACACTTCGAACAGGTCTCCAGCTCAACACACTATAGTGAAGCGTTCCGACGATACAAAACCGCAATAGAAAAACAGAGATTAGAGCGCAAGCCCAGAACACATGAGGCATACAACGAACCTTTCTGTTTGGCTGAACTGCAGGCCTCATTTGCCTGCTGCAATAAATCTGCCCCAGGCCCGGACCGTGTGGCATATGAAATGTTGAAACACCTGCCCACTGAAACCCAGAAAGCTCTCCTCTCTCTCTATAATGCGATATGGTCTTCTGGCGAGCTACCCTCAGCCTGGAAGGAAGCTATCATTATCCCTATTCTAAAACAAGGCAAGGACCCGGCCTCAGTTTCCAGCTACAGGCCAATAGCATTAACCAGCTGTATTTGCAAAGTCTTTGAAAAAATGATTAACAGGCGCCTGATGCACTTCCTTGAAATTAATGGCCTACTTGACCCATACCAGTGTGGATTTCGAGAGGCTCGGTCCACCACTGACCACCTTGTCCGTATCGAAGCACAAATTCGCGATGCTTTTGTTCATAAGCAATTTTTTCTGTCTGTGTTCCTCGATATGGAAAAGGCATATGACACTGCATGGCGCTTCGGCATGTTGCGAGACCTGTCACATTTAGGTGTGCGGGGTAGAATGCTGACAGTTATCGAAAGCTACCTGTCCAATCGTACATTCCGTGTCCAAGTTGGCACCGTCTTCTCTCGAGTATTTGTCCAAGAAACAGGAGTGCCACAAGGAGGTGTATTGAGCTGCACACTTTTCATAGTTAAAATGAATTCCTTGCACCTGTCTCTCCCACGAAATATTTTTTACTGCATATATGTCGATGATGTGCAGATTGGTTACAAATCGTGCAACATCTCAATGTGCCAACGCCAAGTTCAACTAGGGTTGAACAAGGTATCTCAATGGGCAAACGAGAATGGTTTTATACTCAACGCGCAAAAGAGCACTTGTGTCTTGTTCAGCCGAAAGAGGGGCCTCCATCCTGACCCAGACATTGACCTGCATGGTCAACCTCTGTCAGTGAAGACCGAGCACAAGTTTCTTGGTCTCATATTAGACACTAAGCTAACCTTCATCCCACACATCAAGTATTTAAGGGACAGGTGCTTAAAAACAATGAACATTTTGAAAGTGTTGTCACGCACTACATGGGGTAGCGACAGGAAATGTTTAATTAACTTATATAAAAGCCTCGTACGCACACGCCTAGATTACGGTGCTACAATTTATCAGTCGGCAACACCATCAGCCTTGAAAATTCTCGACCCTGTCCACCATCTAGGCATTCGCCTCTCTACGGGTGCTTTCCGCACCAGCCCTGTGGAGAGCCTGTACGTGGATTCGAATGAATGGTCGCTCCACCTACAAAGATGTTCCTTGTCCTTTCTGTACTTTTTGAAGGTGAAGGCAGACAAGAAACACCCTTCCCATTTCATAATTAATGATTTGTCTTGTTCTGGCTTGTTCGAGAACCGTCCTTCGTTTAGGCAGCCCTACGCGCTGCGTGTAAGGAGCCTGGCCGAAGAAACAGGTGTGCCTCTTCTTGAACCCAGTTTGATGGCTCCTGCAACATATCTGCCACCGTGGCAGTGGCAGCTTATAGACTGTGAAATCTCTTTTGTTGATGTCACAAAGCACGCACCACTAGCACACATACATACATTTTTCCTAGAACTACAACATAAATACACATGCCCCGAGTTCTTTACCGATGCGTCAAAGTCAAACACTTCTGTGTCATATGCAGCGGTAGGCCAATCCTTTTCCGAGGCTGGCGTTCTTCATCCTAATGCAAGCATTTTCACAGGAGAAGCTTACGCAATACTGGCGGTCGTAAAACACATTAAACAGATAAAATTACAAAAGGCGGTAATATACACAGATTCCCTAAGCGTGGTCAAAGCCCTGAAAACTCCTAAAAAACACAAGAACCCCGTGCTGGTGTCACTCTACTCACTTCTGTGCACACTTTACACATCAAAACAGCATGTCGTTGTCTGCTGGGTTCCAGGGCACCGTGAAATACAAGGAAACGTTTTGGCCGACAATCTGGCTGCTTGCGCCAATGTCACTACTGCCAATGCATCAACACCAGTCCCTGCACTTGACTTAAAACCTTTCATAAAACGAAAGCTCAGGGAGTATTGGCAGAGGATGTGGGATAAACACACAGATAATAAACTACATGCTATTAAGCCGCAACTAGGTTATTGGCCGCCACTATCAAAATCGCGACACACAGAAGTAATACTAACAAGGCTTAGAACAGGACACACACATTCCACACACTCATTTCTTCTGTCCACCGGTGATCCACCATATTGTGAGAGATGTGGAGACCCCCTTACGGTTCTCCACATTCTCGTCCAGTGCAATGAGCTAGATGCTCTAAGAAAAAAGCACTTTTTACTGCCCTACCGACAGCAGCTCCCTCTACACCCTGGGATGCTCATCGGTAGGGATCCGCTTTTTAAACTGCATGCACTTTTTAGGTTTTTAAAAGATGTGCAAAGCTTTCACCCGATATTTCGAGGTCATCCGTAGCACGACCTCTATAGTGTGGTCGTCGCTGCGGTGACTATATCTTTATCATGGTTTCATTATCAAGACAATTTTGCCATCAGCTATCACCACACATATGTCACGCCACTGTCATAATTTTATTACTTTCATGTTTTAACCCGCGTTAGAGCGAGGAATTTTAAGGCCCCTTTACAGCCACGCACCATATCATTGTTCATATCTGTAGTCAATAGAAATGGCGCTCTTTGGCCATCAATTGGCCCTTGCGCCACTAAAATCTACTCATCATCATCAGCTGAAGAAACTGCAGTATCACTTGAACACAGTTTAATGGCTCCTGTTGCATACCCGCCACCGTGGCAGTGGCAGACTATAGATTGCGATGTGTCTTTTTTAGAAGTTACAAAACATGCGCCTATTGCCCATATTCGAACATACTTCTTGGAACTTCAATACAAATACACACGTCCTGAGTTTTTCACAGATGCCTCTAAGTCTAACTCTTCTGTGTCCTACGCTGCTGTTGGCCCTTCCTTTTCGGATGCTGGCCCTCTACATCCAGGCACAAGTATCTTCACAGCGGAAGCTTACGCGATACTTGTGGCAGCTAAACACATCAAACAATCACAAATACAAAAAGCAGTAATTTATACAGACTCCCTCAGTGTGGTAACGGCTCTGCACAGTCTTAAAAAACAAAAAAAACCCTGTCCTCGTTTCACTTTACTCCATTTTATGCACCCTCTACACACTCAACAGACATGTTGTTGTGTGCTGGGTGCCAGGGCACCGTGAGATTCAAGGCAACGTGATGGCGGATCAGCTTGCTGCATCCGCCCACGAAAGCACCACCGTTACACCGACATCAATCCCGGTCCTTGATCTTAAGCCGTCTCTCAAACGAAAACTCAGGGACTACTGGCAGAGCAAGTGGGATACACACACACAAAACAAACTACACGTTATCAAGCCACACCTTGGCCATTGGCCACCAGTATCAAAATCGCGTCTAACAGAGGTAACACTAACAAGACTCAGGATAGGACACACATACACGACACACACACACCTTTTGTCTGGTGGCAATCCACCATTGTGTGACAGATGTGGGGAATACTTAACCGTCCTTCACATGTTAATTCAGTGTAAACACTTAGAAACTCTTAGAAAACAACATTTTCCAATACTCTACCGACAACATATACCTTTACACCCTGCAATGTTTGTCGGTAGGGAACCACTTTTTAGTCATAATTCATTGTTAGCGTTTTTAAAAGAAATTCACAGCTTTCATGTTATATACCCGGGCATACCGTAGCGGGACCTCTCCAGAGAGGTTTTTGCTGCGGTGGCTACACAAAAAAGCACATGCCTCACGGTCCTTGGACGCAAGGGTTTGAACGAGTGAGGCACTTGTGCTATTGCCATACATATCCACCATCGTCTTTTATTATCACCAACTTTTGTCATCTGTTCACATCACACACACCTTTCACGGCATGGTCATGATTTTATTACCTGTATGTTTTTACCCGCCTTACTGCGAGGAATTTTATGGCCCTTATACAGCCGCTTATCACAATCATTGTCCATATTTTTTAGTAAGATGAACTGGCGCTCTTTGGCCGTGAATCGGCCCTTGCGCCATAAAACATCAAACATCATCATTACATTCACCATGAACACTCAAATTATACAATGGAACGTCAGGGGCCTTCTCAGAAACCTTGACGACATCCAAGAACTCCTACACGAACACTCACCAAAAGTGCTGTGTGTACAAGAAACACACCTTAATTCAAAACACACAAATTTTCTTCGCAAATACGTTCTTTTTCGAAAGGACCGTGATGATGCCGTGACATCATCCGGAGGTGTTGCCATCATAGTGAATCAAGAAATTGCATGCACACACTTACAACTCCAAACATCCCTTGAGGCAGTGGCTGTTCGAGCGGTTCTTTTTGATAAACTGATCACAATCTGCACGATTTACATTCCTCCTAGTTATCAGCTACAGAAACGTGATTTACACTCTTTAATTGAAGAACTTCCGGAACCTTATGTTCTCCTTGGAGACTTTAATGCGCATAGCAGGCTATGGGGAGACTCTCGGTATGACGCGCGAGGTCGACTGATCGAACAGTTCCTTCTCTCGTCGAGCGCGTGTCTCCTAATCCGAAAAGAACCAACCTATTATAATCTCGCCAATAACACCTACTCCTCCATAGACCTGAGCATAGTATCTCCATCTCTTGTGCCTCTACTCCAGTGGAAAGTCGTCAGTAATCCGTACGGAAGTGACCACTTCCCCGTAGTTTTGAGCACGACAGTAACTGAGTGTCCATCACGTGTTCCCAAGTGGCTCATAAACAGAGCCGACTGGGAACAGTTTTATACTATTGCTAGTCTAGGTTGGAATGACATCCGTACTTTGAACATTGATGTTGCGGTGAACTACTTCACAGCGTTTTTGATCGATGCTGCAACAAAATGCATCCCACAAACAAATGGACACCCTGGAAAACGACGTGTGCCATGGTGGAACTCTGAATGCCGAAACGCGCGCAAACAGCAAAACAGAGCTTGGAGGCTGCTTCGGAACTCGCCGACAGCCGAAAATCTTGAAACCTTCAAGAAAATAAAGTCTCAAGGCAGGAGAACGCGTCGGCAGGCCAGAAGAGAAAGCTGGCAGAAGTTTTTATCAGGGGTTAATTCATACACACAGGAGGCTAAAGTCTGGGACATGGTCCATAGGATAGCAGGAAAACAAGTACACACACTTCCACTCGTAAACACTCAGGGTGATACCTTGGGAGATCAGGCAAACTTCCTCGGTGCACACTTCGAACAGGTATCCAGCTCGTCCCATTATACTGACACTTTCCAAAAATACAGAACAAGAATAGAAAAGCAGAAACTTGAACACAAATCCACTAGATACGAGGGATATAACCAAGCTTTCAGTCTTGCTGAGCTCCGAACATCTCTGAACTCCTGCAGTACTTCTGCCCCAGGTTCTGACCGTGTGATGTATGAAATGTTAAAGAACCTACCAAACGAAACCCGAAAAACCTTACTTTGTTTGTACAATGCTATTTGGTCTTCTGGCACTATTCCTACCTCCTGGAAAGAGGCTATTGTTATTCCCATTTTGAAAGAGGGCAGGGACCCTTCTTTAGCTTCGAGTTATAGGCCTATTGCACTTACAAGCTGCTTGTGCAAAGTCTTCGAAAAAATGATAAACTGCCGACTTGTACACTTTCTTGAAACAAACAATTTGCTCGACCCATTTCAGTGCGGGTTTCGAGAGAGTAGATCCACGACAGACCACCTTGTTCGTATCGAGGCACAGATCAGAGACGCCTTCGTCCATAAACAATATTTTCTCTCCGTGTTCCTCGATATCGAAAAGGCTTATGATACAACATGGCGTTTTGGAATTCTAAGAGACCTATCCAACCTTGGCGTGCGCGGAAGAATGTTTCACATAATCAAAAGTTACCTGTCAAACCGGACATTCCGTGTCCGAGTGGGCACGGTTCATTCTCAAACATTTGTCCAGGAAACAGGCGTTCCACAAGGTGGTGTACTTAGCTGCACACTTTTTCTCATAAAAATGAATTCCTTGCGCTTGACCATCCCTCGCAATATGTTTTATTGTACATATGTGGATGACGTCCAGCTTGGCTTTAGGTCTTGCAATCTGGCAATGTGTGAGCGGACGGTTCAGTTAGGTTTAAACAAGCTCTCAAAATGGGCAGAGGAAAACGGATTCCGACTGAACCCACAAAAAAGCACTTGTGTCCTGTTCTCCAGAAAGAGAGGCATGCACTCAGAACCGGACATTGAACTGAACGGTCAGTGTCTGTCAGTTAATACGGAGCATAAATTCCTAGGATTAATCTTGGACAACAAGTTGACCTTCGTACCGCACATCAAGTATCTAAAGACAAAATGTTTAAAAGCCATGAATGTTTTAAAAGTGTTGTCACGTACTAGGTGGGGTAGTGACAGGCAATGTCTCATGAACCTATATAGAAGCCTCATTCGCACCCGCTTAGATTATGGGGCCGTTGTTTATCAGTCTGCGACTCAAAGTGCTTTGAAGATGCTGGACCCCGTGCACCATTTGGGCATCCGCCTTTCTACGGGTGCTTTTCGCACCAGCCCCGTAGAAAGCCTTTATGTTGAGTCAAATGAGTGGTCGCTTCATCTGCAGAGAACTTACATGTCCTTTGTTTATTACCTTAAGGTGAAAGCAGACAAGAAGCACCCCTCATACTCTACTATTAATGATTTGTCGAGCTCAATTCTGTTTCAAAACAGGCCTTCGATGAGGCAGCCCTTCTCTATTCGCCTGAAGAGTCTAGCTGAGGAAACTGGAATCTCACTAGAACACAGTTTAATGGCTCCTGTAGCATATCCGCCACCGTGGCAATGGCAGACTATAGACTGCGATGTGTCTTTCCTAGAAGTTACAAAACATGCACCTGTTGCCCATATCCGAACATACTTTTTGGAACTTCAACACAAATACACATGTCCTGAGTTCTTCACAGATGCCTCCAAGACTAACTCCTCTGTGTCCTACGCTGCTGTAGGCCCATCCTTTTCGGATGCTGGTCCACTACATCCACGCACAAGTATCTTCACAGCGGAAGCGTACGCGATACTTGTGGCAGCTAAACACATCAAACAATTACAAATACAAAAAGCAGTAATTTATACAGACTCCCTAAGTGTGGTAACGGCTCTGCACAGTCTTAAAAAACAAAAAAACCCAGTCCTTGTCTCACTTTACTCTACTTTATGCACACTTTACACACTCAAACAACATGTTGTAGTGTGCTGGGTGCCAGGGCACCGTGAGATTCAAGGCAACGTGAGGGCGGATCAGCTCGCTGCATCCGTGCACAAAAGCACTGCCCCTACACCCATATCAATCCCGGCCCTCGATCTTAAACCATCCCTCAAACGAAACCTCAGAGTATACTGGCAGAGCAAGTGGGATACACACACACAAAACAAACTACACGTTATTAAGCCACACCTTGGTCATTGGCCGCCCGTATCGAAATCGCGTTATACAGAGGTGATACTAACGAGACTCAGGATAGGACACACATACACGACACACACACACCTTTTGTCCGGTGGCGATCCACCATTGTGTGACAGATGTGGTGAAGCATTGACAGTCCTTCACATTTTAATTGAGTGCAAACAATTGGACACTGTAAGAAAACAACACTTTCCATTACCCTACCGACAACATATACCTTTACACCCTGCAATGTTTGTCGGTAGGGAACCGCTTTTTAGTTATAAATCATTGTTAGCGTTTTTAAAAGAAATTCATAGCTTTCATGTCATATACCCGGGCATACCGTAGCATGACCTCTCCAGAGAGGTTTTTGCTGCGGTGGCTACACAAGAGAGCACATGCCTCACGGCCCTTGGACGCAAGGGTATGAACGAGTGAGGCACTTGTGCTAATGCCATACATATGCACCATCGTCTTTTATTATCACCAACTTTTGTCATCTATTCACATCACACACACCTTTCACCGCATGGTCATGATTTTATTACTTGTATGTTTTTACCCGCCTAACTGCGAGGAATTTTATGGCCCTTATACAGCCGCTTATCACAATCATTGTCCATAATTTTAGTAAGATGAACTGGCGCTCTTTGGCCGTGAAATGGCCCTTGCGCCATAAAACATCAAACATCATCATCAGTCTCGCCATTTTATGGCCCTACATATGCTGATGCGGCGCGCCAGGGGGCAGTGTCGCACCAGCCCTCGCCACTCCTTCGGCCTGCGCAGAGCGAGCCATTGGCTGTGGCGCCTGCCCCCAAGGCGGCAGTGGTTGAGTCTACTCCGCCTACTATTGAACAGAGACCAGGGACTCCAGGGTCCTCGGGTCTCAAGGCCTCACCTCGCCAGGCGAGGCCCAAGCTTCGAAAAACCAGCTCGCATGAGCGGGCATCCAGTGCCTCCGAGGAGGCAATGGATACGGCGGCACCTCTGGTGCCAAAAGAGCGGCGCGGCTCTCTGGAGTGCGCCAAGAAAACTAAAAAGCTCATAACAGGGCCTGATAATAGCCCTGCTACTTGAGCTCGACCTTTCAGTTTAAACAAGTCACTCCCTTAACGTACACACAGCACTACTTTACTTCCAATATGAAAACACAAATTATACATTGGAACGTCAGAGGCCTGCTTAAAAACCTCGACGACGTCCAAGAGCTTTTATACAAACACTCACCTCAAGTGCTGTGTGTACAGGAAAGACATCTTAAATCCTCCAATACAAATTTTTTACGTGCTTACGTCATATACCGAAAGGACCGAGATGATGCTGTGGCGTCATCCGGTGGCGTAGCCATTATTATTAACCAAGGAGTAGCGTGTACACATTTACCACTCCAGACATCCCTTGAGGCGGTGGCTGTTCGAGCGGTACTCTTAAACAAACTCGTCACCATCTGCTCTTTGTATGTACCTCCCCACCAACGTCTTGAAAAACGTGAATTTCAGTCCCTAATAGACGAACTACCGGAACCTTATTTGCTTCTTGGGGACCTAAATGCACATAGTGGACTGTGGGGCGATTCTCGCTGTGATGCACGAGGTCATCTCATTGAACAATTTCTCTTGTCTTCCGGCGCCTGTTTGTTGAATAGGAAAGAGCCAACCTACTATAACGTTGCCAACGAAACTTACTCGTCTATAGACCTCAGCATCGTATCACCTTCACTTCTACCCCTATTGAAATGGAAAATCATAAACAATCCATATGGAAGTGACCATTTTCCTGTAGTGTTGAGTTCACAAACAACATATGAATGTCCTCTACATGTTCCCAAATGGCTGATGAACAAAGCAGACTGGGAACAGTTCCACAACACTACACGTTTGAGTTGGACAGACATATGTAGGTTAGACATAGATGAAGCTGTGAAGTACTTCACAGCTTTTCTAACTGACGCAGCAGCCAGGTTCATACCGCAAACATCTGGAATGCCCGGCAAACTACACGTCCCATGGTGGAACACGGAGTGTCGTAATGCGCGAAAGGAACAGAACAGGGCATGGAGATTGCTGCGCAACTCGCCAACAGCGGAAAATCTTGACACGTTCAAGAAAATAAAGTCTCAAGGAAGGAGAACGCGTCGGCAGGCCAGAAGAGAAAGCTAGCAGAAGTTTTTGTCAGGGATTAATTCATACACACAGGAGGCAAAAGTCTGGAACATGGTCGGTAGGATAGCAGGGAAACAAGTACACACACTTCCACTCGTAAACACTCAAGGTGATACCTTGGAAGATCAGGCAAACTTCCTCGGGGCACACTTTGAACGGGTATCCAGCTCGTCCCACTATACTGACACTTTCCAAAAATACAGAACAAGAATAGAAAAGCAGAAACTCGAACACAAATGCACTAGATCCGAGGCATATAACCAAGCTTTCAGTCTAGCTGAGCTGCAAATGTCTCTAAACTCCTGCAGTACTTCTGCCCCAGGTTCTGACCGTGTGATGTATGAAATGTTAAAAAACCTACCAAACGAAACCCGTAAAACCTTACTTTGTCTGTACAATGCTATTTGGTCTTCTGGCACTATTCCTACCTCCTGGAAAGAGGCTATTGTTATTCCCATTTTGAAAGAGGGCAAGGACCCTTCTTTACCCTCGAGTTATAGGCCTATAGCACTTACAAGCTGCTTGTGCAAAGTCTTCGAAAAAATGATAAACTGCCGACTTGTACATTTCCTTGAAACAAATAATTTGCTCGACCCATTTCAGTGCGGGTTTCGAGAAGGTAGATCCACCACAGACCACCTTGTTCGTATCGAGGCACAGATCAGAGACGCCTTCGTCCATAAACAATATTTTCTCTCTGTGTTCCTAGATATTGAAAAGGCGTATGACACAACATGGCGGTTCGGCATTCTAAGAGACCTGTCTCACCTTGGTGTGCGCGGAAGAATGTTTCATATAATCGAAAGTTACCTGTCAAAGCGGACTTTCCGTGTCCGTCTGGGCAGTGTGCTTTCCAGAACATTTGTCCAGGAAACAGGCGTGCCACAAGGTGGCGTGCTTAGTTGCACACTTTTTATTATCAAAATGAACTCTTTGCACTTGTCCATTCCCCGCAATATGTTCTATTGTACATATGTCGACGACGTTCAGCTTGGCTTCAAGTCATGCAACTTGGCCATATGTGAGCGGCAGGTTCAGCTGGGTTTAAATAAGATCTCCAAATTGGGCAGATGAAAACGGATTTCGACTTAACCCACAAAAAAGCACGTGTGTTTTGTTCTCTCGAAAGAGAGGCATGCACTCGGAACCTGACATTCGACTGAACGGGCAACGTCTGTCCGTCAAAGCCGAGCATAAATTCTTAGGCCTAATCTTGGACAACAAGTTGACCTTCGTGCCGTACATCAAGTATCTAAAAACAAAATGTTTAAAAGCCATGAATGTTTTAAAAGTGTTGTCACGTACTACTTGGGGTAGTGATAGGCAATGCCTCATGAACCTCTATAGAAGCCTCATTCGCACCCACTTAGATTATGGGGCCGTTGTCTATCAGTCTGCTACTCAAAGTGCAATGAAGATGCTGGACCCCGTGCACCATTTGGGCATCCGCCTTTCTACGGGTGCTTTTCGCACCAGCCCCGTAGAAAGCCTTTACGTCGAGTCAAATGAGTGGTCGCTTCACCTGCAAAGAAACTACATGTCCTTTGTTTATTTCCTTAAGGTGAAAGCAGACAAGAGGCACCCCTCATACTCTACTATAAATGACTTTGCCGAGCTCCATTCTTTTTCAAAACAGGCCTTCAATGAGGCAGCCCTTTTCAGTTCGCCTGAAGGGTCTAGCCGAGGACACTGGAGTGTCACTCGAACACAATTTAATGGCTCCTGTAGCATACCCGCCACCGTGGCAGTGGCAGACTATAGATTGCGATGTGTCTTTTTTAGAAGTTACTAAACATGCGCCTAATGCCCATATTCGAACATACTTCTTGGAACTTCAACACAAATACACACGTCCTGAGTTTTTTACAGATGCCTCTAAGTCTAACTCCTCTGTGTCCTACGCTGCTGTTGGCCCTTCCTTTTCGGATGCTGGCCCTCTACATCCAGACACAAGTATCTTCACGGCGGAAGCTTACGCGATACTTGTGGCAGCTAAACACATCAAACAATTACAAATACAAAAAGCAGTAATTTATACAGACTCCCTTAGTGTGGTAACGGCTCTGCACAGTCTTAAAAAACAAAAAAACCCTGTCCTCATCTCACTTTACTCTATTTTGTGCACACTTTACACACTCAACCAACATGTTGTAGTGTGCTGGGTGCCAGGGCATCGTGAAATTCAAGGCAACGTGATGGCGGATCAGCTTGCTGCATCCGTCCACGAGGGCACCGCCACTACACCCATGTTAATCCCGGCCCTTGATCTTAAGCCGTCTCTCAAACTAAACCTCAGGGACTACTGGCAGAGCAAGTGGGATACACACACACCAAACAAACTACACGTTATTAAGCCACACCTTGGTCATTGGCTGCCAGTATCAAAATCGCGTTATACAGAGGTAATACTAACGAGACTCAGGATAGGACACACATACGCAACACACACACATCTTTTGTCTAGTGACGATCCACCATTGTGCGACAAATGTGGTGAAACATTAACAGTCCTTCACATACTAATCCAGTGTAAACATTTAGAAACTCTAAGAAAACAACATTTTCCATTACTCTACCGACAACATATACCTTCACACCCTGCAATGTTTGTCGGTAAGGAACCACTTTTTAGTCATAAATCATTGTTAGCGTTTTTAAAAGAAATTCACAGCTTTCATGTCATATACCCGGGCATACCGTAGCATGACCTCTCCAGAGAGGTTTTTGCTGCGGTGGCTACACAAGAAAGCACATGCCTCACGGCCCTTGGACGTAAGGGTTTGAACGAGTGAGGCACTTGTGCTAATGCCATACATATCCACCATCGTCTTTTATTATCACCAACTTTTGTCATCTATTCACACCACACACACCTTTCACGGCAAGGTCATCATTTTATTACTTGTATGTTTTTACCCGCCTTACTGCGAGGAATTTTATGGCCCTTATACAGCCACTTATTACAATCATTGTTCATATTTTTAGTAAGATGAACTGGCGCTCTTTGGCCGTGAATCGGCCCTTGCGCCATAAAACATCAAACATCATCATCATCCGGCCAATCGTTTTCACCCGGTGGCGGAGGTGGGATCCTGTACTTAAACCGATCTCGGTGTCTGGCCAGCAATGTTGGGATGGCGGCCCCAAATCTGCAGTGTCTGCCCAGTTTCCTTCGGCAAGCCTCGTTGACCTCCGTGACCAGCTGTCTCTGAAGCCTCACTTTTGCCGGCATGGTCCTCCAGCCCATAAATGTCATCCCGCCGTGGCAGTGGGCTTGTGTACTTGTGCCGCTCTCGGCGTCTGGTCAGCAATGTTGTGACGGTGGCAACGCAATGCCAGCTTCGCCAGTTTTCCTAAGCCCCACTAACTCTCATGACAAGTTGTCTCTGAAGCCTCACTTGCCCAGACACGGTCCTCCGGCCAATCGTTTTCATCCGGTGGTGGTGGTGGCACCATTTGTTTTGTACCACTTTCAGTGTCTGCCCAGCGATGTTAATATGGCAGCCACATATCTGCCGTGTCTGCCCAGTTTCCTTAGGCAAGTCCCGCTCACCTCCATGTCCAGCTGTCTCTGAAGCCTCACTTTTGCAGACACGGTCCTCCCGCCCAGCAATTTGATACAGCAGCGGCAGTGGGATTAAGTACTTGTGCTGCTCTCGGTGTCAGGTCAGCAATGTTGTGACGGCGGCAACGCATATTTCAGTTTCACCCAGTTTTCCTAAGCCCCGCTGACCTTCATGACAAGTTGTCTCTGAAGCCTCACTTTCCCAGACACAGTCCTCCGGCCAATCGTTTTCAGGCGGCGGCGGTGGTGAGATCATGTACTTGTACAAATCTCGGTGTCTGGCCAGCGATGTTGTGACGGTGGCCCCATATCTGCCACGTCTGCCCAGTTTCCTTTTGCAAGCCCCGCTGACCTCCGTGACCAGCTGTCACTGAAGCCTCACTTTTGCAGGCACGGTCCTCTGGCCCATAAATTTCATCCGGCCGCAGAAGTGGGATTACTTACTTGTGCCGCTCTCGGTGTCTGGTCAGCAATGTTGTGATGGTGGCAATGCATATGCCAGCATTGCCCAGTTTATTTAGGCCCCGCTGACCTTCATGACAAGTTGTCTCTGAAGCCTCACTTTCCCAGACACGGTCCTCCGGCCAATTGTTTTCTTCCAGTGGCGGTGGTGGGATCATGTACTCGTACCAGTCTCGCTGTCTGGCCAGGAATGTTGGGATGGTGGCCCCATATCTGCTGTGTCTGCCCAGTTTCCTTCGGCAAGCCTCGTTGACCTTCGTGACCAGCTGTCACTGAAGCCTAAGTTTTGCAGGCACGGTCCTCCGGCCCATAAATTTCATCCGGCCGCGGCAGTGGGATTACTTACTTGTGCCACTCTCGGTGTCTGGTCAGCAATGTTGTGACGGTGGCAACGCATATGCCAGCTTTGCCCAGTTTATTTAGGCCCCGCTGACCTTCAAGACAAGTTGTCTTTGAAGCCTCACTTTCCCATACACGGTCCTCCCGCCCATCAAATTCATCTGGTAGTAGCAGTGGGATTATGTACTTGTGCCGCTCTCTGTGTCTGGTCAGCAATGTTGTGACAGTGGCAACGCATACTTCAGCTTCACCCAGTTTTTCTAAGCCCCGGTGACCTTCACGACAAGTTGTCTCGGAAGCCTCACTTTCCCAGACACGGTCCTACGGCCAATCGTTTCCATCCAGCGGCAGTGGTGGGACCATGTACTTGTGCCACTCTTGGTGTCTGGCCAGAGATGTTGTGACAGCGGCCCCCTATCTGCGGTGTCTGCCAAGTTTTCTTCGGCAAGTCCGCTGACCTACGTGACCAGCTTTCTCTAAAGCCTCACTTTTAAAGGCACGGTCCTCCGACCCATCAATTTCATCCGGCAGCGAGAGTGGGATCACGTATTTGTGCCGCTCTCGGTGTCTGGCCAGCAAGGTTGTGACGGCGGCCCCGCATATGCCGGTTCTGCCCGATTTTTCGCGGCATACCCTGCTGACCTCCGTGACCAGGTGTCTGTGAAGCCTCACTTTCCCAGACACGGTCCTCCGACCTAATGTTCATCTGGTGGTGGTTGTGGGATATTGTTTTTGGGCTGCTCTCGGTGTCGGGCCAGCGGTGTTGTGACAGTGACACCATATCTGCCGGCTCTGCCCAGCCAGTTTCCTTCGACAATCCCCGCTGACCTACTTGACCAGTTGTCTCTGAAGCCTCACTTTTGCAGACACGGTTTTAAGGCCCATCAATTTCATCTGGAGGCATTATGCACTTCTGCAGCTCTTGGTGTCCGACCAGCAATCTTGTCATGGCGGCCCCGTATCTGCCGGCTCTGCCAAGTTTTCTTCGGCAAGCCCAGCTGACCTCCATGACCAGTTGTCTCTGTAGCCTCATCTTACCAAACAGGGTCCTCCAGCCCATCAATTTCATCCGGTGGCGGCGGGGGGATTGTGTACCTGTGCCGCTCACGGTGTTCCAGGTGTTGGGCAAGCAATATTGTGACAGCGGCCCCGTATCTGCCTGCTCTGTTCCGTTTAGCATCGGCAAGCCCCGATGGCCTCCGTGATCAGTTTTCTTTGAAGGGTCACTTAACCAGACACAGTCCTCCGGCTCATCGTCTTCATCCAGCAGCGGCGGCGGTGGGATTGTGTACTTATACCGCTCTCGGTGTCTGGCCAGCAATGTTGTGGTGGTGGCCTCGTATCTGCCGGCTCTGCCCAGTTTTCATCGGCGAGCCCCGCTGACCTGCGTGACCAGTTGTTTATGAAGCATTGCTTTCTCAGACATGGTCCTCCGGCCCATCGTTCTCATCCGGCTGCGGCGATGGCATTATGGACTTGAGCCGCTCTCGGTGTCTGGCCAGCAATGTTGTAACGGCGGCCCCGTATCTGCCGGTTTCGCCCAGTTTCCTTCCGCAAGCCACGCTGACCTCCGTGACTAGTTTTCTCTTAAGCCATACTTTTCCAGACATGGTCCTCTGGCCCATAATTTTCGTCTGGCGGTGCGGGCATTCCGATTATTTACTTGTGCTGCTTTCAGTATCTGGCCAGCGATGTTGTGACGGCGGCCCCATATCTTCCGTGTCTGACCACTTTCCTTCGGCAAGCCCTGCTAACTGCATGACCAGCTGTCTCCGAAGCCTCACATTTCCAGACACGGTCCTCCAGCCCATCCTTTTCATCTGGCGGCGACGGTGGGAATATGTACAGCGGTTAGCACTGTTAGGGTGAACACGCGAGCGCGTGGCCGTCGGCACTCTCAGCGCCCTGTTACGGTCATCACTGAAAACATTGCACATGCGCAATTCGCCTTCCACGAAGTAATTGTTCTACCGCGCGCACGACGCCATGAATGCACTTGTTCATCGTCTGCTAGCCACATTTTTGCTTTCTAAGTTCATGCACTCTGCATTTTAAGATTTCTTTAAACATCTGTGCTTGAACAGAACAAGACAAAAGAACTTGTATATCTATGGGGGCGTGTGCATTCGTTCCTTCCAAAGTTGTTGTGCATGCAACGCCGTATCTAAAACAACCAAACATCTTTTGCAGTCGTTCATTCTGTCGCCAGATCGTATTATGGCTAGAGTTACTGATGATGAACGGCGCACAATTTTCGATCTTTCCCAGAAAGGGTATTCCTAGCGGTTTATTGGCGCTTCAGTTAACAGGCCCCTGAAGACTGTTTATGAAGTTCGAATTCAAAATGCACCTCGCCCGCCCCGCCCTAAAGCTACCAAAAACGATGAAGACGCCCTCATAGTTGCAGCTGCTGTTCGTAACCCTTTCTTGCCAGCCCCAGCAATACGCGAGGACTTGGATTTGGACGTTTCGGACACCACTGTTCGACGTTGCCTGCTTACTGTGGGCCTTCGCAGTCGCGTCGCAGCGCAGAAGCCACTACTAAGGGCGGCACACAAGGATGCACGACGGCAGTTTGCTAAGTTGCACGAAGCATGGACATCAGAAGAGTGGGGTCACGTCATCTTTTCGGATGAGCCGACGTTTTGACGTGACAAGACCAAAGATTGCGTGTTTGGGGACTACCAGGCACACGGTGAGGCAAACGTCCTGCTTTAAAAAGCAATTGTTTTAGTTAACGTCAAAATGCTACGCAGGAACGGCCCAGTTTCTTCCCAGACGGTGATTACCTTTTCCAACAAGACCGGTCACCGTTACACACGGCGTGAGCCATCAAAGAGTTCCAGGCGGAGCAGCACACGCGGCTACTGGAATGGCCTCCAAAACACGCAGACCTGAATGTGATAAAAAACATGTGGGGCCGTCTGGAAGCTTCTTTGGCAAGGAAGATCCTATATTCCGCGGCTTCGGGCCAGCTGTGGGCGCAAGTCAGCAACGAGTTGGAAAGAATGAAAGCCAGTCAGGAATATGTTCGATCACTTTACGACTCGTTACCGTCCAGAATAGCTGCAGTCGTGACTGCAAATGGTCACATGACTCGCTATTAGATTGGCTCATGTTTTTACATTTGTTCTCATGGTCTTGTTTACCTTGAATAGCAAAAGTGCAATTTTCTTGAAACTTTAATTGCAAAAGTGCAATTATCCCTCTGACACTCACTTTTTTTTCTTCTCGCGCATATCTTCAATCCAGATGGACCTTGAAATGCAGAAGTTATCAGCTAAGCGAACAAAAAATGCGGCTAGCAGACGACGAACAAGCGCATCGATGACGTGATGTGCGCGGTGGAAAGAGTGTTTCGCAAAGCACATGCTGCGCAAGTGCAATGATTTTAACGATGGCTTCTACGTGGCGCTGATAGTGCCTTCGACCACGCGCTCGCGTGTTCACCCTAACAGTGCTCACCACTGTACTTGTGCCACTCTCTGTGTCTCTCCAGGTGTCTTGCAAGCAATGTTGTGACGGCGGCCCCGTATCTGCCGGCTCTGCCCAGTTCCATCGGCAAGCTCCACTGGCGTCCGTGATCAGTTTTCTCTGATGCCTCACTTTTGCAGACACGGCCCAAGAAACACGAAACGTCGAATAAACTTCTCGGAACAACTAGAAAGGTATGCTGGCATCTAGGTGTGATATTCGTCGTTGAATAAACGTTTTTCAAAGGAAGTTTTTAGAATACATTGAGAAAACGTTCTTCACGAGAAGTCTCTTTCAAAGCGTGTACTATAATGTATTTTTTAGAACTCTGGTAGAATTTGCGCATGAGGACTCGATTGTCCATGCAATATATGCACGGTATTTTCTAGATTTCTTTCTTTTTTTTGAAAACAATAATGTTCGCTTTACGTATTCTTGTAGTGCAAATTTTTACATATTTTTACATACGTAAGTGTAATAACTAAGCTCTCTAGTCAGCATTAGGAAATTAAGACGTGCAAATGCAGCGTGCGCCTGCGCGACTAAAATAGTTTTACTTGTCTGGACGTGTTTGCCTGCCGCTCAGTCACCTCTTGAAGCAGCGGGTGTGAGTTGATTTATCTCGTATTTTAAAAGTGTGCTTTCGCTTTGTGTTCTTGTCTTGTGTTTAGCTGGTGCTGCTGATTAAGAAGATGCGCTATACTCAAGTGAAGACGTGAGCCTGTGGTGTGGCTTCGCATCGTGTAGCACTCGCCAGGTATGTACCACACTGCTGCTGTCAGCACTTTGTTGTCACTCACCACGTATTTCCTACCATGTGCACGATAAGTGAGCTTTTGTTTACGTGGGGACCCAGTTTTTTTATAGCGTTTCAGCTGTGTAAAGGCAAAGTTAGGCGAAGTTAAGCGCGGTAAAGTTTTTTGATTGTTTTGTGTGGAGTGTGAAGCATGCACGCGCAGCGAAGATTTGGCGGCAGATTCGAGCAAAGTTGTGGCGGCTGTCTGCCTCTGTCGGTAGTGGTGTTGGAGGGGGCCCTGCTCGCGAGTGACCACTATTTTGTTCATTAATTCTGGGGCGTTTGTTAGCTGTAGGCGTTGATCATGCCAGGGCATGTAAGACTGTTCATATTGTGCGCTATTGAAGTGAACGTGTATAAGGCAGTTTCATCTGCTGTACGTTTCATTTTAAACTATTACAGTATCATTATATGTTATGACTACTATAAGAGAAGTTTTTTCCTTGCGAGTGACCGAATGTATGCCGGTGTGCGCATCCGCGCGGGCACGCGTCTTTATAAGTTACCGTGATACACGAGTGGATGCGTGTTCGTGTGCAGCGTGTTGCATCGTCCTAGGTATAGCTCGCAAAAGTTGCACTTACGCTTAGGTGTTCATGCAGCTCGTTTACTAAAATTGAACTTGTGGTATACACCTCCAACTTAGATTGCCTCATGCGGCCTGAAACCGTACATTTTAAGACATTCGTTTACCCTGAATTGTACTTTAAAACGAATATTTCTGGCTAAATGTGGCCAAATGTTTTTACCTTACTGTGTGACCATTCATTCAGTCATTAGTCTACGCGTTCGGGCATCATAGATTTTACTCTGCTTGTTTTCTCTATGTTTGGCTTTATGTTTGGCACTGGCAGAGCAAGTGGGATACACACACACAAAACAAGCTACACGTTATCAAGCCACACCTTGGCCATTGGCCACCAGTATCGAAATCACGTCTAACAGAGGTAACACTAACAAGACTCGGGACAGGACACACACACAACACACACACACATCTTTTGTCCGGTGGTGATCCACCATTGTTTGATAAATGTGGTGAGGCATTAACAGTCCTTCGCGTTTTGATTCAATGTAAACAGTTAGACACTCTAAGAAGACAACACTTTCCATTACCCTACCGACAACATATACCTTTACACCCTGCAATGTTCGTTGGTAGGGAGCCACTTTTTAGTAATAAATTATTTTAGCGTTTTTAAAAGAAATTCATACATTTCATATCATATACCCGGGCATTGCGTAGCACAACCTCTCCAGAGAGGTTTTTGCTGCGGTGGCTACACAGGAAAGCACTTGCCTCACGGCCCTTGGACGCAAGGGTATAAACGTCTCAGGTACTTGTGCCAATGCCATACATGTCCGCCATCGTTTTTCGTTATTACCAACTTTTGTCACCTATTCATACCACACACACCTTTCACGGCATGGTCATGATTTTATTACTTGTATGTTTTACCCGCCTTACTGCGAGGAATTTGTGATCAGCGGCTCTATAAGGGCCATAAAATTGTCCCCATTCTTTGCCTCATGAACTGACGCTCTTTGGCCATGAAATGGCCCTTGCACCAAAAAACACCATATATCATCATAAATTTACTTTCAACACACTATTCAGAAGCGCAATTCAAGCATGGTTTTGACCACAGCAGGGGCGCCTGCGCAGGTAGACGTTTGGTGTGTAGCGACACCACGGACCCGAGCTAACGGGGGAGTTTTGACTCCCTCCCACGCCTAGCCGTGCATGCCTTTGCCGTGTCCGGAGAAAAGGGCATCCTGGGGGTTGAGCTGACGCTGGGTGATTGGACCTTTAAGGCCCCCCGGCAGAGGCAACACACCCCTTTGGCCCTGGCTTCACGTAGACGGCACCCCCGGATTTACCCGCCTGGGGGGAATCGGCAGTCGCCTTTTCCTGTCTCCCCCTCACATATTCGTCTTTTCTCTTACTTCAAATCTTTCCTGTCCTCTCTTCTTTTCCGTTGACTTCCGTGTTTCCCGGAAGCAAGGGTTAACCCTGTGTGGCTATCCTACCTTGGATACACCATATTCGGTTATAAGTGGTGGTGTACAGCTGGCGTCTGCAGGTCCTGTGCTTACAGACCCTGCAGCGTCCCGTTGTAGGACTCCAAGGTGGGTGGCTGGCGCTGCTGCCGAAAATGAACTTTTTCTTATGGCTTGTTCCTTCCCCCCACTCCCTGGTCGCCCTCATAAAAGAGGGCGCACAAGTATTCCAGTTTTTTGGTCACCAGAGCGTATCCTTTCCCCGATTCCACGTTATCCATGCTGACACACCCGGCAAACCAGTGAGAACAATTTCACCTTTTCTTGTTTCGAAGTCTTTGACAGAAATCTTTGGCCCAGGATATACAGCATCGAGAATGGCAAGTGGTGACCTCCTGTTGGAGCTCCGCGACCAGAAACAATATGAGAAACTGCCTAGTCTAGTGAAATTTGGAGATACCAAAATCATAGAAACCCCACACCGAACCATGAACACCACCCGTGGTGTTGTTTCAGATGATGACCTGTTAGGGCTGACTGAGGCTGAACTCCTGGAGGGTTTCAGCGAACAGAATGTCATCAACGTAAAACGAATTAGAATGAGACGTGATGGCAAAGAAGTCCAGACTAAGCACCTAATACTTACGTTTAATTCAAGTGTGCCCGATTCCGTTGAGGCTGGGTACATCAAGCTTCGAGTGAGGCCTTACATTCCAAACCCTCTACGATGTTTCAAATGCCAGCGGTTCGGCCACAGTTCGCAGAACTGCCGAGGCCACCTAACTTGCGCAAAATGCAGTGCTGAAGACCACACATCTGATGCCTGTGAAAACTCTCCTCACTGTGCGAACTTTAATGAGGAGCATGCCGCATACTCACAGTCATGCCCATGCTGGAAAAAAGAAAAGGAAATTATCACAATTAAAGTGAAACAAAACATTTCATTTAGGGAGGCACGAAAACAGGTGTCCTGCCTACCAGAAACCAGCTTTGCCGAAGTGGCGCGTCAGGGGGCAGCGCCACGACGGCCCCCGGCGCCTGTCTGGCTCACGCGTAGTGAGCCAGCGGGGACGCCTTCCGCCCCCTCAGCGGTTGCAGCAAGTGCTGCTCCGCCATCCAAGAAAGACCCACCAACCTCCGGGCTGGGGGCCGCGAAGGTCTCGTCCTTTGAGGCGAGGCCCTCAAAACAAATGCAGCGCTCGCAAGAGCGTGTGTCCAGCGCCTCGCAAGAGGCAATGGACACAACACCGAGCGTGAAGGCGCAGCCAGCGCCTAAGGATCGGCGCAACTCTGTCGACCGATCCAAAAAAGAAAAATCTCGTGTCACGGCCCCTGGAAAGGGTCCGTGAGCTTACTTTCCATCCTTGAGCACAGAACACAAAACACACCTAAAATGGACACACAAATACTACAGTGGAATGCCAGAGGCCTATTTAATAACCTAGATGATATCAAAGACTTGCTTAATGACTATCAGCCGAAAGTGTTCTGTGTTCAAGAAACTCATTTAGAGTCGACTCATGTGAATTTCCTAAATCAATATGTGGTTTTTCGTAAAGATCGAAATGGTGGCAATTTCTCTTCTGGAGGTGTGGCCATCATTGCACGAAGAAGCGTAGCATGCCAGCACATTGTGCTACAAAGCTCTCTTGAGGTTGTGGCTGTTCGCGCTATTCTATTCAACCGTCTTATATCTATCTGCTCGATCTACATAGCCCCTGACGAATCATTCAATAAAACAGAGTTCGAAAAGCTTATTGATCAGCTTCCAGAACCATATGTGTTAATTGGAGATTTTAATGCTCACAGTTTGCTATGGGGTGATACCAAATGTGATGCGAGAGGTCGTGCAATAGAAAACTTTCTTCTCGCATATGGAGCCTGTCTGCTCAATAAGGCAGAGCCAACATACTTCAGTACCACACACAATACATATTCATGCATAGATTTAGCCATTGGGTCACCGTCACTCCTACCTTACTTAGATTGGAAAGTTATTATTAATCCATATGAAAGTGACCATTCTTCAACTATTTTAGTAACAAAACAACGGGATGACCGGCCGTCTTATCCCAAAAAGTGGAACTTTCATGTTGCAAACTGGGTGAAATTCAGAGAGCTATGTACACTACACCTCGAAGAGGTAGACCATTTGGGAGTAGAAGAGATGGCCAACTATATTTCGGAATATGTTCTTACTTGTGCAAAAAAGTGCATACCGCAGTCCAGGAATGATAAGGTTAACGCAAAGACATGGTGGAATCGGGAGTGTGAAATTGCAAAAAAAACGGCAAAACAAAGCATGGAGGGTTTTTTCTCGCTACCCAACAGCAGAAAACTTGATAACCTTTAAAAGTTGCAAAGCGATTAGAAGGCGTGTTCGCTGTATAGCCAAACGGGAAAGCTGGACACGCTATATATCCTCAATAAACTCCTACACAGACGTCAGCAAGGTTTATAATAGGGTGCATAAACTTGAAGGACAAGGCCCAAATTCCTTCCCTTTGGTGAATGACTGCGGGGATACAATAGAAGAACAGGCAAACGCTCTTGGCGAACACTTCGAGAAAATGTCAAGCTCAGAAAACTATACCACTAAGTTCTTGCGCCACAAAAGCATAGCTGAAAGTGTACCTCTGTGCCGGAACAAGGCTCGATCAGACGGATACAACAAACCACTAACAGTATACGAACTGAAGCTCGCCCTTGGTTCCTGTGGAAGTTCTGCTCCTGGTTCTGATACGATTACTTATGAAATGATCAGAAATCTCCCTGATGAAACCCTTAACTGCCTTTTAGCACTTCACAACAAGATTTTCAGTACCGGCAAAATACCCTCTGCTTGGAAAGAGGCAATAGTACTACTAATCCTTAAACAGGCCAAAGATCCCTCTTCGGTAAATAGTTACAGGCCTATCGCCCTCACAAGCTGCCTACTCAAAGTGTTTGAAAAAATGATTAACCGCCGCTTGGTCTATTACTTGGAATACAATGGCATATTGGACCCGTGCCAGTCTGGTTTCCGTACAGCTAGATCCACAACTGACAATCTTGTCCTCCTCGAGTCGTATATTCGTGACGCGTTTGTACACAATCAATACTGTCTGTCTGTTTTCTTCGATCTTGAGAAGGCATATGATACTGCCTGGCGATATGGAATCTTGCAAGATCTACTGTCTTTCGGTATATGTGGCAGGTTGATTAGCATCTTCAAAGATTACCTGTCTGAAAGGAAGTTCCGTGTAAGAATAGGTACTGTGTTATCGCGCACACTTATCCAAGAAAATAGAGTGCCGCAGGGAGGAGTATTAAGCTGCACACTAATTATAGTTAAAATTAACTCTCTTCACTCTGTTATTCCACCTGCGATATCGTACTCTCTGTACGTTGGCAACATTCAAATTAGTGTGAAATCGTGTAACTTGATTGTATGCGAATGCCAGATACAGGTAGGTGTTAACTCATTTGCAAAATGGGCTGACGAGAATGGTTTTAAGTTTAACACTGACAAGACTACTAGTTTGCTGTTTTCGAGACGACGAGGTGTGCATCCTGACCCCTGCATACTAAAGAATGGACAAAATATAGTCATCGCAAAAGAACAAAAATTCCTCGGTGTAATTTTTGATTCCAAACTCACCTTCATCCAGCACATAAAACAGCTGAAGTTGAAATGTCTCAACACCATGAACCTTTTAAAGATTTTATCGCATCAGTCGTGGGGGACAGACAGGCACTTTCTCATATCTCTGTTTCGAAGCCTGGTTCTGTCACGTATAGACTATGGATGCATAGTATATCAGTCAGCTTCAAGGACAGCACTGAAAATGTTGGACCCTGTATACCACTTAGGTATCCGGCTGGCACTTGGTGCCTTCCGTACCAACCCTATTCAAAGCCTTTATGCAGAGTCAGATCAGTGGCCACTAGACTATCAGCGCACGTATCTAGGAGTCAACTATGCAGTTAAGATCATGTCTCTGAAGCAGCACCCATGTAAAACACTTATGAACGATGTGTCTACTACCCAGTTATACCTAAACCGTCCTTCTATCGCCCCACCGTTTCCATTGGCAATAAGACCTGCAGTAGAAAAACTTGCAATTTTCTTCAATGGCTTGGAGGAAAGTGACCATGTCGAACACATCCCTCCCTGGCATCAATGTCCAGTTACTTGTGACTGGTCTTTCAAAGACATCATAAAGAAAAATTGTCCAAGTGCACTTATTGAGCAACATTTCTTGGCCCTTGAACACAAATATCGTTCAACCGCGTTCTTCTCTGGTGGCTCAAAATCTCAAACATCTGTATCTTGTGCAGCCTATGGACAAAAGTTCTCGAACACCAGAACCATGCATACACATACCAGCATTTTCACAGCGGAAGCCTATGGTATCCTGCTTATTATACAACACATTAAACAACACAAGATACAAAAGTCTATAGTGTACACAGATTTTTTAAGTGTTGTCAGAGCCCTGTCTTGTGGCAAGTACAGCAAGAACCCTACTTTCAACAGGCTCCTTAATGAAATCCATGCAGCCTACAACTTAAAACTTTCTATTGTTATTTGATGGGTTCCAGGTCATTCTGGAATTGCGGGCAATGAAATAGTGGACAAGAATGCACGAGAAGCCGCTGGTCGGCAAACCATAGATATAACCTCTGTTCCGGGTGTAGATCTAAAACCTGTTGTACGTAGAGGTCTACGCAACCACTGGCAAGCTGAATGGGACAGAGAAGTCGACAACAAACTCCATCTTGTAAAACCCCAGCTGAGAAAAGTTATCCCCCAAAAACTCAACAGGTTCGCCGAAGTCGCTCTAACACGGCTCAGAATAGGCCACACTTATGCCACACATAAACACCTTTTGACAGGCACTGATCCACCTACATGTATACACTGTGGAGAGAGTCTAACCGTTGTGCATGTCCTCATACAATGTCCTATGCTTCACCAAGCACGACTGACCTATTTCAGGGAGCTCTATCGATATCATATCCCACTTCACCCAGCGCTGTTTTTATCACTTCATGCAGTGGTTGACCTTAAGAGGCTTCTTCATTATCTTGGGAAAGTGAAATTTTTAACAATGATATCATTCCATCCTAGGCACCAGGCTGCGCCTCAAGTGTGAGGTACCCCCTGGTGCATAAAAAGTATGTCTGAGCCTTCGCAGTTCTTGCTCAGGCAAGGACTTCAGCTGCGAGGGTCTTGGGCCTTGCAGACAAATTTTTCAGCACAGACTTCAGCCAACAAAATGAAGGTTTTAGCAAAGTGACATTCCTTTTTAAAAAAAGTGACATTCTTTTAAATGTACTGCGTTTTAAATGGTTCGTAGATATTTGTTAATTTTTAATCATGTTTTAATCCTTTGTTTTAATTTTTAAACCAATAACCGGAATGAAACACTTGTACTGGCGCTCTTTGACCTTAGATGCCCTTGCGCCAATAAAACTTAACGTAATAATAATAATTAGCATGGTTTTGACACATCTGCATTGTGGAAATTGCTTTTTCTTTCATAAGGTTGCAACTGTATTCGCTAAGAACATCAAGATACTTTGCTGGTAACATCTCTAGTTTGTGTGCATCCTGCTTGTTTAAAGACATATTGTTCGAAATAATTTTAAATATACTGACAAATGCAGTTACACTAAGAGACATATGTCACGCATGCCCGCAGGGGCGCCTGCGCAAGTAGGCGTTTGGTGTGTAGCGACACCACGGACCCGAGCTAACGGGGGAGTTTCTACTCCCTCCCACGCCTAGCCGTGCGTGGCTTTGCCGTGTCCGGGGAAAAGGGGATCCTGGGGGTTGAGCCGACGCTGGGTGATTGGACCGTTAAGGCCCCCCGGCAGAGGCAACACACCCCTTTGGCCCCGGCTTCACGTAGACGGCACCCCTGGGCTGACCCACCCAGGGGAAATCGGCAGTCGCCTTTTCCTATCTCTCTCCTCCTACATCTTAGTCTTTTCTCGTCTTTAAATCTATCCTGTCTCCTTCTCTCTTCCATTTACTTCCGATTTTTCCTGGCGGCAAGGGTTAACCTAGTGTAAATATCCAACCTTGGGTAGATATATTAGGTTATAGCGGCCATGTACGGCTGGCGCTTGCGCCTCCTTCGTGTCTCGCAGCGTCCCCTTGTTGGGCTCGGTGGTGGGTGGCTGGCATGGCCGCCGAAAAAGCTATCAAATTTATGGGAACCCCTAGCCCTGTCACAACTAATCGCCCCTCTAAGAGGTGGCGCACCGATGTAATTCTTGAATTTCTCCCGAACAAAAAGACAACTTCCCAAAATACCACATTATCCATTGTGAAAATACAGAAAAGAAAGCTAGAAACATTTCACCTTTCCTTGTATCGAAATGCCTTATAGAAACGCTGGGCGCAGGCTACAAGGCCACAAAGACCGCCAGTGGTGACCTGTTACTTTAAGTAAAAGAAAACGCACAGTACCAGAGACTACATAAACTCACAGCATTTGGGGATCAGCCTATCACAATCACACCACATCGAACCATGAACACAGTGAAGGGTGTTGTATCAGATGGAGACCTGATGGACCTCTCTGATGATAAACTTCTAACAGGCTGGAAAGAGGAAAATGTCATTCAGGTGCAGCGTATCAAAATAAGAAGAGAAAATAAGGAAAGTCCAACGAAGCACATCATACTCACTTTCGCATCTAGCACCCTCCCAACTGAAATAGCAACAGGATATTTTAAACTGCCAGTTAGACCATACATACCCAACCCGAGGCGCTGCTTTAAGTGTCAAAGGTTCGGGCACGGCTCCCAGAGCTGCCGAGGACAGATTACCTGCGCAAAATGCGGCACCAAAGGTCATACCGCTGACGATGACTGTCAGCTACAAGTGCACTGTGCAAACTGTGAGGGTGACCATCCTGCATATTCCAGGTCATGCGTGGCCTGGAAAACGGAAAAAGAAATTATTAGTACAAAGTTTAAATTGAACATAAGCTTCCGTGAAGCGCGGCAGCGCGTTTCCCCGCATTTTTCTGGGAACACATCGTACGCCGAAGTGGCGCGAGGGGGGTCAGCACCACTTCGGTTTTCGGCAATGCCTTGGACCACGCCCAGCGTGCCGAGGCAAACGCCACAAGCCCCCATGGGGGGAGCAGCCTCGGCTGCCCCACCCTCCTTGAATACAGCCCCACCGAAGGCGCCTGTGAACCTTGGCAGCAGCCAGGGCACCACACAAACTAAAGAGGTCCCCTCGACCTCCAGCCCGGTGGGGTTTAAGGCTCCGTCTGTCACGACGAAGCCTACAACGAAAACATTATCTGTCGCCTCTCCTGAGGCGATGGACACATCAACTGCACCGGCGCAGACTGCGCCAAAAGAGCGGCGGGGTTCCCTCGACCGCTCTAAAAAAGACAAAACGGTAATTACAGGGCCTTCTAAAGGCTCTGTAAGATAAGTCACTTCTCTCTTTCGACACCAGCCACACTCATTTCGTACACACAGCACTTCTTCACTCCCATAATGGAGACACAAATTATACAATGGAACGTCAGAGGACTACTTCGAAACCTCGACGATGTCCAAGAACTTCTAAACAAACATTCTCCAAAAGTGCTGTGTGTACAGGAAACACACTTAAAATCCAAAAATACAAATTTTTTGCGTCAATATGTTGTCTTTCGAAAGGACAGAGATGATGCTGTAGCATCATCTGGTGGTGTAGCCATTATTGTTAATCGAGGAGTAGCATGTAGCCATTTACCACTACTAACATCCCTAGAGGCAGTGGCTGTTCGAGCAGTTCTATTGAATAAGCTCGTCACCATCTGCTCTCTATACATACCGCCGCAACACCGCCTGGAAAAACATGATTTTCACTCTTTAATAGCCGAGTTACCAGAACCTTATCTTGTTCTAGGGGACCTGAATGCGCACAGCGGTTTATGGGGTGACTGTCGATGTGATGCACGAGGCCGTCTCATCGAACAGTTCCTCTTTTCCTCAGGTGCTTGTCTGTTGAATAGAAAACAGGCAACATATTATAACCTTGCAAACAATACTTACTCCTCCATAGACCTCAGTATCGCATCTCCTTCACTTGTACCATTACTTCAGTGGAAAGTCATAAATAACCCATACGGAAGGGATCATTTTCCTTTGGTTTTGAGTACACCAATAATACATGAATGTCCTCCACAAGTTCCCAAATGGCTGATAAACAAAGCTGACTGGGAACAATTTCAAAAAATTACTCACTTAAGTTGGACCGAAATATGCGGATTAGGCATAGATGAAGCTGTGAAGTACTTCACAGCTTTTCTAACTGACGCAGCAGCCAGGTGCATACCGCAAACATCTGGAATGCCCGGCAAACGACACGTCCCATGGTGGAACACGGAGTGTCGTAATGCGCGAAAGGAACAGAACAGGGCATGGAAATTGCTGCGCAACTCGCCAACAGCGGAAAATCTTGACACGTTCAAGAAAATAAAGTCTCAAGGAAGGAGAACGCGTCGGCAGGCCAGAAGAGAAAGCTGGCAGAAGATTTTGTCAGGGATCAATTCATACACACAGGAGGCAAAAGTCTGGAACATGGTCGGTAGGATAGCAGGGAAACAAGTACACACACTTCCACTCGTAAACACTCAAGGTGATACCTTGGAAGATCAGGCAAACTTCCTCGGGGCACACTTTGAACGGGTATCCAGCTCGTCCCACTATACTGACACTTTCCAAAAATACAGAACAAGAATAGAAAAGCAGAAACTCGAACACAAATCCACTAGATACGAGGCATATAATCAAGCTTTCAGTCTAGCGGAGCTCCGAACATCTCTAAACTCCTGCAGCACTTCTGCCCCAGGTTCTGACCGTGTGGTGTATGAAATGCTAAAAAACCTACCAGCTGAAACACGAAAAACCTTAGTTTGTTTGTACAACGCTATCTGGTTTTCTGGCACTATCCCTACCTCCTGGAAAGAGGCTATTATTATTCCCATTTTGAAAGAGGGCAAGGACCCTTCTTTAGCTTCAAGTTATAGGCCTATTGCACTTACAAGCTGCTTGTGCAAAGTATTCGAAAAAATGATAAACTGCCGACTTGTACATATCCTTGAAACAAACAATTTGCTCGACCCATTTCAGTGCGGGTTTCGAGAAAGTAGATCCACCACAGACCACCTCGTTCGTATCGAGGCACAGATCAGAGACGCCTTTGTCCATAAACAATATTTTCTCTCTGTGTTCCTCGATATCAAAAAGGCGTATGATACAACATGGCGTTTCGGAATTCTAAGAGACCTGTCCCACCTTGGTGTGCGCGGAAGAATGTTTCATAGAATCGAAAGTTACCTGTCAAACCGGACATTCCGTGTCCGTCTGGGCAGTGTGCTCTCTCAAACATTTGTCCAGGAAACAGGCGTGCCACAAGGTGGTGTACTTAGCTGCACACTTTTTCTCATCAAAATGAATTCCTTGCACTTGTCCATTCCCCGCAATAAGTTCTATTGTACATATGTCGACGACGTTCAGCTTGGCTTCAAGTCATGCAACTTGGCCATGTGTGAGCGGCAGGTTCAGCTGGGTTTAAATAAGGTCTCCAAATGGGCAGATGAAAACGGATTTCGACTTAACCCACAAAAAAGCACGTGTGTCTTGTTCTTTCGAAAGAGAGGCATGCACTCGGAACCTGACATTCGACTGAATGGGCAACGTCTGTCCGTCAAAGCCGAGCATAAATTCTTGGGCTTAATCTTGGACAACAAGTTGACCTTCGTACCGTACATCAAGTATTTAAAAACAAAATGTTTAAAAGCCATGAATGTTATAAAAGTGTTGTCACGTACTACGTGGGGTAGTGATAGGCAATGCCTCATGAACCTCTATAAAAGCCTCATCCGCACCCGCTTACATTATGGGGCCGTTGTCTATCAGTCTGCCACTCAAAGTGCCTTGAAGATGCTTGACCCCGTGCACCATTTGGGCATCCGCCTTTCTACGGGTGCTTTTCGCACCAGCCCCGTAGAAAGCCTTTATGTTGAGTCAAATGAGTGGTCGCTTCATCTGCAGAGAACTTACATGTCCTTTGTTTATTTCCTTAAGGTGAAAGCAGACAAGAAGCACCCCTCATACTCTACAATTAATGATTTGTCGAGCTCAACTCTGTTTCAAAACAGGCCTTCGATGAGGCAGCCCTTCTCAATTCGTCTGAAGTGTCTAGCTGAAGAAACTGAAGTGTCACTTGAACACAGTTTAATGGCTCCTGTAGCATACCCGCCACCGTGGCAGTGGCAGAATATAGACTGCGATGTGTCTTTCTTAGAGGTTACAAAACATGCACCTATTGCCCATATCCGAACATACTTTCTGGAACTTCAACACAAATACACATGTCCTGAGTTCTTCACAGATGCCTCCAAGACTAACTCCTCTGTGTCCTACGCTGCTGTCGGCCCATCCTTTTCGGATGCTGGCCCTCTACATCCACGCACAAGTATCTTCACAGCCGAAACTTACGCGATACTGGTGGCAGCTAAACACATCAAACAATTACAAATACAAAAAGCAGTAATTTATACAGACTCCCTCAGTGTGGTAACGGCTCTGCACAGTCTTAAAAAACAAAAAACCCAGTCCTTGTCTCACTTTACTCCATTTTGTGCACACGTTACACGCAGAAACAACATGTTGTAGTGTGCTGGGTGCCAGGGCACCGTGAGATCCAAGGCAACGTGAGGGCGGATCACCTCGCTGCATCCGTCCATGAGAGCACCGCCATTACATCCATATCAATCCCGGCCCTTGATCTTAAGCCGTCTCTCAAACTAAACCTCAGGGGCTACTGGCAGAGCAAGTGGGATACACACACACAAAACAAACTACACGTTATCAAGCCACACCTTGGCCATTGGCCACAAGTATCGAAATCACGTCTAACAGAGGTAACACTAACAAGACTCAGGATAGGGCACACATACACGACACACACACATCTTTTATCCGGTGGTGATCCACCATTGTGTGATAAATGTGGTGAGGCTTTAACAGTTCTTCACGTTTTAATCCAATGTAAACAGTTAGACACTCTAAGAAGACAACACTTCCCACTACCCTACCGACAACATATACCTTTACACCCTGCAATGTTTGTCGGTAGGGAACCACTTTTCACCCATAAATCATTGTTAGCTTTTTTAAGAGATGTTAATTTTTACCATGTATTATACCCAGGCATTGCGTAGCGTGACCTCTCAAGAGAGGTCGCTGCTGCTGTGATTACATTTAAAAGCACTTGCCTCGCAGCCCTTGGACACAAGGGCACTGATGAGGCAAGTGTGCTAGTGCCAAATATTTTTACGTTTTTATTATCAAAACCTTTGTCACCCTTTTTAATATGCATATCACGCCACTGTCATGTCTTTAATACTTATGTTTTTACCCGCATTATCGCGAGGAATTTTAAGGCCCCTATACAGCCACGCAAGATATCATTGTCCGCATCTCTATTACTCATTGAAATGGCGCTCTTTGGCCATCAATTGGCCCTTGCGCCATGAAACACCACACATCATCATATGTCACTAACGTCACTAAATTGCTTTTTCGGTGTTTCCATCGCAGCCTATGCATGCACCTCGTACAAACTGAGCGTGACAGAATTCTGGTCAAGCCCGTCATCAATAGTGGCTCGTGGAAAAATTGGCTACTGATTGTACAGCACAATTTCTCTTCTCTTCCGGTGCCTGTTTGTTGAATAGGAAAGAGCCAACATACTATAACATTGCCAACAAAACTTACTCGTCTATAGACCTCAGCATCGTATCGCCTTCACTCCTACCCCTACTGAAATGGAAAATCATAAATAATCTATATGGAAGTGACCATTTTCCTGTAGTGTTGGGTTCACAAACAACATATGAATGTCCTCTACATGTTCCCAAGTGGCTGATGAACAAAGCAGACTGGGAACAGTTCCACAACACTACACGTTTGAGTTGGACAGACATATGTAGGTTAGACATAGATGAAGCTGTGAAGTACTTCACAGCTTTTCTAACTGACGCAGCAGCCAGGTGCATACCGCAAACATCTGGAATGCCCGGCAAACGACACGTCCCATGGTGGAACACGGAGTGTCGTAATGCGCGAAAGGAACAGAACAGGGCATGGAGATTGCTGCGCAACTCGCCAACAGCGGAAAATCTTGACACGTTTAAGAAAATAAAGTCTCAAGGAAGGAGAACGCGTCGGCAGGCCAGAAGAGAAAGCTGGCAGAAGTTTTTGTCGGGGATCAATTCATACACACAGGAGGCAAAAGTCTGGAACATGGTCGGTAGGATAGCAGGGAAACAAGTACACACACTTCCACTCGTAAACACTCAAGGTGATACCTTGGAAGATCAGGCAAACTTCCTCGGGGCACACTTTGAACGGGTATCCAGCTCGTCCCACTATACTGATACTTTCCAAAAATACAGAACAAGAATAGAAAAGCAGAAACTAGAACATAAATCCACTAGATACGAGGCATATAACCAAGCTTTCAGTCTAGCTGAGCTCCGAACATCTCTAAACTCCTGCAAAACTTCTGCCCCAGGTTCTGACCGTGTGGTGTATGAAATGTTAAAAAACCTACCAGCCGAAACACGCAAAACCTTACTTTGTTTATACAATGCTATCTGGTTTTCGGGCACTATCCCTACTTCCTGGAAAGAGGTGATTATTATTCCCATTCTGAAAGAGGGCAAGGACCCTTCTTTAGCTTCAAGTTATAGGCCTATAGCACTTACAAGCTGCTTGTGTAAAGTATTCGAAAAAATGATAAACTGCCGACTTCTACATATTCTTGAAACAAACAATTTGCTCGACCCATTTCAGTGCGGGTTTCGAGAAAGCAGATCCACCACAGACCACCTTGTTCGCATCGAGGCACAGATAAGAGACGCCTTCGTCCATAGACAATATTTTCTCTCTGTGTTCCTCGATATCGAAAAGGCGTATGATACAACATGGCGTTTCGGAATTCTAAGAGACCTGTCCCACCTTGGTGTGCGCGGAAGAATGTTTCATATAATCGAAAGCTACCTGTCAAACCGGACATTCCGTGTCCGTCTAGGCAGTGTGCTCTCCCAAACATTTGTCCAGGAAACAGGCGTGCCACAAGGTGGTGTGCTTAGTTGCACACATTTTATCATCAAAATGAATTCTTTGCACTTGTCCATTCCCCGCATGATGTTCTATTGTACATATGTCGACGACGTTCAGCTTGGCTTCAAGTCATGCAACTTAGCCATGTGTGAGCGGCAGGTTCAGATGGGTTTAAATAAGGTCTCCAAATGGGCAGACGAAAACGGATTTCGACTTAACCCACAAAAAAGCACGTGTGTCTTGTTCTCTCGAAAGAGAGGCATGCACTCGGAACCTGACATTCGGCTGAACGGGCAACGTCTGTGCGTCAAAGCCGAGCATAAATTTTTAGGCTTAATCTTGGACAACAAGTTGACCTTCGTACCACACATAAAGTATTTAAAAACAAAATGTTTAAAAGCCATGAATGTTATAAAAGTGTTGTCACGTACTACGTGGGGTAGTGATAGGCAATGCCTCATGAACCTCTATAGAAGCCTTATTCGTACCCGCTTAGATTATGGGGCCGTTGTCTATCAGTCTGCCACTCAAAGTGCCTTGAAGATGCTTGACCCCGTGCACCATTTGGGCATCCGCCTTTCTACGGGTGCTTTTCGCACCTGCCCCGTAGAAAGCCTTTATGTTGAGTCGAATGAGTGGTCGCTTCATCTGCAGAGAACTTACATGTCCTTTGTTTATTTCCTTAAGGTGAAAGCAGATAAGAAGCACCCCTCATACTCCACTATTATTGATTTGTCGAGCTCCATTCTGTTTCAAAACAGGCCTTCGATGAGGCAGCCCTTCTCAGTTCGCCTGAAAAGGCTAGCTGAGGAAACTGGAGTCTCACTTGAACATAGTTTAATGGCTCCTGTAGCATATCTGCCACCGTGGCAATGGCAGACTATAGACTGTGATGTGTCCTTTCTTGAAGTCACAAAACATGCGCCTATTGCCCATATCCGAACATACTTCCTGGAACTTCAACACAAATACACACGTCCTGAGTTCTTTACAGATGCCTCCAAGTCTAACTCCTCTGTGTCCTACGCTGCTGTCGGCCCATCCTTTTCGGATGCTGGCCCTCTACATCCAGACACAAGTATCTTCACGGCGGAAGCTTACGCGATACTTGTGGCAGCTAAACACATCAAACAATTACAAATACATAAAGCAGTAATTTATACAGACTCCCTTAGTGTGGTAACGGCTCTGCACAGTCTTAAAAAACAAAAAAACCCTGTCCTCATCTCACTTTACTCTATTTTATGCACACTTTACACACTCAACCAACATGTTGTAGTGTGCTGGGTGCCAGGGCATCGTGAGATTCAAGGCAACGTGATGGCGGATCAGCTTGCTGCATCCGTCCACGAGGGCACCGCCACTACACCCATAATAATCCCGGCCCTTGATCTTAAGCCGTCTCTCAAACGAAACATCATAGACTTCTGGCAGAGCATGTGGAATACACACACACAAAACAAACTACACATTATTAAGCCACACCTTGGTCATTGGCTGCCAGTATCAAAATCGCGTTATACAGAGGTAATACTAACGAGACTCAGGATAGGACACACATACGCAACACACACACATCTTTTGTCTAGTGACGATCCACCATTGTGCGACAAATGTGGTGAAACATTAACAGTCCTTCACATACTAATCCAGTGTAAACATTTAGAAACTCTAAGAAAACAACATTTCCCATTACTCTACCGACAACATATACCTTCACACCCTGCAATGTTTGTCGGTAGGGAACCACTTTTTAGTCATAAATCATTGTTAGCGTTTTTAAAAGAAACTCACAGCTTTCATGTCATATACCCGGGCATACCGTAGCATGACCTCTCCAGAGAGGTTTTTGCTGCGGTGGCTACACAAGAAAGCACATGCCTCACGGCCCTTGGACGCAAGGGTTTGAACGAGTGAGGCACTTGTGCTAATGCCATACATATCCACCATCGTCTTTTATTATCACCAACTTTTGTCATCTGTTCACACCACACACACCTTCCACTGCATGGTCATGATTTTATTATTTGTATGTTTTTACCCGCCTTACTGCGAGGAATTTTATGGCCCTTATACAGCCACTTATCACAATCATTGTCCATATTTTTAGTAAGATGAACTGGCGCTTTTTGGCCGTGAATCGGCCCTTGCGCCATAAAACATCAAACATCATCATGATTGTACAGCAGCGGCACATGGCTTCTGTTTTGTATGGAAAGGAAACTTCATTAGGCCACCTGGTTGCTGTATTCGTGTAGCTCGCATGTTCAGGTTGTTCAAAATTAAGCCTTTCGTTTCTCTTTAAAAAACTTAGTGCTGTAAGCTGTGTTTGTGTAAAAGCCACCTTTGCAGATATCCAAGTGTTCAGGAAAACACAGTGTGCAACAATAATTATCACTCAGCCATGCCCTTCAATAAGATTCAATAATGAACCTATTAGTGACTGCTGCAGGCGGCCATGCACGTATTAAGAATTTGAGCCCATCACATTTCTACATAGGTCCAAATAATTCTGGCATGCCTGTGCTCAGATATCCTGCTGGAAAGTTTAGTTGGGGCTTGCATCATTTTGCCTGCAGGACAGTGAGCACTAGCACACAGCTACTACTCCCTGAGGTGCCGAATCTAATCTAACCACGGGTTGAAGCCTTAGACAAGCGTTACATTGGTTACCTTTTTTGTTACAGGCTGGTGATAGCAAGCACTGACTGCTCGTCCCACCAGGGAGTAATGTTTTGCTAATTCTCACTGCCTTGCATGCGCAATCATGAAAAGCACAATAAACTTGCGAATGGAATATCTCAAACTAGAGACATGTTCGAAGAATCTTTCAAAGTGGGAGTCTGTGCAAACACGACAGACACAAACTTTCTATGCAAATATACCCACTTATTGTAGACACTGAAATTTCGGTATTCTTAGTAGACTGGGCAGCTGACAGCATTATTGTCTTACTTTGTGCCCCCCCCCCCTGGACACATGACTTATCTAGAAACACAGTTTTCTGTTCTTAGGACTGAGTTTTGCTGCAAGCACAAAACACGTCTCTGAATTTGTCAGTGCCGCATGCTGAGGCTTTGTCATGTTTATTCTTTTTGTAATCTGTAGTTAGTCACATAAAATTGAAGTTTTTGCATTGCAATAAGGCTGTAGCAGATCAATGGTGTTATTGTCACTGTAATATTGACTGAATATTTTGTTTTAATGTTTTAGTAACCTTAGTTTATTGTCTTCTCGAATTTATTGCCGTAAGTGCAGTGAAGTGATTTTCTGTCATAGTCAATGATACCTAACTTTACCAATACCTAACCATATGCGATATATTACAGTGATACCTAACCACGTTTAACATTGTTAATGATGACTGACCGAAGGTATTCTGGAATAATGTAGTGTTTTTTGTACTTCACTGTGTCTTTTGTGCTAGTATTTTGGGATGGAATTATATTTCGGGGTTTTGCCAAAACCACTATTTCATTGTTAAACACTGATTTGTGGTAAAACCCATTAATTTCGACTACTCATAGATGCGATGGCGTAGTGGTTAGAGCATCCGCTTTGCATGCAAGAGGTCCGTGGTTCAAATACCGGTGCCGCGCAGTTTCCAACCGGATTAAAAAAAATCCGCGTGTTAATGGAACTGCATTAAGAGGCCTGGGGTGCGGCCTCACCGGCAAACACCGCCGAGAACGCACTCCCTCACCAGAGAAGGATTGGCCACCCTGGTGCAGTATCTGGCCACTACCTCCCACATGCTTACGTCAAATAACTCACGGCCCTCAGTCCCCAGCAGCTGCAAAGCAACTGACCATGGCGGCGGTCAGATCTGCAACGCAGCAGAGGGTGCTAAGAATCTCTGGATCCGGACAGGCCGCCATTGGAACCTGAACTTGGCAACGTTTAACGCTAGAACCTTATCTAGTGAGGGAAGTCTAGCTGTACTATTCGAGGAGCTAGAGGGTGTTAAATGGGATATAATAGGGCTCAGTGAGGTTAGGAGGACAGATGAGGCCTATACGATGCTACAGAATTGGCACGTCCTTTGCTACAGGGGCTTGGCAGACAGAAGAGAACTGGGAGTGGGGTTCCTAATTCACAGAAACATAGCTGGTAACATAGAGGAATACTATAGCATTAATGAAAGGGTGGTAGGTATCGTAATTAAACTGAATAAAAGATACAAGATGAAGGTAGTACAGGCTTACGCGCCTACATCCAGCCATGATGACGCTTCAGTTGAAAGCTTCTATGAAGACGTGGAATCGGCAATGAGTAAGGTAAAAACACAGTATACTATAGTGATGGGCGACTTTAATGCAAAGGTAGGGAAGAAGCAGGCTGCAGACCAGGCAGTAGGAGATTATGGCATCGGTACTAGAAACGCCAGAGGAGAGCTACTAGTAGAATTCGCAGAACGCAATAATTTACGGATTTTGAATACCTTCTACCGGAAACGAGAAAACCGCAAGGGGACATGGAGGAGCCCTAATGGCGAAAATAAGAACGAAATAGACTTTATAATGAGTGCACACCCTGGAATCGTGCAGGATGTGGAAGTGATCGGCAAGGTACGATGCAGTGACCATAGAATGGTACGGTCTCGAATTCGCCCAGACTTCAAGAAGGAACGACAGAAACTGATACGCAAGAAGCCAATCAATTAGCTAGCACTGAGAGGGAACGTACAGGAATTCAGAGTGTCGCTGCAGAACAGGTACTCGGCTCTTAGTGAGGAAACCAACCTTAGCGTAGATACAATGAATGATAATCTGACGAGTATCATTACGGAGTGTGCAGTGGAAGTTGCAGGCAGGGTAGTAAGACAGGACACTGGAAAGCTTTCCCAGGAAACGAAGAACCTAATTAGGAAGCGTCAAATCATGAAAGTGTCAAGTACAGCAGACAAAATAGAACTGGCAGAGCTTTCGAAGTTGATTAATAGACGTAAGGTATGCGATGTAAGAAGGTATAACATGGAGAGAATGGAACACGCTCTGAAAAACGGAGGAAGTGTCAAAGCATTGAAGAGGAAACTTGGGATAGGCAAAAGACGGCTGTATGCACTAAGGGACAAAGGGGGCAAAATAACTAACAATATGGAAAGGATAGGTAAAATAGCGGAGCAGTTTTACAGAGATCTGTACAGTAGCCGAGACAACCACGACCTTAATACTATAAGAACTAGCAGTAACCCAGATTACACCCCACCAGTAATGATAGAAGAAGTCAGGAAAGCTTTGGAAAGCATGCAAAGAGGCAAAGCTGCTGGTGAGGATCAGGTAACATCAGATCTGCTGAAAGATGGAGGACAGATTGTGTTAGAAAAACTAGCCACCCTGTTTACGAGGTGTCTCCTGACGGGAAGAGTACCAGAGTCTTGGAAGAACGCTAACATCATCTTAATACATAAGAAAGGAGATGACAAGGACTTGAAAAATTACAGGCCGATCAGCTTGCTCTCTGTAGTATACAAGCTATTTACAAAGGTAATTGCTAACAGAGTAAAGAAAACATTAGAATTCAATCAACCAAAGGAACAAGCAGGATTTCGAACAGGCTACTCAACAATTGACCACATTCATACTATCAATCAGGTAATAGAGAAATGCTCAGAGTATAACCAACCACTATACATAGCCTTCATAGATTACGAGAAGGCGTTTGATTCAGTAGAAATATCAGCCGTCATGCAAACACTGCAAAATCAGGGCGTAGATGAAGTATATATAAACACTCTGGAAGGAATCTACAGGGGATCAACTGCTACCATAGTGCTTCATAAAGAAAGCAACAGAATACCAATCAAGAAGGGTGTAAGGCAGGGGAACACAATTTCCCCAATGCTATTTACCGCGTGCTTATTGGAGGTTTTCAGAAGCCTAGAATGGGAACAGTTAGGGATAAGAGTCAATGGAGAATACCTTAGTAACCTGTGCTTCGCCGATGACATTGCATTGCTGAGTAACTCAGGGGACGAATTGCAACTCATTAAGGAGAGCAGAAAGGTGGGTCTTAAAATAAATCTGCAGAAAACGAAAGTAATGTACAACAACCTCGGCAAGGTGCAGCGCTTCGAGATAGGTAATAGTGCACTTGAAGTTGTAAAAGACTTTGTCTACTTAGGGCAGGTAATAACCGCAGAGCCGAACCACGAGATTGAAGTAACTAGAAGAATAAGAATGGGGTGGAGCACATTCGGCAAGTACTCTGCAATTATGACGGGTAGATTGCCACTATCCCTCAAGAGGAAGGTATATAACAGCTGTATCTTGCCGGTACTTAGCTATAGAGCAGAAACCTAGAGACTTACAAAGAGGGTTCAGCTTAAATTGAGGACGGCGCAGCGAAAATGGAAAGAAAAATGGTAGGTGTAACCTTAAGGGACAAGAAGAGAGCAGAATGGATTAGGGAACAAACGGGAGTTAAGGATATCATAGCTGAAATCAAGAAGAAGAAATGGACATGGGCAGGGCATGTAGTGCGTAGACAGGATAACCGCTGGTCATTAAAGGTAACTGACTGGATTCCCAGAGAAGGGAAGCGGGTTAGGGGGAGACAGAAGATTGGGTGGGCAGATGAGATTAAGAAGTTTGCGGGTATAAATTGGCAGCAGCAAGCACAGGACCGGGTTAACTGGCGGAACATTGGAGAGGTCTTTGTCCTGCAGTGGACGTAGTCAGGCTGATGATGATGATGATGATGATGATGATGATGATGATGATGACTCGTAGATCTAAGATACCTAAATTAAAGTGCACTGGGGGAGAAAAATAAATCGTTCGACTGCTGCATTTTGCCTGTAACAAACTTTCTACCTTCATATATTTGCTGCTGCGCCAATAATGTGTTTGCAAAGCTAGCCTGCTAATTTTCTTCGTTGCGCAGATTGAATCTGCTTAAAGAAAACAGTTTATGCCTTTTGTATGTGTTCAGGTTCCTGGACCAAGTATCTAGCCAGCCTCTCAATTGCTTTGTACAATTATAGTTGCTATAAAGCATGCAAGTTTTGGGACAGTGTGTGTAGTCATTATTATGTATAAATGGTTTCGAGTATGAAACAAGATTTGCTGAAATTTTGGTTTGGTGTGTAGCGACACCACGGACCCGAGCTAACGGGGGAGTTTTGACTCCCTCCCACGCCTAGCCGTGCGTGGCTTTGCCGTGTCCGGGGAAAAGGGGATCCTGGGGGTTGAGCCGACGCTGGCTGATTGGACCGTTAAGGCCCCCCGGCAGAGGCAACACACCCCTTTGGCCCCGGCTTCACGTAGACGGCACCCCTGGGCTGACCCACCCAGGGGAAATCGGCAGTCGCCTTTTCCTATCTCTCTCTCCCTACATCTTCGTCTTTCTTACTTTTTTAGCTTTCCTGTCTACTTCTCTCTTCTGTTAACTTCCAATTTTCCTGCCGGCAAGGGTTAACCCTGTGCAAATAGCCTACCTTGGTCTAGGCGCATTGGGTTATAGTGGCGTTGTACGGCTGGCGTCTGCAGGATTCAACATCCGCAAACTTGTAGCGTCCCCTCGTTGGGCTCCGTGGTGGGTGGCCGCCAACGCTGCTGAACAACATACAATTAGCATGCAGAAAGCATTTCCTTTACTCAGTGATCGTGCCTCCTCAAAGCGGGTACGCACCGAAGACATCAATTTTTTCATCCGGCCAAGACAAATGTTTCCTCATTTCCACGTTATACACTGCGAAAAAACTAACAAGCAAGCCAGAACTGTATCCCCCTTCGTAGTTTCTAGATGCTTAACCGAAACTCTCGGTGCCGGGTACAAGGTTACCAAAATGGCCAGTGGAGATTTACTCCTTGAAATACGTGACGAAGACCAATTCGATAAACTGAACACCATCACAACGTTTGGAGACACACCCATCAGTATTACGCCACACAGGTCCATGAACTCATCTCGCGGGGTCGTATCGGACGTAGATTTGCTTGAGCTGACGGAAGCTGAACTTCTGGAAGGATGGGAGAGCCAGAACGTGACAAACGTACAGCGTATTAAGATCAGAAGAGATCAAAAGGAAATCCCAACCAAACACTTAGTACTCACCTTTGCTTCGAGCGATTTGCTGGAAACTATTCAGACTGGGTACACAAAGACATCCGTGAGACCATATATTCCCAACCCCCGCCGTTGCTTCCAATGTCAGAGATATGGCCACGGCTCGCAAAGCTGTCGTGGCCGGAAAACTTGTGCTGTGTGTGGAGTCGTGGGCCATGCGTCCGACAACTGCGAAGCACCTGCACACTGCGTGAACTGTGGTGGAAATCATGCCGCGTACTCACGTTCATGTTCTTTCTGGAAAAAAGAAAAAGAGATCATCACTTCAAAGATAAAAGAAAACATTACATTTAAAGAAGCAAGAAAAAGAGTCTCGCCATTTTATGGCCCCACATATGCTGATGCGACGCGCCAGGGGGCAGTGTCGCACCAGCCCTCGCCACTCCTTCGGCCTGCGCAGAGCAAGCCATTGGCTGTGGCGCCTGCCCCCAAGGCGGCAGTGGTTGAGTCTACTCCGCCTACTATTGAACAGAGACCAGGGACTCCAGGGTCCTCGGGTCTCAAGGCCTCACCTCGCCAGGCGAGGACCAACCTTCGAAAAACCAGCTCGCATGAGCGGGCATCCAGTGCCTCCGAGGAGGCAATGGATACGGCGGCACCCCTGGTGCCAAAAAAACGGCGCGGCTCTCTGGAGCGCGCCACGAAAACAAAAAAGCCGATAACAGGGCCTGGTGACGGCCCTGTTAAGTGAACTCAAACTACCTGTCTAAACAGCCACTCTCTTTTCGTACACACAGCACTATTTTAAATTCACCATGAACACTCAAATTATACAATGTAACGTCAGGGGCCTTCTCAGAAACCTTGACGACATCCAATAGCTCTTACACGAACACTCTCCAAAAGTGCTGTGTGTACAAGAAACACACCTTAACTCAAAACACACAAACTTTCTTCGTGAATACGTTATTTTCCGAAAGGACCGTGTTGATGCTATGACATCATCCGGAGGTGTTGCCATCATAGTGAATCAAGGAATTGCATGCACACACTTACAACTCCAAACATCCCTTGAGGCAGTGGCTGTTCGAGCAGTTCTTTTTGACAAACTGATCACAATCTGCACTATCTACATCCCTCCTAGCTATCAGCTGCAAAAACGTGATTTACACTCTTTAATTGATGAACTTCCGGAGCCCTATGTTCTCCTTGGGGACTTTAATGCGCATAGCAGGCTATGGAGTGACTCTCGGTATGACGCGCGAAGTCGACTGATTGAACAGTTCCTTCTCTCCTTGAGCGCGTGTCTCCTAAATCGAAAAGAACAAACCTAATATAATCTCGCCAATAACACCTACTCCTCCATAGACCTAAGCATAGTATCTCCATCTCTTGTGCCTCTACTCCAGTGGAAAGTCGTCAGTAATTTGTACGGAAGTGACCACTTCCCCATAGTTTTGAGCACAAATACAGTAACTGAGTGTCCATCACGTGTTCCCAAGTGGCTCATAAACAGGGCCGACTGGGAACACTTTTATACCATCGCTCGTCTAGGTTGGAATGACATAAGTACTTTGAACATTGTTGTTGCTGTCAACTACTTCACAGCATTTTTGATTGATGCTGCAACAAAATGCATCCCACAAACAAATGGACACCCTGAAAAACGGCGTGTGCCATGGTGGAACTCTGAATGCCGAAACGCGCGCAAACAGCAAAACAGAGCTTGGAGGCTGCTTCGGAACTCACCGACAGCAGAAAATCTTGACACCTTCAAGAAAATTAAGTCTCAAGGCAGGAGAACGCGTCGGCAGGCCAGAAGAGAAAGCTGGCAGAAGTTTTTGTCAGGGATCAATTCATACACACAGGAAGCTAAAGTCTGGAACATGGTCGGCAGGATAGCAGGAAAACAAGTACACACACTTCCACTCGTAAACACTCAGGGTGACACCTTGGAAGATCAGGCAAACTTCCTCGGTGCACACTTCGAACAGGTGTCCAGCTCATCCCACTATACTGACACTTGCCAAAAATACAGAACAAGAATAGAAAAGCAGAAACTCGAACACAAATGCACTAGATACGCGGCATATAATCAAGCGTTCAGTCTATCTGAGCTGCGAATGTCTCTAAACTCCTGCAGTACTTCTGCCCCAGGTTCTGACCGTGTCGTTTATGAAATGTTAAAAAACCTACCGATCGAAACACAAAAAACCTTACTTTGTTTGTACAATGCCATCTGGTTTTCTGGCACTATCCCTAACTCCTGGAAAGATGCTATTATAATTCCCATTTTGAAAGACGGCAAGGACCCTTCTTTACCTTCGAGTTATAGGCCTATTGCACTCACAAGCTGCTTGTGCAAAATCTTCAAAAAAATGATAAACTGCAGACTTGTACATTTCCTTGAAACAAACAATTTGCTCGACCCATTTCAGTGCGGGTTTCGAGAAAGTAGATCCACCACAGACCACCTTGTTCGTATCGAGGCACAGATCAGGGACGCCTTCGTCCATAAACATTATTTTCTCTCTGTATTTCTCGATATCGAAAAGGCTTATGATACTACATGGCGTTTCGGAATTCTAAGAGACCGTCCCACCTTGGCGTGCGCGGAAGAATGTTCCACATAATCGAAAGTTACCTGTCAAACCGGACATTCTGTGTCCGAGTGGGCACGGCTCTTTCCCAAACATTCGTCCAGGAAACAGGCGTGCCACAAGGTGGTGTACTTAGCTGCACACTTTTTCTCATCAAGATGAATTCCTTGCACTTGTCCATCCCTCGCAATATGTTTTATTGTACATATGTCGACGACGTCCAGCTTGGCTTTAGATCTTGCAACCTGGTAATGTGTGAGCGACAGCTTCAGTTAGGTTTAAACAAGGTCTCCAAATGGGCAGAGGAAAACGGATTCCGACTGAACCCACTAAAGAGCACGTGTGTCTTGTTCTCCCGAAAGAGAGGCATGCACTCAGAACCTGACATTGAATTGAACGGTCAACGTCTGTCTGTCAATGTGGAGCATAAATTCTTAGGATGAATCTTGGACAACAAGTTGACCTTCGTACCGCACATCAAGTATCTAAAAACAAAATGTTTAAAAGCCATGAATGTTTTAAAAGTGTTGTCACGTACTACGTGGGGTAGTGACAGGCAATGTCTCATGAATCTGTATCGAAGCCTCATTCGCACCCGCTTAGATTATGGGGCCATTGTTTATCAGTCTGCCACACAAAGTGCTTTGAAGATGCTGGACCCCGTGCACCATTTGGGCATCCGCCTTTCTACGGGTGCGTTTCGCACCAGCCCCGTATAAAGCCTTTATGTTGAGTCAAATGAGTGGTCGCTTCACCTGCAGAGAACTTACATGTCCTTTGTTTATTTCCTTAAGGTGAAAGCAGATAAGAAGCACCCCTCATACTCCACAATTATTGATTTGTCGAGCTCCATTCTGTTTCAAAACAGGCCTTCGATGAGGCAGCCCTTCTCCGTTCGCCTGAAAAGTCTAGCTGAGGAAACAGGAGTCTCACTTGAACATAGTTTAATGGCTCCTGTAGCATATCTGCCACCGTGGCAATGGCAGACTATAGACTGTGATGTGTCCTTTCTTGAAGTTACAAAACATGCGCCTATTGCCCATATCCGAACATACTTCCTGGAACTTCAACACAAATACACACGTCCTGAGTTCTTCACAGATGCCTCCAAGACTAACTCCTCTGTGTCCTACGCTGCTCTCGGCCCATCCTTTTTGGATGCTTGCCCTCTACATCCAGGCACAAGTATCTTCACAGCGGAAGCCTACGCGATACTTGTGGCGGCTAAACACATCAAGCAATTACAAATACAAAAAGCAGTAATTTATACAGACTCCCTCAGTGTAGTAACGGCTCTGCACACTCTTAAAAAACACAAAAACCCAGTCCTTGTCTCACTTTACTCCATATTTTGCACACTACACACTCAACCAACATGTTGTGGTGTGCTGGGTGCCAGGGCACCGTGAGATCCAAGGCAACGTGAGGGCGGATCAGCTCGCTGCATCCGTCCACAAAAGCACTGCCCCTACACCCATATCAATCCTGGCCGTTGATCTTAAGCCGTCTCTCAAACGGAACCTCAGAGTATACTGGCAGAGCAAGTGGGATACACACACACAAAACAAACTACACGTTATTAAGCCACACCTTGGTCATTAGCTGCCCGTATCGAAATCGCGTCATACAGAGGTAATACTAACGAGACTCAGGATAGGACACACATACACGACACACACACACCTTTTGTCCGGTGGCGATCCACCATTGTGTGACAGATGTGGTGAAGTATTGACAGTCCTTCACATTTAATTGAGTGCAAACAATTGGACACTGTAAGAAAACAACACTTTCCATTACCCTACCGACAACATATACCTTTACATTCTGCAATGTTCGTCGGTAGGGAACCGCTTTTTAGTCACAAATCATTGTTAGCGTTTTTTAAAGAAATTCATAGTTTTCACATCATATACCCGGGCATCCCGTAGCATGACCTCTCCAGAGAGGTTTTTGCTGCGGTGGTTACACAAGAAAGCACTTGCCTCACGGCCCTTGGACGCAAGGGTATCAACTAGTGAGGCACTTGTGCTAATGCCATACATATCCACCATCGTCTTTTATTATCACCAACTTTTGTCATCTATTCACACCACACACACTTTTCACGACATGGTCATGATTTTATTACTTGTATGTTTTTACCAGCCTTACCGCGAGGTATTTTATGGCCCCTATACAGCCGCTTATCACAATCATTGTCCATGTTTTTAGTAAGATGAACTGGCGCTCTTTGGCCGTGAAATGCTCTTGCGCCATAAGACATCAAACATCATCATCAAAGTAGAACGATATTCTTGCAACAGGTCCAGAATCTCGGAACGCTGTACCGCCGTAAGGTTGTCAGTGAAGGAGGGGCCAATTACATCAGCAGATGACGGATCAGAAGTGCAAACAGCATTGATGGTACGCGACCTGAGACAGCGCGTGTCATTAGGTATGCCCAGGACTTGTGCGTCGTCGACTGGTTCCACTCTGCCGAGACATTCCCCTCGAATCAAGGTAACAGTGTGCGGGGACGGGTTGGTTACAAAAATAGCAGCGTTGCCCTGGTTGACCTGCACGGTCGCGAAAGGTACTAGCAACCCTTTCCTGCTACAAGTGCGGTCGGATGGGGAAACGAGTGCAATTGTATCGGAGAGACCGGGGCAGTAGACAGACACAGCCGTCGTCGAGTTCGGAGGCACTGTTGTATCGTCTTTCGTTAGAATCTTGCTCAGTGTCGAGGAACTGTCTTCTGGCGTCAATTGAGAGAAGGGTAAGAGTTCAATTTCGGCGGCGGCACAATGGGTGATGGCATCATGGCGGGAGAGAAAGTCTCATCCCAGGATGACGTCATGAGAGCATGCCGGAATGATGATAAACTGGGCAACATACAGAACGCTCTGAATGACAACGCGAGCTGTGCACCCTGCCGTAGGATGAATACGATGCAAACTTGCGGTACGGAGGGACAACCCAGAAAGTGGCGTCGTCACTTTTCTAAGTAAGCGGCAGAGCTTTTCGTCCATATCTGATACGGCAGCTCCAGTGTCAATAAGAGCCGATGCACAAACACCGTCCACAAGCACGTCAATGACATTTGAGGGGCTGCTCTGAGGGCTTTCACATTGCGATATCGTCGCAGTCCTTGCCTCGGGGACTGCGACGACTAGTTTTCCTGCTCATGAGCAGCCGCACTTGGCCGCATGGGGGATAGGGAACGAAGTCGTGGAGACGGCGATCTTCTAGGTGGACCTGGGCGAGACCGAAGTGGCATAGACGGCGGTTCTTCGTGATAAGGACGGCTGAGTTGGCCAGCAACAGGTGAAGAAATCGGAGCCGGCTGTACGCGATGGCAATAACGGGCTACGTGACCGGCGTAACCACAGGCAAAGCAGATGGACCGGTTGTCCGGTGTGCGCCATCTGTTCACCAGGGTAGGTCTCACTCATGTCGTAAGGGCCGATGGACGGAACGGTGGCTGCATGGTGGATTGAAGCTGAGACTGAGGGGTTACGTCAACATACGTAGCGGGAATACCCGCTGCAAAGGACGGAGGTCGAGCAGCAGCTTCAGCGTAGGTCAGATGGGCGGGTGCTGGAAGGACTTGGGGTGGCCTGGCGACCACTTGCGCGTAACTCAGGGACGCAGGAGCCGGAGGCTGTGGAGGGTGGTACGAGGGCATTACCTCCGCTATTTCCTGCTCAATCGTTCAGCGAATGGGAGGGAGAAGGGTAGTAGCCAATTGTTGAACAGCCGGTTGGTGGGCAAAGGGCAGGAGCGAGAACTGACGCGCGATTTCCTCATGGAAGAAGGACTTCAGGTCTGCCATCAACGCCACTTGGTCACAACTGGCCTCCAAGCCAGCAAGCATTGCAGCTCGTGGTGGGGAGCGTCGGGTCATCGAACGCTGCCGGTGGAGCTCTTCGTAGCTCTGGCACAGTGCGATGACCTCAGCCACTGTGCCGGGGTTTTTGGCGAGCAGCATCGTGAAGACATCATCGTCAATGCCTTTCATGATGTTTCGGATCTTGTCAGACTCGGACATGGTGTGATTGGATTTGTTGAATAGATCCAGGACATCTTCAATATAGCTGATGAATGACTCACCAGCCTCCTGAGCACGTTCAAGCAAGCTCTGCTCGGCTTGCAGCTTGCGAACAGCAGGGCGGCCGAAGACGTTGATGATTGCGGACTTGAAATCGGACCAGGTGGCAAAATCGGACGCGTGGTTGTTGTACCACAAACTGGCGACACCCGCAAGGTAAAACACCAAGTTGGTCAGCTTGCCGTCCTCATCCCATTTGTTGGGGACGCTCACGCGCTTGTGAATGGCGAGCCAGTCCTCCACGTTAGTGCCATCGGCGCCAGTGAAAATGGGTGGACCGCGGATCCTGGGGACACCGAGACAAGGGGGTGGCATTGGAGGAAGCGTTTGCTGAGAGCCGTCGTGGGACATGGTAGATGGCAGGGTACGTGATCGTAACTCCAAGTAGGGCATCGAAGAAGATCGCAGCACTCTCCACCAATTTGTTAAGGCGTTTATTAGCCGGCAACCAACGAGCATACAAAATGGCGACAGTCACGGCCAAGCACGGACAATCAGCGCGAGTGGTGTCCTTGTTGGGTAGCCCCACTAGGAGGTACTCAAGAGTTCGACCCATTTCAGAGTTTGGAGGCTTCGCTACAACTTGTGTGCTTTCGATGTCTGGCCCGCAAAGTTGACGGTGGCCACGTATCTACCGGCTTTGCCCTATTGTTTCCAACAAGCCCCACTGAACTGCGTGACCAGTTGTCTCTGAAGCCTCACTTTCCAAGACATGGTCCTCCGGCCCATTGTTTTCATCCGGCGGCAGTGGCGGTGGGAATATGTACTTGTGCCTCTCTCGGTGTCTGGCAAGCAATGTTGTTACAGTGGTCCTGTATCTGCCGGCTTTGCCAAGTTTCGTTCGACAAGCCCCACAGACCTCCTTCACCAGTTGTCTCAGAAGCCTCACTTTACCAGACACGGACCTCCGGCCCACCGTTTTCATCCGGCCACGGTGGCGGTGGGATTATGTACCTGTGCCGCTCTCGGTGTCTGGCCAGCAATGTTGTTACAGTGGTCCTGTATATGCCGGCTCTGCCGAATTTCTTTCCGCAAGCCCGCTGACCTCCTTGACCAGTTGTCTCTGAAGCCTCACTTTGACAGACATGGTCTTCCCGCCCATCATTTTCATCGGCGGTGGCGGTGGAATTACGTACTTGTGTTCTCTCGGTGTCTGTCTAGGTGTCTGGCAAGCAATGTTGTGACGGCGGCCCCGTATATGCCGGCTGTCTCCAGATTCCATCGGCAAGCCCCACTGGCGTTCATGATCAAATTTTTATTAAGCCTCACTTTTGTAGACACGGTCCTCAAGCCCATCGTTTTCATCCAGCAGCAGCGGTGGGAATATGTACCTGTCCCGCTCTGGTTGTCTGGTCAGCATTGTTATGACAGCGGCCCCGTATCTACTGGCTCTGCCCGATTTTTGTCGGCGAACCCCGCTATCCTCCGTGACCAGTTGTCTCTGAAGCCTCAATTTTACAGACCCGGTCCTCCGGCCTATCTATTTCATCTGGCGGCGGCTGTGGGATTATGTACTTGTGCTGCTCTCGGAGTCGCGCCAGCACTGTTGTGACCGCGTTCCTGAATTTGTCGGTTCTGCCCTGTTTCCTTCGGCGAACCCCGCTGACCTCCGCAACGAGTTGTCTCTGAAGCCTCACTTTTTTAGACACGGTCCTCTGCCCCATCGTTTTGGCTGCTTGCCCCGCAGGGGCGCCTGCGCAAGTAGGCGTTTGGTGTGTAGCGACACCACGGACCCGAGCTAACGGGGGAGTTTCTACTCCCTCCCACGCCTAGCCGTGCGTGGCTTTGCCGTGTCCGGGGAAAAGGGGATCCTGGGGGTTGAGCCAATGCTGGGTGATTGGACCTTTAAGGTCCCCCGGCAGAGGCAACACACCCCTTTGGCCCCGGCTTCACGTAGACGGCACCCCTGGGCTGACCCACCCAGGGGAAATCGGCAGTCGCCTTTTCCTATCTCTCTCTCCCTACATCTTCGTGTTTCTTACTTTTTTAGCTTTCCTGTCTACTTCTCTCTTCTGTTTACTTCCAATTTTCCTGGCGGCAAGGGTTAACCCTGTGCAAATAGCCTACCTTGGTCTAGGCGCATTGGGTTATAGTGGCGTTGTACGGCTGGCGTCTGCAGGTTTCAGCATCCGCAAACTTGTAGCGTCCCCTCGTTGGGCTCCGTGGTGGGTGGCCGCCAACGCTGCTGAACAACATACAATTAGCATGCATAAAGCATTCCCTTTACTCAGTGATCGTGCCTCCTCAAAGCGGGTACGCACCGAAGACATCAATTTTTTCATCCGGCCAAGACAAATGTTTTCTCATTTTCACGTTATACACTGCGAAAAAACTAGCAAGCAAGCCAGAACTGTATCCCCCTTCGTAGTTTCTAGATGCTTAACCGAAACTCTCGGTGCCGGGTACAAGGTTACCAAAATGGCCAGTGGAGATCTACTCCTCGAAATACGTGACGAAGACCAATTCGATAAACTGAACACCATCACAACGTTTGGAGACACACCCATCAGTATTACGCCACACAGGTCCATGAACTCATCTCGCGGGGTCGTATCGGACGTAGATTTGCTTGAGCTGACGGAAGCTGAACTTCTGGAAGGATGGAAAAGCCAGAACGTGACAAACGTACAGCGTATTAAGATCAGAAGAGATCAAAAGGAAATCCCAACCAAACACTTAGTACTGACCTTTGCTTCGAGCGATTTGCCGGAAACTATTCAGACTGGGTACACAAAGACATCCGTGAGACCATATATTCCCAACCCCCGCCGTTGCTTCCAATGTCAGAGATATGGCCACGGCTCGCAAAGCTGTCGTGGCCGAAAAACTTGTGCTCTGTGTGGAGTCGTGGGCCATGCGTCCGAATACTGCGAAGCACCTGCACACTGTGTGAACTGTGGCGGTAATCACGCTGCGTACTCACGTTCCTGTTCTTTCTGGAAAAAAGAAAAAGAGATCATCACTTTAAAGATAAAAGAAAACATTACATTTAAAGAAGCAAGAAAAAGAGTCTCGCCATTTTATGGCCCCAAATATGCTGATGCGGCGCGCCAGGGAGCAGTGTCGCACCAGCCCTCGCCACTCCTTTGGCCTGCGCAGAGCGAGCCATTGGCTGTGGCGCCTGCCCTCAAGGCGGCAGTAGTTGAGTCTACTCCGCCTACTATTGAACAAAGACCAGAGACTACAGGGTCCTCGGGTCTCAAGGCCTCACCTCGCCAGGCGAGGCCCAAGCTTCGAAAAACCAGCTCACATGAGCGGGCATCCAGTGCCTCCGAGGAGGCAATGGATACGGCGGCACCCTTGGTGCCAAAAGAGCGGCTCGGCTCTCTGGAGCGCGCCAAGAGAACTAAGAAGCTCATAACAGGGCCTGATAATAGCCCTGTTACTTGAGCTTGACCTTTCACCTTAAACAAGTCATTCCCTTAACGTACACACAGCACTACTTTACTTCCATAATATTGAAACACAAATTATTCATTGGAACTTCAGAGGCCTGCTTAAAAACCTCGACGACGTCCAAGAGCTTTTATACAAACATTCACCTCAAGTGCTGTGTGTACAGGAAACACACCTAAAATCCTCCAATATAAATTTTTTACGTGCTTACGTCATATACCGAAAGGACCGAGATGATGCTGTGGCGTCATCCGGTGGCGTAGCCATTATTGTTAACCAAGGAGTAGCGTGTACACATTTACCACTCCAGACATCCCTTGAGGCGGTGGCTGTTCGAGCGGTACTTTTAAACAAACTCGTCACCATTTGCTCTTTGTATGTACCTCCCCACCACCGTCTTGAAAGACGTGAATTTCAGTCTTTATTAGACGAACTGCCTGAACCCTATTTGCTTCTTGGCGACCTAAATGCACATAGTGGACTATGGGGCGATTCTCGCTGTGATGCACGAGGTCGTCTCATTGAACAATTTCTCTTCTCTTCCGGTGCCTGTTTGTTGAATAGGAAAGAGCCAACATACTATAACGTTGCCAACAAAACTTACTCGTCTATAGACCTCAGCATCGTATCGCCTTCACTCCTACCCCTACTGAAATGGAAAATCATAAATAATCTATATGGAAGTGACCACTTTCCTGTAGTGTTGAGTTCACAAACAACATATGAATGTCCTCTACATGTTCCCAAATGGCTGATGAACAAAGCAGACTGGGAACAGTTCCACAACACTACACGTTTGAGTTGGACAGACATATGTAGGTTAGACATAGATGAAGCTGTGAAGTACTTTACAGCTTTTCTAACTGACGCAGCAGCCAGGTTCATACCGCAAACATCTGGAATGCCCGGCAAACTACACGTCCCATGGTGAAACACGGAGTGTCGTAATGTGCGAAAGGAACAGAACAGGGCATGGAGATTGCTGCGCAACTCGCCAACAGCGGAAAATCTTGACACGTTCAAGAAAATAAAGTCTCAAGGAAGGAGAACGCGTCGGCAGGCCAGAAGAGAAAGCTGGCAGAAGTTTTTGTCGGGGATCAATTCATACACACAGGAGGCAAAAGTCTGGAACATGGTCGGTAGGATAGCAGGGAAACAAGTACACACACTTCCACTCGTAAACACTCAAGGTGATACCTTGGAAGATCAGGCAAACTTCCTCGGGGCACACTTTGAACGGGTATCCAGCTCGTCCCACTATACTGACACTTTCCAAAAATACAGAACAAGAATAGAAAAGCAGAAACTAGAACATAAATCCACTAGATACGAGGCATATAACCAAGCTTTCAGTCTAGCTGAGCTCCGAACATCTCTAAACTCCTGCAGTACTTCTGCCCCAGGTTCTGACCGTGTGGTGTATGAAATGTTAAAAAACCTACCAGCCGAAACACGAAAAACCTTACTTTATTTATACAATGCTATCTGGTTTTCTGGCACTATCCCTACCTCCTGGAAAGATGCGATTATTATTCCCATTTTGAAAGAGGGCAAGGACCCTTCTTTAGCTTCAAGTTATAGGCCTATTGCACTTACAAGCTGCTTGTGCAAAGTATTCGAAAAAATGATAAACTGCCGACTTCTACATATTCTTGAAACAAACAATTTGCTCGACCCATTTCAGTGCGGGTTTCGAGAAAGTAGATCCACCACAGACCACCTCGTTCGTATCGAGGCACAGATAAGAGACGCCTTCGTCCATAGACAATATTTTCTCTCTGTGTTCCTCGATATCGAAAAGACGTATGATACAACATGGCGTTTCGGAATTCTAAGAGACCTGTCTCACCTTGGTGTGCGCGGAAGAATGTTTCATATAATCGAAAGTTACCTGTCAAACCGGACATTCCGTGTCCGTCTAGGCAGTGTGCTCTCCCAAACATTTGTCCAGGAAACAGGCGTGCCACAAGGTGTTGTGCTTAGTTGCACACTTTTTATCATCAAAATGAATTCTTTGCACTTGTCCATTCCCCGCATGATGTTCTATTGTACATATGTCGACGACGTTCAGCTTGGCTTCAAGTCATGCAACTTAGCCATGTGTGAGCGGCAGGTTCAGATGGGTTTAAATAAGGTCTCCAAATGGGCAGACGAAAACGGATTTCGACTTAACCCACAAAAGAGCACGTGTGTCTTGTTCTCTCGAAAGAGAGGCATGCACTCGGAACCTGACATTCGACTGAATGGGCAACGTCTGTCCGTCAAAGCCGAGCATAAATTCTTGGGCTTAATCTTGGACAACAAGTTGACCTTCGTACCGTACATCAAGTATTTAAAAACAAAATGTTTAAAAGCCATGAATGTTATAAAAGTGTTGTCACGTACTACGTGGGGTAGTGATAGGCAATGCCTCATGAACCTCTATAAAAGCCTCATCCGCACCCGCTTACATTATGGGGCCGTTGTCTATCAGTCTGCCACTCAAAGTGCCTTGAAGATGCTTGACCCCGTGCACCATTTGGGCATCCGCCTTTCTACGGGTGCTTTTCGCACCAGCCCCGTAGAAAGCCTTTATGTTGAGTCAAATGAGTGGTCGCTTCATCTGCAGAGAACTTACATGTCCTTTGTTTATTTCCTTAAGGTGAAAGCAGACAAGAAGCACCCCTCATACTCTACAATTAATGATTTGTCGAGCTCAACTCTGTTTCAAAACAGGCCTTCGATGAGGCAGCCCTTCTCAATTCGTCTGAAGTGTCTAGCTGAAGAAACTGAAGTGTCACTTGAACACAGTTTAATGGCTCCTGTAGCATACCCGCCACCGTGGCAGTGGCAGAATATAGACTGCGATGTGTCTTTCTTAGAGGTTACAAAACATGCGCCTATTGCCCATATCCGAACATACTTCCTTGAACTTCAACACAAATACACATGTCCTGAGTTCTTCACAGATGCCTCCAAGACTAACTCCTCTGTGTCCTACGCTGCTGTCGGCCCATCCTTTTCGGATGCTGGCCCTCTACATCCACGCACAAGTATCTTCACAGCGGAAGCTTACGCGATACTGGTGGCAGCTAAATACATCAAACAATTACAAATACAAAAAGCAGTAATTTATACACACTCCCTCAGTGTGGTAACGGCTCTGCACAGTCTTAAAAAACAAAAAAACCCAGTCCTTGTCTCACTTTACTCCATTTGGTGCACACTCTACACGCACAAACAACATGTTGTAGTGTGCTGGGTGCCAGGGCACCGTGAGATCCAAGGCAACGTGAGGGCGGATCAGCTCGCTGCATCCGTCCATGAGAGCACCGCCATTACATCCATATCAATCCCGGCCCTTGATCTTAAGCCGTCTCTCAAACTAAACCTCAGGGACTACTGGCAGAGCAAGTGGGATACACACACACAAAACAAACTACACGTTATTAAGCCACACCTTGGCCATTGGCCACCAGTATCAAAATCACGTCTAATAGAGGTAACACTAACAAGACTCAGGATAGGACACATATACACGACACACACACATCTTTTGTCCGGTGGTGATCCACCAATGTGTGACAGATGTGGTGAGGCATTGACAGTCCTTCACATATTAATCCAGTGCAAACACTTAGAAACTCTAAGAAAACGACATTTTCCATTACCCTACCGACAGCATATACCTTTACACCCTGCAATGTTCGTCGGTAGGGAACCGCTTTTTAGTCATAAATCATTGTTAGCGTTTTTAAAAAAAATTCATAGTTTTCATATCATATACCCGGGCATTCCGTAGCACGACCTCTCTAGAGAGGTTTTTGCTGCGGTGGCTACACAGTAAAGCACTTGCCTCACGGCCCTTGCACGCAAGGGTACTAACGTGTGAGGTACTTGTGCTAATGCCATACATGTCCACCATCGTTTTTCATTATCACCAACTTGTGCCACCTATTCACACCATGCACTCCTTTCACGGCATAGTCATGATTTTATTACTTGTATGTTTTTACCCGCTTTACTGCGAGAAATTTTATGGCCCTTATACAGCCGCTAATCACAACCATTGTCCACATTCCTGTCTCATGAACTGGCGTTCTTTGGCCATCAAATGGCCCTTGCGCCAAAAAACACCATATATCATCATCATCTGGCCCATCGTTTTCATCCGGGGGCTGTGGTGGCATTGTGTACGTGTGTCGCTTTTGGTGTCTGGCCAGCAATGTTGTGTTGGTGGCCCCGTATCTGCCAGCTTTGCCCAGTTTCTATCGTCAATATCCACTGGCCTCCGAGATCCGTTCTCTCTGAAGCCTCACTTTGGAAGACACGGTCTTCCGGCCCATCGTTTTTATCCTGCGGCGGCGGTGGGATTTCGTACTTGTGCCTCTCTTGAAATCTGTCCAGGTGTCTGACCTGCAATGTTGTGACGGTGGTCCCGTATCTACCGGCTCTGCACAGTTTCCTCCAGCAAGCCCCACTGACCTTCATGATAAGTTGTCTCAGAAGCCTCCCTTTCAAAGACACGGTCATCCGGCCAATCAATTTCATCCAGTGGCGGCGGTGGGGTTGTGTACCTGTGCCGATCTCGGTGTTCCAGGCATCGGGCGAGCAATGTTGTGACGGCGGCCCCGTATCTGCCGGCTCTGCCAAGTTTCCATCGGCAAGCTCCGCTGGCCTCTGTGATCAGTCTTCTCTGAAGCCTCACTTCTGCAGACACAGCCTTCCGGCCGATCGTTTCCATTCTGCGGCGGTGGTAACATTGTGTCTTGTGCCGCTCTCTGTGTATGTCCAGTAATGTTGTGGTGGCAGCCCCGTGTCTGCCAGCTCTGCCCATTTTCTGTCGTCGAGCCCCGCTAGCCGCCGTGATCTGTTGTCTCTGAAGCCTCACTTTACCAGATACGGTCCTCCCGCCGACGGTTTTCATCCGCTGGTGACGATGGGTATGTGTACCTGTGCCGCTCCTGGTGCCTCGCCAGCAAAGTTGTTACAGTGGTCCTGTATCTGCCGGCTCTGCCAAATTTTCTTTGGCAAGCCCTGCTGACCTCCTTGACCAGTCTTCTCAAGCCTCACTTTCGCCGACACGGTCCTTCGGCCCATCATTCTCATCCCGCTGCCGCGGTGGGATTGTGGACTTGTGCCGCTCTCGGTGTCTGGCCAGCAATGTTGTGAAGGCGCCCCCGTATCTGCCGGCTCTGCCCAATTTTTTCGGCAAGCCTCGCTGACATTCGTGACCAGTTGCCTCTGAAGCCTCACTTTCGGAGACACGGTCCTTCGGCGTACCGTTTTCATCCGGCGGCGGCGATGGATGAATTATGTACTTTTGCTGCTCTTGGTGTCAGGCCAGCAGTGTTGTGACAGTGGCCCAAAATGTGCCGGCTCGGCTCAGTTTCCTTCGTAAGCCCCCCTGACCTCGTTTAGCAGTTGTCTGTGAAGCCTCACTTTCCCAGACATAGCCTTCCGGCCCATCATTTTCATCCGGTGGCGGCTGTCGGATCGTGTATTTGTGCAGCTCCCAGTTTCTGGCCAGCAATATTGTGACGTTGGTCCTGTATCTGCCGTGTCTCCCAGTTTCCTTCGGCAAGCCACGCGTACCTCCATGACCAGTTGTCTCTGAAGCCTCATTTTCCCACGCACGGTCCTCCAGCCCATAGTTTTCATCCGGTGGTGGTGGTGGAAGTATGTACTTGTGCCGTCCTCGGTGTCTGGCCAGCAACGTTGTGACGGTGGTCCTGTATCTTCCCGTATGCCCACTTTCCTTCGGCAAGCTTGCTGACCTCCATGACCAGTTGTCTCTGAAGACTCACTTTCACAGACACGGTCCTCCTGCCCATCGATTTCATCCGGCGGCAGCAGTGGGGTTATGTACTTGTGCCACTCTTGCAGAGGAAGGTTGGTGGAAAATCCTGCGAAAGAGAGTGTTTTTGAATGACGCGATATTTTTAAAGGGCCCGTAAACAACCTCTGAAAGTACGAAGAGCGCTGCGATAGTAATATCTGAGCAGCTCAGCGGAAGGGTGGAGGGGCCCAATGAGTGCTACACAAAATGATTTACCAAGCAACAGCCCTGCTACATCCCGTTGTTTTGGTAGGGTGCATTGCTGTGACACCTGTTAAACAATATTTACTGTCGATCGAGCTAAGGCATTGTTTGGAGAACGCTAGTCTGCTGCGCACGCTTCGACACAGAGTGAAGATTCGTCCAGTTTTAGCTTGTCAATGCTTTTCTGATAAATTGTGCTTTTATCATTCAGCGTGCAAAAAAAATGAGCTGCGACTCTAAGAACAATTTCATTGAGTGCACACTGCTTCTTCCAAGCATCAGTTGCCATTTTTTTCCTCGACTACGACGAGCAGTTGCACAGCGGACAGAAAACCAGAGAGATCTCCTCTTTTTGTATTAAGCGATATGGTCTTTTGGCGGGCTGCTTTCAGCCTGGAAGGAAGCTGTCGTTATCCCAGCTCTAAAACAAGGCAAGGACTCGGCCTCAGTTTCCAGGTACAGGCCAACAGCGTTAACCAGCTGTCTTTGCACACTTCCTTGAAATTAATGACCTACTTGACCCATACCAGTGTGGGTTTCGAGAGGCTCGGTCCACCACTGACCACCTTGACCGTATCGAGGCACAAATTTGCGACGCTTTTGATCATAAGCAATTTTTTCTTTCTGTGTTCCTCGATAAGGAAAAGGCATATGACACTACATCGCGCTTCGGCATATTGCGAGAGCTGTCACATTTAAGTGTGCGGGGTAGAATGCTTACAATTATCGAAAGCTACCTGTCCAACCGTACATTCCGTGTCCGAGTTGGCATTGTTTTATCTCGAGTATTTGTCCAAGAAACAGGAGTGCCACAAGGAGGTGTATTGAGCTGCACACTTTTATTAGTTAAAATGAACTCCTTGCACCTGTCTCTCCCACGAAATATTTTTTACGGTATATATGTCGATGATGTACAGATTGGTTTCAAATCGTGCAACATCTCAATGTGCCAACGTCAAGTTCAACTAGCGTTGAACAAGGTATCTCAATGGGCAAACGAGAATGGTTTTATGTTCAACGCGCAAAAGAGCACTTGTGCCTTGTTCAACCGAAAGAGAGCCTTCATCCTGACCCCAACATTGACGTGCATGGTCAACCTCTGTCTGTGAAGACCGAGCACAAGTTTCTTGCTTTCATATTAGACACTAAACTAACCTTCATCCCACACATCAAGTATTTAAGGGACAGGTGCTTAAAAACAATGAACATTTTGAAAATGCTGTCACGCACTACATGGGGTAGTGACACGAAATGTCTAATGAATTTATACAAAAGCCTCATACGCACACGCCTAGATTACGGTGCTATAATTTATCAGTCGGCAACACCATCAGGCTTGAAAATTATCGACCCTGTCCACCATCTAGGCATTCACCTTTCTACGGATGCTTTCCGAACCATCCCTGTGGAGACCCTGTACGTGGATTCGAATGAATGGTCACTCCACCTACAAAGATGTTCCCTGTCCTTTTTGTACTTTTTGAAGGTGAAGGCAGACAAGAAACACCCTTCCCATTTCACAATTAATGATTTGTCTTGTTCTGGCTTGTTCTAAAACCATCCTTCGTTTAGGCAGCCCTACGCACTCCGTGTAAGGAGCCTGGCCGAAGAAACAGGTGTGCCTCTTCTGGAACACAGTTTGATGGCTCCTGCAACATATCTGCCACCGTGGCAGGGGCAGCTTATAGACTGTGATGTCTCTTTTGCTGAAGTCCCAAAGCACGCACCACTTGCACACATACATACATACTTTTTAGAACTACAACATAAATACACATGCCCTGAGTTCTTTACTGATGCGTCAAAGTCAAACACTTCTGTGTCATATGCAGCAATAGGCCAATCCTTTTCTGAGGCCGGCGTTCTTCATCCCAATGCAAGCATTTTCACAGGAGAAGCTTACGCAATACTGGCGGTCGTAAAACACATTAAACAGATAAAATTACAAAAGGCGGCAATATGCACAGATTCTCTAAGTGTGGTCAAAGCCCTGAAAACCCCTAAGAAACACAAGAACCCCGTGCTGGTGTCACTTTACTCACTTCTGTGCACACTGTACACATCAAAACAGCATGTCGTTGTCTGCTGGGTTCCAGGGCACCGTGAGATAGAAAAGAACGTTTTGGCCGACAATCTGGCTGCTTGTGCCAGTAACACTACTCCCAATGCATCAACATCAGTGCCTGCACTTGACTTAAAACCTTTTCTAAAACGAAAGCTCAGGAAGTATTGGCAGAGCATGTGTGATAAACACACGGATAACAAACTCCATGCTATTAAGCCGCAACTAGGTTATTGACCGCCACTATCGAAATCACGACACACAGAAGTAATACTAAAAAGGCTTAGAACAGGACATACACATTGTACACATTCATTTCTTCTGTCTACCGGTGATCCACCATATTGTGAGAGATGTGGAGAGCCCCTTACGGTTCTCCGCATTCTCGTCCAGTGCAATGAGCTAGATGCTCTAATAAAAAATCACTTTTTACTGCACTACCGACAGCAGCTCCCTCTACGCCTTGGGATGCTCATCGGTAGGGATCCGCTTTTTAAACTGCAAACACTTTTTATGTTTTTAAAAGATGTGCATAGCTTTCACCCGATATTTCGAGGTCATCCGTAGCACGACCTCTGTAGAGCTGTCGTGGCTGCGGTGACTGCATTTTCATCATGGTTTTATTATCATGACATTTTGCCATCCGCTATCACTACACATATGTCACGCCACTGTCATGATTTTAATAATCCCATATTTTAACCCGTGTTAGAGCAAGAAATTTTAAGGCCCCTTTACAGCCACACATTATATCATTGTTCATATCTGTAGTCAACTGAAATGGCGCTCTTTGGCCATTCATTGGCCCTTGCGCCATTAAAAACTACTCAACATTATCAAAATAGTCGCATTAGGAAGTTTTGGGTGGACCATGCCTGCTCATTGGGCTTGTAGGGAAGTTTACGAAAGTGGTGCTAATGGTATTTTCAGCTTATTTGACGAGAGTCTGGTGTTGCAGCAGATTATCTGTTTTGTGGAACAGTTCATGCGATGTTCATGACATCGATGTTCGTACACTATGTTGGTTCAACGTCAACTGCCAAATATTTACTTTTGTGGCGTACACATATACACAAGAGATGCATTCCACCAAGGCATGCCTATTGCCTCAGGTGAGCGAAAGCACTGAAGCAATAGCGTTCCTCAAAGTCGGTTATGGGAAGTCTCCCTCCAGACACCACAGCGTCCTTTCCTTGACGAAGGAGGTGCGCGAGCAAGAAGTACAGACGTTAAATATGACCTCCTATGTGGTAAACTTGACTAACTCTGGCAAATAGTGCACAAAATAAACATACTGTAGTGACTGAACTAAACTGTTATTAAATGACAGACAAAATAAGGAGTGCTTCTTCTAACTCGAGAAGAAATAGTCCTCATTATACTTGTGCATAATAGGAATGAGTGAGTCTCAACGAGTGATTTTTGCCGTCGCACAAAATGTTTGCCACCTTTTCTGATTCACAAAGTCACAAATTTGCTCAGTTTTCCCACATGTTGGGTTTTTAATTTCAAGCAACATAGATGGCTTTCCATGACAAAAAACAATCCACCTGGGCTGAATCCAGGCCATGAAAGTATTGGGTTTATAAAAAGGCCGATATTGAACACTTCTTCACCAGTGTTCAATTTGTATTCTTCAATGGCTGGTTAGAAACTCTAAGGAAACAACACTTTCCATTACCCTACCGATAACATATTTCTTACACTTTGCTATGTTCGTCGGTAGGAAACAACTTTTTAGTCATAAATCATTGTTAGCGTTTTTAAAAGAAATTCATAGTTTTCCTATCATATACCCGGCCATTCCGTAGCACGACCTCTTCAGAGAGGTCTCGCTGCGGTGGCTACACTCAACAAAGTACTTGCCTCACGGCCCTTGGACGCAAGTGTATGAATGAGTGAGGCACTTGTGCTAATGCCATGCATGTCCTTCATCATTTTCTATTATGACCAACTTTTGTCATCTATTCACACCACACACACATTTAACGGCATGGTCATGATTTTATTACTTGCACGTTTTTACCCGTCTTACCGCGTGGAATTTTATGGCCCTTATACAGCCACTTATCACAATAATTGTCCATATCTTTAGTAAGATGAGGTGGCGCTCTTTGGCCGTGAAATAGCCCTTGCGCCACAAAACATCAAACATCATCATCAGGGATACGCTTTTTAAACTGCAATTACTTTTCACGTTTTTAAAAGATGTGCATAGCTTTCACCCGATATTTCGAGGTCATCCGTAGCACGACCTCTGTACCGTGGTCGTGGCTGCGGTGACTACATCTTCATCATGGTTTTATTATCACGACATTTTGCCATCCACTTTCACTACACATATCTCAGGCCACTGTCATGATTTTATTACTTTCATGTGTTAACCCGCGTTAGCGCGAGGAATTTTTAGGCCCCTTTACAGCCACGCATGATATCATTGTTCATATCTCTAGTCAATTTAATTGGCGCTCTTTGGCCATCAATTGGCCCTTGCGCCATTAAACTACTAATCATCATCAACATAGCCATCTGTGTTACGTCAGATTCAGTTGGCAGTAAACAAGCTCTCAAGTTGGGCAGACAAAATGGTTTAACTGTGACAAGACTGTTTGTGTACTCTTTTCAAAACTACGTGGCATAAGGCCGTCCCCCAACATCCTAATTAATGGACAAACCATAGCTACTAAAAGAGATCACAAATTTCTAGGTGTTGTGGTTGATGAAAAGCTCAGCTTTGTAACACATATCAAACAGCTACGACCTAAATGCTTGAAAGCATTAAACCTGCTCAAGATTCTCTCGCATCAGTCGTGGGGCACAGACCGTGACTGTCTATTCAACATTCTCAACAGTGTAGTGCTATCACTTATCGATTATGGCTCAGTGGTGTACGAGTCAGCGTCAAGATTTGCACTGAAGATCCTTGACCCAGTGCACCACCTTGGGCTTCGGCTGGCCAGTGGTGCTTTCTAAACCAGCCCAACAGCCAGCCTGTATGTTGAGACAAACTGGTGGTCACTAGAACGGCGACGTCAGTTCACAAATGTCACGTATGCCACCAAGGTGCTTTCCCATGTCGACCACCCACCTCGTGCGCTATTGCAGGATAACTCAAACGCCCACCTGTTTTTGAGGCGACCATCAGCTACGCCACCGTATCTCCTCAGAGTGGCCTCACACTTTGAAAATATGCACATATATACCGGTCTCCAATCTTCGACTAACCTCTCTCAAGGACACTGTGGTGCCGAGGGAAATGCAGGCTATCGATTGTGACTTGTCATTCCTAGAGGTAGGAAAAAATGGCCTCGCAGTCGCAATTGATCAACACTTCAAGTACCTGCAGGCCAAATACAGGTGTGCTGAGTATTATACTGACGCCTCCAAGTACTCCACAGTCGCATGTGTGGCACATGATCCCGCTTTCTCTGAATGTAGAACAATTAACGAACATACCAGCATATTTACTGCAGAATGCTATGGCATACTTTTATCTGTAAGGCACATATTAAAGGAGAAAAAACCAGCCTCAATCTTATACACAGATTCTCTCAGTGCAGTGACAGCGCTGTTCTCCACTAAGATACTAAAAAAACCCAATTACTAATACACTTATAAAATGCATCATGTCAGCCCGCAAATCCAAGCTCAAAATCACGTTATGCTGGATTCCGGGACACTGCAACATAGCTGGGAATAAGATAGCGGACAAACTTGCGAAGTCAGCTGCACTCCGCCAATCAGTTGACGTAAACAGCATCCCGTGTGAAGGCCTGAGGCCGCTCATCAGAACCCGAATGCGTAGACAATGGCAAGAAGAATAGAACGCAGCAAATGCAAACAAACTGCACTTAGTAAAGCCAAGAATGGGAAGATATGTGACTGAAAAACGTAACAGGCACCAAGAGGTTGCACTGTGCCGACTCAGGATCGGTCATACACCTGCAACACACTCGCATTTTTTAAACAACTCTCCAGCACCACATTGTGCAGAATGTGGCGATGTGGTGTCTGTCATTCACGTTCTAATTATCTGTCCGTACCTCGAACCAGAGAGACTGTGTCACTTCCCAAAGCTGTACAAATGTCACATTCCACCTCACCCGCAATTTTTTGGGGGTAGACGATTTTTTGTTCCCTCCAAAAGTGGTCTTAAAGTTTTTAGCTAGTGTAGGCTTCCTACATTCTATAACATATTCTCACTAATCTCAGCCTCCTCTCAATCTTGAGGGAACCGCTGAGACTTTTTTATTAAATGTCATGCAGCACGCACTGCTTGTCCTGGCAAGGACTGTTGCCGACACTGCGTGACTTTGTAAAATCCATAAGCATAGCCCGTTTTAAACCCATAACACATAGTCATTAGCCCGCAGGGGCGCCTGCGCAAGTAGGCGTTTGGTGTGTAGCGACACCACGGACCCGAGCTAACGGGGGAGTTTCTACTCCCTCCCACGCCTAGCCGTGCGTGGCTTTGCCGTGTCCGGGGAAAAGGGGATCCTGGGGGTTGAGCCGACGCTGGGTGATTGGACCTTTAAGGCCCCCCGGCAGAGGCAACACACCCCTTTGGCCCCGGCTTCACGTAGACGGCACCCCTGGGCTGACCCACCCAGGGGAAATCGGCAGTCGCCTTTTCCTATCTCTCTCTTCCTACATCTTAGTCTTTTCTCATCTTTAAATCTATCCTGTCTTCTTCTCTCTTCCATTTACTTCCGATTTTTCCTGGCGGCAAGGGTTAACCTTGTGTAATTACTCAACCTTGAGTAGTTATATTTGGTTATAGTGGCAATGTACGGCTGGCGTCTGCAGCCTTATGCTATTAAGTGCTTCAGCGTCCCCTGGTTGGACTCCATGGTGGGTGGTCGCCATTGCTGCCGAAAAAAAGTACACTACTATGGGAACACCTGCATTTCCCCATCTCCTAGGATCGTCTTCCGCTTAAGAGGGGACGCACCGATGAAATATTAATTTTCAACCAACCCAGACAATGTTTTCCGAAATTTCATGTAGTGCACAGTGAAAAGCCAACAAAACAAGCCAGAGCCATATCTCCATTTCTCGTTGCTAAATCTCTGACTGAGCTCTTTGGCCCAGGATACAAGGTTACAAAGATGGCTAGCGGAGACCTTCTTCTTGAGCTGACAGAAAAACACCACTATGAAAAACTTGGCAGTCTCAAAGCATTTGGCAATATCCCAGTATCTGTTTCACCTCATAGATCAATGAATACCTCACGCGGAGTTGTTTCAGAAGCAGACCTTCTTGAAATGTCTGAACAGGAACTGCTTGAAGGGTGGAAAGAGCAAAATGTCACGGATGTGAAACGAATCGTCATCAGACGCGACAACAAAGAAATGCCTACGAAACATATAACACTCACTTTTGCATCTAGCACACTGCCTTCATCTATAGACACAGGCTACATCAAACTCTCTGTCCGTCCCTACATTCCCAATCCAAGACGGTGTTATAAATGTCAACGATTTGGTCATGGCTCGCAGAACTGCCGGGGTCAGGAAACTTGTGCAAGATGTGGTAGCCACGGCCACCCATCTGATAACTGTGTTACTACGCCTCACTGCGTGAATTGTGACGGAGAACACGCCGCATATTCGCGTTCGTGTCCTAACTGGAAGAAAGAAAAGGAAATAATCACTCTTAAAGTAAAAGAAAACATCACATTTAAAGAAGCAAGACGAAGAGTGTCGCCATTTTACGGCGCAACATATGCTGATGCGGCGCGTCAGGGGGCAACGCCGCACCAGCCCTCGCCACCCCTTCGGCCTGCGCAGAGCGAGCCGTCGGCTGTGGCACCTGCCCCCAAGGCGGCTGTAGCCCAGGCTACACCGCCTACTCCCAAACAGAGACCGGAGACTCCAGAGTCTTCGGGTCTCAAGGCCTCCCCTCACCAGGCGAGGCCCAAAATCCAAACTAACACCCTGCACGTGCGGGCATCCAGTGCCTCCGAGGAGGCAATGGATACGTCGGCACCCTTGGTGCCGAAAGAGCGGCGTGGCTCCTTGGAGCGCGCCAAGAAAACAAAAAAGCAAATAACAGGGCCTGGTGATGGCCCTGTTAAGTGAACTCAAACTCCCCGTCTAAACAGCCACTCGCTTTTCGTACACAAAACACTATTTCACATTCACCATGAACACTCAAATTATACAATGGAACGTCAGGGGCCTTCTTAGAAACCTTGACGACATCCAAGAACTTTTACATGAACACTCGCCAAAAGTGCTGTGTGTACAAGAAACACACCTTAATTTAAAACACACAAATTTTCTTCGTAAATATGTTATTTTCCGAAAAGACCGTGTTGATGCTATGACATCATCCGGAGGTGTTGCGATCATAGTGAATCAAGGAATAGCATGCACACACTTACAACTCCAAACACCCCTTGAGGCAGTGGCTGTTCGAGTGGTTCTTTTTGATAAACTGATTACAATCTGCAGTATTTACATTCCTCCTAGCTATCAGCTCCAAAAACGCGATTTACACTCTCTAATTGATGAACTTCCGGAGCCTTATGTTCTCCTTGGAGACTTTAATGCACATAGCAGGTTATGGGGTGACTCTCGGTATGACGCGCGAGGTCGACTGATCGAACAGTTCCTTATCTCGTCGAGCGCGTGTCTCCTAAATCGAAAAGAACCAACCTATTATAACCTCGCTAATAACACCTACTCCTCCATAGACCTGAGCATAGTATCTCCATCTCTTGTGCCTCTACTCCAGTGGAAAGTCGTCAGTAATTTGTACGGAAGTGACCACTTCCCCGTAGTTTTGAGCACAACGACAGTAACTGAGTGTCCACCACGTGTTCCCAAGTGGCTCATAAACAGAGCCGACTGGGAACAGTTTCATACTATCGCTTGTCTAGGTTGGAATGACATCTGTACTTTGAACATTGATGTTGCTGTGAACTACTTCACAACGTTTTTGATTGATGCTGCAACAAAATGCATCCCACAAACAAATGGACACCCTGGAAAACGATGTGTGCCATGGTGGAATTCTGAATGCCGAAACGCGCGCAAACAGCAAAACAGAGCTTGGAGGCTGCTTCGGAACTCACCGACAGCCGAAAATCTTGAAACCTTCAAAAAATAAAGTCTCAAGGCAGGAGAACGCGTCGGCAGGCCAGAAGAGAAAGCTGGCAGAAGTATTATCAGGGGTTAATTCATACACACAGGAGGCTAAAGTGTGGAGCATGGTCGGTAGAATAGCAGGGAAACAAGTACACACACTTCCACTCGTAAACACTCAGGGTGATACCTTGGAAGATCAGGCAAACTTCCTCGGTACACACTTCGAACAGGTATCCAGCTCATCCCACTATACTGACACCTTCCAAAAATACAGAACAAGAATCGAAAAGCAAAAACTCGAACACAAATCCACCACATACGAGGCATATAACCAAGCTTTCAGTCTAGCTGAGCTCCGAACATCTCTAAACTCCTGCAGTACTTCTGCCCCAGGTCTGACCGTGTGATGTATGAAATGTTAAAAAACCTACCAAACGAAACCCGAAAAACCTTACTTTGTTTGTACAATGCTATTTGGTCTTCTGGCACTATTCCTACCTCCTGGAAAGAGGCTATTGTTATTCCCATTTTGAAAGAGGGCAAGGACCCTTCTTTACCCTCGAGTTATAGGCCTATAGCACTTACAAGCTGCTTGTGCAAAGTCTTCGAAAAAATGATAAACTGCCGACTTGTACATTTTCTTGAAACAAATAATTTGCTCGACCCATTTCAGTGCGGGTTTCGAGAAAGTAGATCCACCACAGACCACCTTGTTCGTATCGAGGCACAGATCAGAGACGCCTTCGTCCATAAACAATATTTTCTCTCTGTGTTCCTCGATATCGAAAAGGCTTATGATACAACATGGCGTTTCGGAATTCTAAGAGACCTGTCCCACCTTGGTGTGCGCGGAAGAATGTTTCATTTAATCGAAAGTTACCTGTCAAACCGGACATTCCGTGTCCGTCTGGGCAGTGTGCTCTCCCAAACATTTGTCCAGGAAACAGGCGTGCCACAAGGTGGTGTGCTTAGTTGCACACTTTTTATTATTAAAATGAATTCTTTGCACTTGTCCATTCCCTGCAATATGTTCTATTGTACATATGTCGACGACGTCCAGCTTGGCTTCAAGTCATGCAACTTGGCCATGTGTGAGCGGCAGGTGCAGCTGGGTTTAAATAAGGTCTCCAAATGGGCAGACGAAAACGGATTTCGACTTAACCCACAAAAAAGCACGTGTGTCTTGTTCTCTCGAAAGAGAGGCATGCACTCGGAGCCCGACATTCAACTGAACGGGCAACAACTGTCCGTCAAATCTGAGCATAAATTCTTAGGCTTAATCTTGGACAACAAGTTGAGCTTCGTACCCCACATAAAGTATTTAAAACAAAATGTTTAAAAGCCATGAATGTTATAAAAGTGTTGTCACGTACTACGTGGGGTAGTGACAGGAAATTCCTCATGAACCTGTATAGAAGCCTTATTCGCACCCGCTTAGATTATGGGGCCATTATTTATCAGTCAGCGACTCAAAGTGCTTTGAAGATGCTGGATCCCGTGCACCATTCGGGCATCCGCCTTTCTACGGGTGCTTTTCGCACCAGCCCCGTAGAAAGCCTTACGTTGAGTCAAATGAGTGGTCGCTTCATCTGCAAAGAACCTACATGTCCTTTGTATATTTCCTTAAGGTGAAAGCAGACAAGAGGCACCCCTCATACTCTACTATTAATGACTTGTCGAGCTCCATTCTTTTTCAAAACAGGCCTTCAATGACGCAGCCCTTCTCAGTTCGCCTGAGGGGTCTAGCTGAGGACACTGGAGTGTCACTCGAACACAGTTTAATGGCTCCTGTAGCATACCCGCCACCGTGGCAGTGGCAGACTATAGATTGCGATGTGTCTTTTTTAGAAGTTACTAAACATGCGCCTATTGCCCATATTCGAACATACTTCTTGGAACTTCAACACAAATACACACGTCCTGAGTTTTTTACAGATGCCTCTAAGTCTAACTCCTCTGTGTCCTACGCTGCTGTTGGCCCTTCCTTTTCGGATGCTGGCCCTCTACATCCAGGCACAAGTATCTTCACAGCGGAAGCTTACGCGATACTTGTGGCAGCTAAACACATCAAACAATCACAAATACAAAAAGCAGTAATTTATACAGACTCCCTCAGTGTGTTAACGGCTCTGCACAGTCTTAAAAAACAAAAAAAAACCCTGTCCTAGTTTCACTTTACTCCATTTTATGCACCCTCCACACACTCAACAGACATGTTGTTGTGTGCTGGGTGCCAGGGCACCGTGAGATTCAAGGCAACGTGATGGCGGATCAGCTTGCTGCATCCGCCCACGAAAGCAGCGCCATTACACCGACATCAATCCCGGCCCTTGATCTTAAGCCGTCTCTCAAACGAAAACTCAGGGACTAGTGGCAGAGCAAGTGGGATACACACACACAAAACAAACTACACGTTATCAAGCCACACCTTGGCCATTGGCCACCAGTATCAAAATCACGTCTAACAGAGGTAACACTAACAAGACTCAGGATAGGACACATATACACGACACACACGCATCTTTTGTCCGGTGGTGATCCACCATTGTGTGACAGATGTGGAGAGGCATTGACAGTCCTTCACATATTAATCCAGTGCAAACACTTAGAAGTTCTAAGAAAACGACATTTTCCATTACCCTACCGACAGCATATACCTTTACACCCTGCAATGTTCGTCGGTAGGGAACCGCTTTTTAGTCATAAATCATTGTTAGCGTTTTTAAAAGAAATTAATAATTTTCATATCATTCACCCAGGCATTCCGTAGCACGACCTCTCTAGAGAGGTTTTTGCTGCGGCGATTACACAAGAAAGCACTTGCCTCACGGCCCTTGGACGCAAGGGTATGAACGAGTGAGGCACTTGTGCTAATGCCATTCATATCCACCATCGTTTTTTATAATCACCAACTCTTGTCATCTATCCTCACCACACACACCTTTCACGGCATGGTCATGATTTTATTACTGGTATGTTTTTACCCGCCTTACCGCGAGGAATTTTATGGCCTTTATACAGCCGCTTATCACAATCATTGTCCATATTCTTAGTAACATGAACTGGCGCTCTTTGGCCGTGAAACGGCCCTTGCGCCACAAAACTACAAACATCATCATCATCAACCATTGTCCACATTCGTGTCTCATGAACTGGTGCTCTTTGGCCATCAAATGGCCCTCGCGCCAAAAAAAACACCATATATCATCATCAACATAGTCATTACACCTAAGTTTAAACCCGATGCACCACTCTTTTATTCTTGCGACCCTGTCACAGACAGCCATTTTTGGCGACCCCGCGTCACGGCAATTAACGGGCGCCGTACTCCCCACTGACCGTGGGAACGGCGGGCACATGAAAGAGAGCCGAGAAGTGCCGAATGGGGTGCTCTTCTTCGAACGTCGCCGCCGACGTTTGATCCTTTGTAACTGCGGCGGCATCTACAAGGTCGTAGAAGACCGCGATGTACCCCGAACAAGAATTAGACTACGGGACGCACCGGCTGAGAGCCAAACAGTCTGACCGTTCCCACGGGGAAAATCGTGGGAAAACTTCTGGGGCCACACCGCATGACAGCACCCCAACAGGTTGTCCCTCTCGCTGGTTGAGGGCCCTCTCCTAATTAAAAAGGGGTGGGGTCAATATATTTTGGGGCGGAGTTTCCCACAATGAAACGCGCATGATTGGACCATGTAGAGGTCTCTTGTCCCCGAGGAAGAGAGCGAGGGGACACGAGGGGAATTTAAGCGCAGGATTTTGCCCTGCTAGGCAGACTAGTCGCTAACCAACAAGGTTTAAAAACAGATCAACAAGTATCTCTTCTAGAAGTTTTTTAGTGTGGCTCTGTATCAGCTGGCCACATAAACTTAGCCGTTCGTCTAGTTGTGACGCGATATTAACGCCTGCAACTTAGACATCGGGAGTTCGCCTCGAGTTAGCTCAACCTGCCCGAGGTCACCTGCAAGCACTAGCCTCCCGGAGCCACCAGCGTTGCAACACCACCGACATCGCAGTCGTGCCATAACTCTCTTTGACTTCTCGCATCCGATAGTCGGGGACGCAACGCTGCCGGTCATCACACGTATGCCTTCACCTGTTTATATCGTCGAACTTTCTCCTCCGTAGTTCTATTGTTGTTAGTTTGTGTAGTTTGTAATAGTTCTCTCTCGTAAGCTGATTTATTGTTTTATATATATATATTTAGTGGTATCAAGTGTTGATGTATTTTGTTAGTTGTATTGAAGTGTTGTACTAGACCTCGTGTGCTGCAATATCACTAGAGTGAAGTTTCTTTTCTTTTCTCACGTCTCTGATCTCTTCACTGTCTCTGTTTGCGTACGGAACGAGCTAACCTGCTATCGTTCCCGTCACCGACTTCGCGCTGGCGACGCTAGAGTGGCAGCTTGTAACAAAACTGGCGTCTGCGAGGAGGACTTTCCGTACAAGAGTAAGACAGTGAGGGGTGAACGAGAACCGTGCAGACAGCGTGGTGATAGAGCCGCACAGTTGAAGCGGTTGCATCCTGCATATGATTGCGCTGGTTTTATAGTGGCATTATAGTGACAGTTTGCAGTATGGAGTGTATGGATTTTGATAAGTGAATCGCGCACGGTAAACAGTTAGACCTTGAGGGCACCGAACTGAGACAATGGGTTGAGGAGCTGCACGAACAGGCGCAGGCATTAGCCAGAGAAGAGCGGGCACTGGCCCGGGAGGAAAATAAAAAAGAAAGGGAGAAAGAACAGGAAGAAAAGGAGAGAGAACGCGAAGAAAAGGAGAGAGAGCACAAAGAAAAGAAGAGAGAACGCGAAGAAAGGGAGAAAGAACGAGAAGCCGCAAGGGAAGCGGCTACGGAAGCCAGAGAACGGGAAGTGCACTTACTGCAATTAAAAATTCGCCTCAGTGAGAGTAGCAGAGTGACCCGATCCAGCAGTGAGCACAGCGATGCCGGGGAGGAGCCGAGTTTGAGAATATACGCAGGTAGACTGCTCGTCACATTTGACGAAGGAAGGGACGACTTAGATGCGTTTACACGCCGGTTTGCGAGCATTGCCAGAGGGCAAAAGTGACCTGAAGGCCAATGGGTGACGGCGCTTTCGACATGTTAACTTACAGGAGAGGCGCTAAGTGTTTATTGCAGGCTACCACCTACAGATGCAGTGGACTAGACCAAGGTTAATACCGCCCTCCTGAAGCGCTTTCGCTTCACGGCGGATGGGTTCCGAGACAAGTTTAATTAGGAGAGGCCAGTAGGGAGTGAAACAGCAACACAGTACGTGGCTCGCTTAAGACATTACTTCGATAGATGGGTTGAGCTGTCCAAAACAGAGACAAAATTCGAGTACCTCCGCGCATTGTTAATTAGAGAGAGGTTTTTGCATGAATGTGGTTCGAACCTGGCAATATATTTGAAAGAAAGGAGGGCGGAATTCCTGGGAGACATGCTTGAGCTGGCAGACCAGTTTTTTGAAGCTCAGGGTGGAGAAAGCCTAGCGCAAACAAAGAAAGATAGTCCCATAACGGACGAGAAGGGGAAATACGAGAAAGGAGGCAACATCCATGCACCACTACCACCGTGCTATATTTGCAATCTTGGGAATCACCCGCCGCACTTGTGTCGCAACAGACCTGCCGCTAATGTAGCCATCGTCTGCTTCAAGTTTGGGAACAAAGGAAATAGGGAAAACGACTGCCGGTCAGGAGCAAATAACTCACTCCAGGCGTCCTGCCTCTACGCACCAAAGGAAACGCGTGAGGATCCCTTATGCGACGGGTATATCGAGCTTAGGAATGGCGAAAACGTCCCCGTCGTCAACGCCATAAGGGTGACACCACCAAAAAATCTGGCCGAGAACCTACCAGTGGCCACAGGGACCCTCCGAGTCACAGACATATCAGTGTTGCGGGATACGGGGTGCAACACAGTAATCGTGCGGAGGAAGTTGGTGAAGGAAGACGAGCTGACAGGTACAAGCAGACTCGTCTACTTGGTTGACGGAACAGCGAGGATGCTGCCCGAAGCACGGATTGAGGTTGACACCCCCTACTTTACTGGCAATCTGATAGCACTATGCCTGCAAGATCCACTGCATGACCTCATTCTGGGCAATATCGATGGCGTAAGACCTCCTAATGATCCCAGAAAAAAGGCTGAAAAACCTGTCTCGACAAAGGACTTAAGGGAAGAGCCTTTAGCAGCAGCTATCACCCGTTCCCAAGCACATGCACAGCCGGAAAAAATTTGCCAAGTTTCGTACGCCTGGGACCACGGCGGCATTGCCGGAAGATAACTATGGCTGCGAGCAGAGGGGAGATGCGACACTCAAACAGTGTTTTGAGAACATGGGCAGGAAGCAAACATGCCGAAATTAGAAGGGAAGCGTCGAGTATAAACAAGAACAGGGACTGCTGTACCGACAGTACAGAGAGGCCAACGGACGGCTTGTACGCCAATTAGTCGTTGCGCACTGCCACCGAGAAGCTGTGGTTAAAACAGCACACGATGATATCATGGCAGGACACTTGGGCACGCAGAAAACCAAGGACCGGATTTTGGAGGAGTTCTTTAGGCCAGGCATCACAGCTGACGTAAAAAGGTTCGTCGCCTCATGTGACATTTGTCAGCGCACCCTACCAAAGGGCCGTGTACCACATGTTCCACTGGGGAGGGCACCCATAATCGACACCCTGTTTAAGCGAGTGGCGATCGATATAGTGGGACCGATACACCCGCCCTAAAAACGTGGGAACTGATACCTTTTGACTTCGATGGATTATGCCACCCGGTATTCAGACGCAGTTGCACTCCCGAGTATCGAAACTGAGCGAGTGACCGAAGCCCAGGTCATGATGTTCTCCCGATTTGGCGTTCCCCGCGAGGTACTTAGCGACCGTGGCACGAACTTCACATCGGGCCTGATGAAAGAAGTAGCGCTGCTCCTTTCCGTGCGCCAGCTCCACACCACCCCAAATCACCCCAGGGCGAATGGCTTGGGGGAAAAATTCAACGGCACCTTAAAATTAATGTTGAAGCGCATGTGCGCCGAAAAACCGAGAGATTTGGACCGCTACCTGGCACCTCTCCTCTTTGCCTATAGGGAGGTTCCGCAGGCCAGTATGGGGTTTTCACCTTTCGAGCTTCTCTACGGCCGCCATGCGAGGGGACCCTTGGCGATACTGAAGGAGCTGTGGACGAACGCCGACTTGACTGAAGAAGCTAAGACGACGTACCAGCATGTCTTCGACCTTCGGAACCGTTTGGAGGAAACGTGCCGCCTGGCACACGAGGAGTTGGGAAAAGCCGGAGCACGGTACACGAAGCTGTACAATCGAAAGGCGAAGGAGCGGAGTTTTTCAACCCCGGAGACAAGGTACTGATTTTACTTCCCACCAACACGAACAAGCTACTGCTGCAATGGAAGGGCCCTTTTCAAGTCCGGGAGAAGAAAGGTGAAGCTGACTACGTCGTAGACACGGCTGACGGCAGAAAAATCTTCCACGCCAACTTACTGAAAAGATACGAGGAGAGGGACAGCCCCTCCACCAAGGTGTGCAACGTGACATTTGGTCAGTCAGTCAGTCAAAGAACTTTATTAGGTCCTGAGAAGACGAGAATGCCCCCGTCAGGGGGTACCGTCTGGGGGCCCCGCCTACGATGGCACCGGGAGGTTAAAGCTCTCGGTGACTTCGCGGGCTCTCTGGACAGCCCTTAGCTGCTGGTCCTTTGCGGAGCTGGTGATAAGCTGGAGCCAGTCTTCCTCAGTGGAGGGTGACCCTGAGCCCCCGTGCAAGTCATGACACTGCCACAGCATGTGCTGGAGGGTGCACTTCGGATGACCACAGCACTGACAGCGTGGGTCTATTCTGTCTATTAATTTTGACCAAATAAACGGACATGAATACGTGTTTGTAACATTCGCAAGGTGATTGCCTGTGTTCTGTTTAGATGTGGGTGTGGAAGCGGAAACTTCCTATGCCCTAGCTGATAGTGCTTACAGACCTCGTTAAATGTGAGAAGAGCGTCCCTTTGCCACTGCCCTCCCTCAGCCTCCGAGTGCCCACTTCCGGCGCGGTGTGTGAGACCTCGCGCGTGGGAGTGTGAAAGTTCGTTGGCGTTTGGGATGGTTTCGTGAGCATCACTGCCCACATGACCAAGGAACCAAATTATATGCTTTTTGCCTGTCCAAGATGCAGCAGAGAGAACGTGCGCGGCTTCTGTGCACACCGAGTTTTTCATAAATGCCCTACTGGCGGCTCGCGAGTCCGTGTGAATAGTAGAACGGTTCGTTGTGGTGATGGCGATGGCCATTGCCACCTGTTCGCCTTTTGTCGGCATTCGAATTTTTGAGCGTAAGTGATGTTAGCAGCTCTCCCCGTAACGACGTAGCTGCTGAAACAAAGTGATTGGAACCCCGCAGGGGCGCCTGCGCAAGTAGGCGTTTGGTGTGTAGCGACACCACGGACCCGAGCTAACGGGGGAGTTTCGGCTCCCTCCCACGCCTAGCCGTGCGTGGCTTTGCCGTGTCCGGGGAAAATGGGATCCTGGGGGTTGAGCCAATGCTGGGTGATTGGACCTTTAAGGCCCCCCCGGCAGAGGCAACACACCCCTTTGGTCCCGGCTTCACGTAGACGGCACCCCTGGGCTGACCCACCCAGGGGAAATCGGCAGTCGCCTTTTAATATCTCTCTCTCCCTACATCTTCGTCTTTATCTCTCACTTTTTATCTATCCTGTCTTCTAGTCTCTTCCGTTTACTTCCAAACTTCCTGGCGGCTAGGGTTAACCTTGTGTAGTTACCCAACCTTGGGTAGTTATATCTGGTTATAGCGGCGATGTATGACTGGCGCCTTCAAGTGCTCTACCTTGTAGCGTCCCCTTGTTGGGCTCGGTGGTGGGTGGTCACCATCGCCGCCGAACATGAAATGCACCACATGGCAAAACCTTTCCCCCCTCTCAATGATCGGTCCCTGAAAAGGAACCGCACCGATGAAATCTCCAAACGAACCGGAAGTGATTGTGACCACTTCCCACGATTTCTAGTCATACACTCTCTGGCAGATAACGTCTCTGTTGCAGGACTGTCGGTTTTCCTGATAGCTAAAACCCTTGCTAACCTAATAGGCAAAAAGTATGACGCAAAGAAACTGTCATCCGGTGATCTCCTTGTTGAAGTAAGCCAGAAACAGCATGCAAACACTCTCCCTAAACCGAAGCAGTTCGCCCACCTGGACGTGTCTATCACCCCCTACCACAGTCTTAACACTGTTCAAGGCGTCATTTCACAACGTGATCTGATGCGAGAAACTGAAGCTGACCTCCTTGAAGGCTTTCGAGAGCAAGGCGTAGTCGCCATCTGGCGGATAACCATCAGGCGAAACAATGAAGAAGTGGTGACGCCTCATATATTACTAACATTTAACCGCTCCATCCTGCCAGAATCCGTGAAAGCTGCATTCCTTCACTGCAAAGTCCGCCTCTACATACCCAATCCTAGAAGGTGCTACAAATGCCAGAAATATGGACATGGGTCGAACACCTGTCGCGGAAAACAAACATGTGCAAAATGTGGTGATCATGAGCACCCTACCGAGAGCTGTACTTCCACGCAAACAGAGTGCCCTAACTGTCACGGGCCGCACGCAGCATACTCGCGGACATGTGAAATTTTCAAGAAGGAAAAGGAAATCATCCAGATAAAAGTAACAGAAAACATCACATTCTCTGAAGCCCCCCCGCAGGGGCGCCTGCGCAAGTAGGCGTTTGGTGTGTAGCAACACCACGGACCCGAGCTAACGGGGGAGTTTCTACTCCCTCCCACGCCTAGCCGTGCGTGGCTTTGCCGTGTCCGGGGAAAAGGGGATCCTGAGGGTTGAGCCGACGCTGGGTGATTGGACCGTTAAGGCCCCCCGGCAGAGGCAACACACCCCTTTGGCCCCGGCTTCACGTAGACGGCACCCCTGGGCTGACCCACCCAGGGGAAATCGGCAGTCGCCTTTTCCTATCTCTCTCTCCCTACATCTTCGTCTTTATCTCTTACTGTTTATCTGTCCTGTCTTCTACTCTCTTCTGTTTACTTCCAAACTTCCTGGCGGCTAGGGTTAACCCTGTGCAAATAGCCTACCTTGGTCTAGGCGCATTGGGTTATAGTTGCGTTGTACGGCTGGCGTCTGTAAGTTTTAGCATCCACAAACTTGTAGCGTCCCCTTGTTGGGCTCCGTGGCGGGTGGCCGCCAACGCTTCTGAAGAAAATGAAACTGGCATGCATAAAGCATTTCCCCTCTTAAGTGATCGTACCACCTTAAAGCGTGTACGCACCGAATACTTAGGCTTTTTCAACCGATCAAGTGAAAACTTCCCCCATTTTCATGTTATACATAGTGAAATAAGCAGCAAGCAAGCCAGAACCGTATCACCCTTTGTAGTAGCCAGGTGTCTCACAGAAACTCTTGGAGCCGGGTACAAAGTTACCAAAATGGCTAGTGGAGACCTCCTCCTTGAAGTCCGAGGAAAAGAACAGTTCGAAAAGCTACAGAATCTTTCAACTTTTGGTGACACTCCCATCACTGTAACGCCACACAGATCCATGAACACAACCCGTGGAATAGTATCTGATGCTGATTTGCTCAGCTTGACTGAAGAGGAACTTCTGGAGGGGTGGAAGAGTCAGAATGTGACCAATGTACAAAGGATCACCATTAGAAGAGACAACAAGGCAACACCAACAAAACACCTAATACTCACGTTCGCTTCCAGTAATCTCCCAGAAAGTATTCAAACAGGCTACACAAAGACGTCGATCAGACCATACATACCTAATCCACGTCGTTGTTTTAAATGCCAGAAGTATGGCCATGGCTCACAAAGCTGTCATGGTCACCAAACTTGTGCACAATATGAGTGTCAGGCCACAATTCTGACAATTGCGAAGAACCATCACACTGTGTGAACTGTGGTGGAAATCATGCCGCATACTCACGGTCTTGCTCATTTTGGAAAAAAGAAAAGGAAGTCATCACAGTGAAAATTAAAGAAAATATCACATTCAAGGAAGCAAGACGAAGAGTGTCGCCATTTTATGGCGCTACATATGCTGATGCGGCGCGTCAGGGGGCAACGCCGCACCAGCCCTCGCCACTCCTTCGGCCAGCGCAGAGCGAGCCGACGACTGTGGCACCTGCCCCCAAGGCGGCAGTAGTTCAGGCTACTCCGCCTCCTAGCGAATTGAGGCCGGAGACTCCAGGGTCCTCTGGTCTCAAGGCCTCCCCTCACCAGGCGAGGCCTAAAATCCGAACCACGAGCTCGCATGTGCGGGCACCCAGTGCCTCTGAGGAGGCAATGGATACAACGGTACCCTTGGTACCAAAAGAGCGGGGCGCCTCCTTGGAGCGCGCCAAGAAAAATAAAAAACCAATAACGGGGCCGGACAACCGTCCTGCCACCTGAAATAATGAGCTCACTCCAACACAGGATACTCTTTGTACACATAGCAGCATCTCTCTTGTTTAAATATGCAGACAGAAATATTACAGTGGAACATCCGAGGCCTTCTTCGAAACCTCGATGACTTACAAGAACTCCTCCATGAACACAATCCAAGAGTGCTGTGTGTACAGGAGACACACTTAAAACGAACTAACACAAACTTTTTACGTAACTATATAATCTTCCGAAAGGATAGAGATGATGCCATGCTACCATCCGGTGGTGTAGCGGTTATAGTAAGTCAAGGTATAGCATGCACACAATTACCCCTTCAAACTTCCCTCGAGGCGGTGGCTGTCCGAGCAGTTATTCTAAACAAACTTGTCACTGTCTGCTCTTTGTACATACCTCCGCACCACCGTCTCGAAAAACTTCAATTCCAGTCTTTAATCGACGAACTACCTGAACCTTATCTGGTCCTTGGGGACCTGAACGCACATAATGGTCTGTGGGGTGACTCTCGCTGTGATGCACGAGGTCGTCTCATTGAACAATTCCTCCTTTCATCGGGTGCTTGTCTGTTGAATAGGAAAGAAGGCAACATACTATAACCTTGCCAACAAAACTTACTCTTCCATAGACCTCAGTATCGCATCTCCTTCACTTGTACCATTACTTCAGTGGAAAGTCATAAATAATCCATACGGAAGTGACCATTTCCCTTTAGTTTTGAGTACACCAGTAACAAATGAATGTCCTCCACATGTTCCCAAATGGCTGGTAAACAAAGCCAACTGGGAACAATTTCAAAAGCTTACTCACCTAATTGGACTGACATATGCGGGTTAGGCATAGATGAAGCTGTGCAGTACTTCACGGCTTTTCTTACTGACGCAGCAACCAAGTGCATTCCACAAACATCTGGACTGCCCGGCAAACGACACGTTCCGTGGTGGAACACTGAGTGCCAGAATGCGCGAAAGGAACAGAACAGGGCATGGAGGTTGCTGCGGAACTCGCCGACAGCAGAAAACCTTGAGAGCTTTAGAAAATAAAATCTCGAGGCAGGAGAACGCGTCGGCAGGCCAGAAAAGAAAGCTGGCATAAGTTTTTATCAGGGATAAATTCATATACACAAGAGGCTAAAGTCTGGAATATGGTTCGTAGGGTAGCAGGAAGACAAGTACACTCACTCCCACTCGTAAACACACAGGTGATAGCCTGGAAGATCAAGCGAACTTCCTCGGTGCACACTACGAGCAGGTGTCTAGCTCGTCACACTACACTGAAGCTTTCCAAAGACACAAAGCAAAGATAGAAAAGTGGAAACTAGAATCCAAGTGCACAAATTACGAGGAATACAACCAACCTTTCAACTTAGCTGAGCTACAAACATCACTAAACTCTTGCAATAATTCCGCTCCAGGCTACGACCGTGTCACATATGAAATGTTGAAAAACCTTGCCGCTCGAAACGCGAAAAACTTTACTCTCTCTATACAATGCTATCTGGCTTTCAGGTCACCATCCCTGCTTCTTGGAAAGAGGCTATTGTTATCCCTATTTTGAAACAGGGCAAGGACCCTTCCTCAGTTTCAAGTTATAGGCCCATTGCACTAACCAGCTGCCGTTGTAAACTTTTTGAAAAAATGATAAACCGCCGACTTTTACATTTCCTTGAAACACACATCTGCTCGACCAATTTCAGTGTGGGTTTCGGGAGGGTAGATCCACTACCGACCATCTGGTGCGTATCGAGGCACAGATCCGAGACGCTTTCGTCCACAAACAATACTTCCTCTCAGTGTTTCTCGATATCGAGAAGGCCTACGACACAACATGGCGTTTTGGGATATTAAGAGACTTGTCTCACCTGGGTGTGCGCGGTAGAATGCTTTCCATAATCGAGAGTTACTTGTCCAATCGGAAATTCCGCGTCCGTGTGGGCAGTACTCTCTCCCAAACATTTGTGCAAGAAACGGGAGTACCGCAAGGTGGTGTACTTAGTTGTACACTTTTCATTATAAAATGAATTCCTTGCACCTGTTCAATCCCCCGCAACATGTTCTATTGTACATATGTAGATGACGTCCAGCTTGGCTTTAAGTCATGCAACCTAGCAATGTGTGAACGGCAGGTTCAGTTAGGTTTAAACAAGGTCTCCAAATGGGCAGAGGAAACGGATTCCGGCTGAACCCAGGAAAAAGCACGTGTGTCTTGTTCTCCCGAAAGAGAGGCATGCACTCAGAACCCGACATTGAACTGAACGGCCAACGTCTGTCTGTGAATGCGGAGCATAAATTCCTAGGCTTAATCTTGGACAACAAGTTGACCTTCGTACCACACATAAAGTATTTAAAAACAAAATGTTTAAAAGCCATGAATGTTATAAAAGTGTTGTCACGTACTACGTGGGGTAGTGATAGGCAATGCCTCATGAACCTCTATAGAAGCCTTATTCGTACCCGCTTAGATTATGGGGCCGTTGTCTATCAGTCTGCCACTCAAAGTGCCTTGAAAATGCTAGACCCCGTGCACCATTTGGGCATCCGCCTTTCTACGGGTGCTTTTCGCACCAGCCCCGTAGAGAGCCTTTACGTTGAGTCAAATGAGTGGTCGCTTCATCTGCAAAGAACCTACATGTCCTTTGTATATTTCCTTAAGGTGAAAGCAGACAAGAGGCACCCCTCATACTCTACTATTAATGACTTGGCGAGCTCCATTCTTTTTCAAAATAGGCCTTCAATGAGGCAGCCCTTCTCAGTTCGCCTGAAGGGTCTAGCTGAGGACACTGGAGTGTCACTCGAACACAGTTTAATGGCTCCTGTAGCATACCCGCCACCGTGGCTGTGGCAGACTATAGACTGCGATGTGTCTTTCCTAGAGGTTACAAAACATGCACCTATTGCCCATATCCGAACACACTTTCTGGAACTTCAACACAAATACACACGTCCTGAGTTCTTCACAGATGCCTCCAAGACTAACTCCTCTGTGTCCTACGCTGCTGTCGGCCCATCCTTTTCGGATGCTGGCCCTCTACATCCACGCACTAGTATCTTCACAGCGGAAGCTTACGCGATACTGGTGGCAGCTAAACACATCAAACAATTACAAATACAAAAAGCAGTAATTTACACAGACTCCCTCAGTGTGGTAACGGCTCTGCACAGTCTTAAAAAACAAAAATACCCAGTCCTTGTCTCACTTTACTCCATTTTGTGCACACTCTACACACACAAACAACATGTTGTAGTGTGCTGGGTGCCAGGGCACCGTGAGATCCAAGGCAACGTGAGGGCGGATCAGCTCGCTGCATCTGTCCATGAGAGGACCGCCATTACATCCATATCAATCCCGGCCCTTGATCTTAAGCCGTCTCTCAAACTAAACCTCAGGAACTACTGGCAGAGCAAGTGGGATACACACACACAAAACAAACTACACGTTATCAAGCCACACCTTGGCCATTGGCCACCAGTATCAAAATCACGTCTAACAGAGGTAACACTAACAAGACTCAGGATAGGGCACACATACACGACACACACACATCTTTTATCCGGTGGGGACCCACCATTGTGTGATAAATGTGGTGAGGCTTTAACAGTTCTTCACATTTTAATTGAGTGCAAAGAATTGGACACTGTAAGAAAACAACACTTTCCATTACCCTACCGACAACATATACCTTTACACCCTGCAATGTTCGTCGGTAGGGAACCACTTTTAGTCACAAATCACTATTAGCGTTTTTAAAGGAAATTCATAATTTTCATATCATATACCCGGGCATACCGTAGCACGACCTCTCTTGAGAGGTTTTTGCTGCGGTGGCTACACAGGAAAGCACATGCCTCACGGCCCTTGGACGCAAGGGTATGAACGAGTGAGGCACTTGTGCTAATGCCATACATATCCACCATCGTCTTATTATCACCAACTTTTGTCATCATTCACACCACACACATCTTTCACGGCATGGTCATCATTTTATTACTTGTATGTTCTTACCCGCCTTATCGCGAGGAATTTTATGGCCCTTATACAGCCGCTTATCGCAATCATTGTCCATGTTTTTAGTAAGATGAATTGGCGCTCTTTGGCCGTGAAATGGCCCTTGCGCCATAAAACATCAAACATCATCATCATCACGCCTGCGAGTCCACACCGAACGTCAATGCCTATGCAAAGGCAATCTGTGCACCGCCCGTGGTAAATTGTACAATACGTAGGATGTCTTCAGCATGCTGGAATACATATATCCCACGCTCGAGTCATATAAGGCAGCAGGCTGGGGAGCGAGGAGTCGTATAGGTACATATACACAGTCGCGTGCTTCAAAGAATATTTCAAAATCGCGCGCGCGATTTTCTGTGTGTGTGTGGCCAGCGCGCGAGCCCGCCTGACACGATCGACTCATTGACGTCATCCATTGACGTCATCCATTGGCGCCGGTTTGTGACGCAACGCACAGCGAGCTACCTCAGCCCACGAGCCCGTTGAAGCAATCGGCGTCTTCCAATCTGGCGAGTCTTACGCATTGCGTGGGCGCGTCACTCGTCCTTGGCTGCAACCATGCGCAGCGACTCCCGATTTGATGAGCATTACGCGGCCCAGCGGCGGGCCCCATTGGAGGATTCTGACATCACGGCCAGCGGCGTTTTTGGTTGGACGTTTGGTGACTCAAAGGATCCACCCAGCGCCCATATAAAAAGCCCTGTCCCGTCGCCAGCTGTAGACCTATGTGTCAGAGAAGCCTCTCGTTGCGTGGAGCCCCTTTCGCAGTCGGCGCGCCCGGTGGTGTCCTTGGCAGCGGCGAGTTTCGTGGCGTCCTTCGTAACCTCGTCGGCGGTACGCTTCGTAACAAAGAGAGAAGCCGACGGATGCGTGGGAGAGAAGACATCTCGGCTCTTCGAGTCCCTAAGCTGTCGGCCCCAGTGCCAAACTTGTAATGCCTCTGTTTCTATGCTGTACATCAACCTTGCCTTAACTCACTGTCGTCTCGTCCGCTCGTCTATCTGCTCTGCGCGGAAGCAGTCGCGAGCTGAGTAACACACGCTACCAAACGGCTGGTGACCGTGTCGGCTGAGTTCTGAGCAGTGGCGCTTTCGGGACCGTGTTGCGTCGCGGCTTCGTAACAAGATGTAAAAGTTCCAAAACCCAAGTAGAGAAAGAGGGAAGCACCCAAACATGTTTGCCAAATTTTGGAGCACCAGGTCACAATGTTGTGAATGCCATTATTTGTTGCGAATAATTGCGATAGTGATGCTGTTGCATCTAATGTGTGGGCATCGCCTGTCCTGCAAGCATGTTCCACAGACTACTGCACGTCTGTTTCCATGAATTAGCTCGTGCTTGCTATCGTAGACCACCATTGCTAAAACCAGATTTCAAAATATTAACATTATAAAGTGTTCCTCCGGTGCAGAAGTCTGGACAAATTGGGGGGATTCTAATGTAACAAGAAATTTCCAATGACTGAGAAAAACTGAGCAGCCAGTTATAATTGTGCCGGGTGCTTTAGGATCTAGAAGGTGTCTGCAAACCATCGACATAAGCAAAAGTTTACACTGTCTGGTTGTAGAGTCATCACCAAGCTTAATATACATGCTCCAATGCACCACTTCGACTGATACCAGCCGCGAAGCACTGGGTGCTGTGGTGGAGATAATGTCTCGGTATGCTTCAATAAAATGTTGCCATGCTTGGGTAACGTAATAAAAACTTCTTGTTGGGCGAATTGGTGGTTACATTACGTGATCTTAGCGTAACAGAAGACCTACACATGTGAACGACAGAGGACTTTGGCGCAGGTGATCCTATTTTCAATGTGGTGCCCCGTCTTTATGACCTCATAAAGAACAAAAATAAGGTTTATTTCTCTTTCCCTCAAAAATGAGGTATCAAGCTTCATTTTGTAATAAATATTCTCAATTATATTCATAAAGGAGGCAAGCAAAAATACTTCTGATGATAACTTGTAGTGGTTAACATCCCAAAACGAGAATACTAATACAAGAGCTCGCCTAGAAGAGGGTTCTGAAAATTTTGACCTTTTGGGGTTCATTGTGCACCTAAATCTAAGTACATGGGCCACGAGCATTTTCGACTCCACTGAAAATGAGGCAACCATGACCTGGCTTCGATCCCACAACCTGCAAGTCGGACATTGAGCACCCCAACCACTAGACCTCTGTGGCAGGATAGCATACTGGCTGTGCATGGTGAATTATGTACATATCTATGTGATACATGTTTAACTGAAGTGTTGCCATCATACTTGCATCACACCAGACAATTGGATTGCAAAGTAACATATGCCTCAAAACAAGGAGCGCTGAAATTGTCATTGGGCATTAAGAGATCCAACTTCATGCATTCGTAGGTACATTAACCGCTGGTCATTAGGGGAACTAACTAGATTCCAGAGAAGGCAAGCGGGTTAGGGGGAGACAGAAGGTTAGGTGGGCAGATGAGATTAAGAAGTTTGCGGGTATAAATTGGCAGCAGCAAGCACAGGACGAAGTTAACTGGTGGAACATGGGAGAGGCCTTTGTCCAGCAGTGGACATAGTCAGGCTGATGATGATGATGAGGCATATCAACCAACTGGAAAAAAAGGCATTGAAGTGGTGTTGTACGTAGATTAAAAGCCTCTGCATTGCGAAATACTAGATAAGTGGGAAGTTGGACATTCACAGAGATTGAAAAAGCTGAGAGTGCAGGACCAAGGAGAACAGGCAAGCAAGAACCACATGAGGAAGAGCACTCCTGTTGCGTGGGTTTTCCTCGTTCATTGTTCTTGGCCCCGCACTCTCAGTTCTTTCAAACTTCAGAGTTAATGTGATCTGAATGTCAACACCGACAACTTTACGAAGTAAACTGATGGCGAACTCGTCAGGTGAATAAAAGCCATTTTCTATACTAGCATTGGGTGGTGTTTTGCATTGACTGCATGAGATAGAACGGACAAATAGAAGTTCTGAAAATCCTCCCATACACATTCAGCATCTGTCTTTGGTAGCAGATGCATATGCGCTACATCTCCTATTTATTTACGCACTGACAAGTAATGGTGGCAAACATGTATTTGCAGCAGGCCAAAAAGAATTCAAGACACAACGCTCAAAATGCGAGACACTCCATCTCCAAGATTAGTACGCGCATGCAACTGCGAGCGGTGTGATGAGACACGGTTTCAAAACAAAACGACTGCTTTCGTCGGCCGATCCCACGCGAGACCAGTCCGGTAAGTCGAGCATTCTAGAAGTACGGGCAAACGGTCAACACCGCAGGTTCGACGTCAAGCTGCCAGGAATCGGCGAGGTGCACGGTCATCAAGCCTAGACTACGTTACGGGCAGCGCGGCCCTCCTGAGCACCAGATAGCCGTTGACCTGGTCCGCGCTGAGCAGCCGCAGTCGTGCGTACTCGTGTTTGTTGGCATAGCGCAGCTTGGTCTTGGGGTCTGTGTATGGCGCCACCAGGCCCGTCAGGTCAGAGTACTTGCGCCAGGGTCGCAGCGATGGTGCCGCCTCGAGCGCTGCGTACGCTCCCGGTTGCAGGCGCTCAGGCCGTCACCACCTGCTTCAGGCTCTTCCAAACTCTAGGCTTGCTCTTTGTTGAAGTCGACGAAGACTGAGACTGCTGCTGCGCCGAAGGTTGCTTGGAGCTAGTCGAAGGCTCCTTAGAAGTGCTAGGCCGGTCCATCTCTTCTTCCTTCTTCTCCGGCTCGGGCCTGGGACGCTTTTTGCCCATGGCTGACGGCTGAGCAGCTCAGGCCACGCAGAGCGACAAGGTAGAGTCGAGGAAAGGATCTAGAAGCCCCAAAAACGAGCACGGCACAGCGTCGAGCGTACACACTGAAGAGGAGGAGTTGCCTTCCGCCGTATTTTGAACGCTGCGAATGGGCTGGTAGCTTGTATCAGTAGATATTCCACCAAATAAGGGCTGTGATAGTCGAATGAACAAAGCATACAATTCCACCACACCGGAATATCGTCACGATCGACACTCGTCGACAGTTGTATTCGGCTCGACTGCGGCTTGGATCATGCTTGGATTGAAGCGAATAGCCTTCCGGATCGAGTCGGCATCGTGTTGACTCGCGAGAGGCCGCTGGCAGAGAGCGCGGTTGTTCCTTTTCTCCGTTTTTCTTGCAGCCTTCTAGGCGTCGAAAAACGGTCGTTCCACTGCGGATTTCTTTGCCTAAAACTTAACTGGCGTATGCTGGTTGCGAAGAGCGTGTTATACAAAGCAATGAAATTGTCGACTACTCTGAATAAAGCATATTTTGTTGTTTTTCAATTGTTGGGCGTGAGCTGAAAACCGTTGCTTTGGAAGAGCCAAAGCCAGAAACTTCGTTGCCTCGTAGGTTTCGTGGATGGTCCTCCGCTTGCGTTGCATTCTCGAGCGCCTTCACGGAAGACGCCGTTCGCCGGACTCGAAGCACCTGTAGATCCTCGCGTACTCCTATCTGGCGCCGGACGATTGGGCCATGTGACACCGGCGGGGGGTGTGAGTGGGCGTTTTCGAACACAGCAGACCGGCAGCGCTGAGCGGTCCCCACTCGTCGCGACAGATCGTGGTGGCTGTCTGCTTCGTCATCCCGCCGTGATGATGACTCTTCAAGACGGCACCGATGACACGACAAATTCGGCGGACACTTCGCTCAAGGTAAGCTCGGCGGTACGCTCGACAGGCGTCCGCACTTCGTTCAGCAGCCGTGGCACTCAGGAGTTGGGGGGAAAAGCATGTTAGGCCTACCTGCATGGGACGTGTCTCGAGTCTGGGTGTCTCACAACTGCGGCCGTGTAAGTTGGTCGCTGTATTTTGTCGAGGCCGTGTCGTCGGGTATTTGCGGTACCACTCGCTCTTGGGCTTGACGTTTCGCTATCATCGCGACGTTGCCTAAGCGCTCCCGCTGTAGCTCGTCACTTTCGCGAGCGCGTCAACATCCCCGTACTTCGTTTCACCGCCCTAAAGCTTCTGGTGAAATTCAGGCTTTTTTTTTTTTTTTTTTTTGTAACAGAGCACCCGCTCTTTGGCTTAGCAATGTTCTGAAAGCGCTCGAGCGTTGTAGCGAACGCCGGCCGGCATTTCGAGTTTGTCAGTATGGGCTTGCCATGTTTTTTCCTGTGGTTGCGTATTTCGCCCGTACACTACTCTTTGCGATGTTGGAGGCGTGTCGTGCTACGACTACGGTGTCAGCTGCACTACGCGTTGTCATCCAGCGCATGTGTGTGTGCACTGAGCGTTGACCCGTCTTGCGAAAAGCTGTTTTCACAGACACCGCCTCCTAGCTACGCCGCATAGTTGCTGCGGGCGACGTCGCTTTTGTGGCAGCTTCCTGTCTGCGAACGAAAAACTCACTCGGGACTACCCGTGCGTGATGGTATGTGTTGACTGCGGTGTGTTTAGTTGGAGGCAATGGTTAGACATGTTGCGCCGCATTCTTTCTTTTGCGAATGTTTCTCGTCTGGGGCGGTTTCGCTGGCGCTTTCGGGCGTGTCGAACCAGAAGCCACTTGTTAGTTGTCTCTGTGGCAATTCCGTAGTCATTTCGTTCTTTGCCATTTGCTATGCGATATCCGGTTTTTGTAGAGCCCTGCCGCTAAGCACGAGGTCTCAGGTTCGATAACCTGCGGTGGTTTCACTTCGGTGGTGGTAAGAAACGCTGAACCTACCCTCGGGCTTTCGTTTTATCACTACAAGTGGGCAAAATTTCCCCTAGTCTCCCGCTACTACTGTCGTTCTCATCAGCCATATGTTGACGGAAGGGTGTCAAGGCCAGTATCTGATTGACAAAGCAACCTGTCTGCCATCGACAAACATGGTGCGACAGTGCGTTGTCTAATCAAGATGGTAAACTATAGTTAAACGTGTGATTAAATATAAAGTTGAACCTGTGAGCCCATGCTTTGCAGTTGCTTCTTCAGAGTGCTGATTTTCTTTGGTGATAATTGTAGACAAAGCAGCCTTGATAGTGCAGCTAGAACTTTGAATGGTGAAGTCTGGCAGGAAAATCATTAAGAAAGAACTCCCCAGAAGCTTATAGACCTTATTCAAAATTGCTGCCAGCTGTCGGCCATTGTGCATAGCCACCATTTTAGAGGTTCAGTGCGGCGTAGTAAGCACAGTCCGTGCATGTCAGCATGTGTTTACATGGATGTATACGTAAGGCCATAGGCCGGGCATGTAGCGCATAGGCAGGATTACTGCTGGTCATTAAGGGTAACTGACTGGATTCCCAGGGAAGGCAAGCGAAGTTGAGGGAAGACAGAAAGTTGGGTGGGTAGATGAGGTTAGGAAGTGGCAGCAGCAAGTACAGGACAGTGGACGTAGTCAGACTGATGATGATGATACGTAAAGCATATGGACATGAGCCGTGTATTGGCTGATAATCACAATGCCAACTTATGGCTGGGTCTCTGGTAGCACACTGAGAGGAAGTCGAAATGCTGAAGAAAAAGAGCTAAGCCGTAAACTTTGTCCTTTATTTTTACATGCTGATGACGGTCAGCATGTGCTCTTGCTATATACTCCCGAAACACGTCATTGTGTTCTTTTTTATAATAAATTTGTATTTGGGTTCCTACAAATTGCTGCATGTGAAAGTTAGCCTTTGTAATGTTTTCGCTAGCAGCTGTTTACCTAGTGAAGGAGACTCGTACACTTCACGCTGAAGCCACCTTCACGCAACGAACATTATTGCAGCTAATTGTGCGTGCCTACATTACGTTTGTGTTTTCCTTGTTAAGTTTGCCTAACGGCACATGCTGAATTCATTCTGGGAAGGGAGCAACGGTGCTAAAGCTTGCTTCATGTTGTTACATTCTCTCTTCTGGAGTGTGACAAGCCGCCGTTTAATGAGATGACTTGCGCATGACTGCGCACGTTTTTTGAGCATTTGATGTGCTGGGCACATTCAACGAAATATGGGCACGTGCAATTAGCTGTGATAAAGCTCGTTGTGTGAAGGTGGCTTCTGCATAAAGCGTACGAGTCGCCTTCGCTTGGTAAACAGTTGATAGTGGAAACATTGCAAAAGCTGCCTTAATTCAGTGTGTGGCAATTTGTGGGAAGAAAAGTACAAATGCTATTGCACGTCTTAATTTGCTTAGAAAGAGGAGCAGTAGCCGGAGCACATTCTCGAAACATCAGCTTCAAAAAATAAGCATTGTTTGCGGTTACCTTTTTTATTTATGCAATTAGTTCCCCTGTGTTTGCAGCAAGGGATGCAGCAATACGTCGGCGTTGCAATTATCAGATTATCAGCCAATACGTGCCTCATGTGTGTACATCTCGTTCTTCCTCGTGGACTGTGCATACTGCGCCGTGCTGAGCCTCTAACATGACGACATGCGCTCACCGGCTGACAGATGGCAGCAATCTTGCATGAAGTCTATTCGATCGTTGCTTCTTGCGTTACTGTGAGTACGCTCTTGTATCATGCTTTGATTAGTTAAAACTGGTGTGCACCACAGATATCCATATTAAACAGGAGTTTTCCACTGGGTCATTACATTTTGCATGTTTTTGTACATCGGCACTACTGTTCTTGACTGGAGCACACTTGATACGTCCTTCTGGTGTCGTCCTTGTATAGCTAAAAGTTGTGCCCCCCCCCCCCCCCCTTTTTTTTTTGGTTCTGTAACTAGTATGTCAAGTTTGTTTGAAACCAGATTTGAACATCTGAAAGATATCTGCTTTCTAGCAGAGGTTCATACCATGGCCTTGGGTGATGGTGCTTTAACGTACTTGTATCAACTGGACACTGCATAACACGAAATGCAAGCTGCTGATTATTTTGGAGCTTTTTATGTATTCGTAAGTGTGACAGTAATTTCCGAAAATAAACAAATGCTGTTTTGTGCCTTGTGTTATGGTGTGACCGGTCTGACCCAAGCACTATGCGAGACAGTGTATAATCAACTGGCCCCCATTACTGCTCTTCTTCAAATAATGTGCAACACCGTTTGCTGGTGCCATGTCTAGTATTTTGATGCATTTTAACTGGGCCACTTCTAAGGAGAAAAAAAAATAGAAGTTGCAAAATTTATTTTATCTTTGCTATATGCTTTGTCAGTGAACTTTTAACTATATTTGATCTACAGCCGTTAAAATCTGCATCACTACAAGCTCATTTGTGAAAGCTCCCTGCCACGCCACCCTTGTTTGTGTATTCTTCCAGTCTTTCAGTTCTTCAGATTGTAGCCCTACACAAATGTCGCATTCCACAAACACAGCTCTAGTTTAATTGGCATATGTTTCCAAGAAACTTGAGCACTTATTTTTTAGAGGTATAGCATAAGTTGGTTTATTGCGATAAAGTTGAATATCAAATACTGCATAGAGAATTGTTGGTGTTACTGCAACAATGCATTGTACAAGAGAATTTCTGGCACCGTGTTGTGTTTAATAATTATCTTCCTCAAAAACTAGCCAGTCCGAAAAACAGTATTTGTTATTAAAGCTGTGCAAGTAACTTGCTGACCGTTTGCAAATCGACTGAAACGTGGAGGATACGTGCAGAAGGCATACTTTGTTTTAGACAAAGCGTTGTGGAGATGACAGATGTTGTGTATCGTTCTGCCTACTGCCGTTAGTTTCCACAAACTTGTGACCTTCGATGAGTGAAACATCAAGTGCAGCTTGATCAGCAAAAATTTTTAACAGCCTGAGAAAAAAGCAAAGTTTAGTCTATTTACGTTGCATGTATGTAACATGTATATAAGGCACCCTTGATAATCACACATGGTTGTTTTGTAGTAAAAATTTTGGATAACACGTGTTGCACCATTGTCTCTAATTGAGCAAACTGCACACCAGCCCTCCTTGCCATGTAAAATTAGCTGCGAAAATTCTCTTAATTGCATTGCTGTAAATAAAGAAAAAAAGCTGTGCACACGTCTAGAGGCTATATTTACGTATGGCTGCTGGGGTGAATGCAGAAATTGAGCAAGTCTGTTGATAATATTCTTGAGGAATTGACATTTATTCAGTTATACGAGTTATTCAATTATACGAGTTGTGAAACTGCGTTCTAAAATTTGGACATGCTGTTGGTCCAATTTTTAGGTAGTTGGCTGACGTTCCTGCCATCTGGGGGCAACAACACAAAACACAAATAATGCGTTTAATGGTGGGCGTGCAGATCAACAGGTAGTGCAGCAATCTGCTCACTCCCGACAAGGGTGGCCTATGACGTAGCTGGATTTCAATACATGGAATCTATGGGGTGTATCGCAACTCATATGATTGAATAACTCTGGCCTGCCGCAGCACATTGAATACTTCTCCTTGCCATTTTTGTAACTTCTTAGCTGCTGTAGTTGGTAATTGTAATTATTCTTAGGCTTAGAACAATTATCGATTTAGCTGTTCATTAAGTAACTGTCTTACCCTTATTGATACCTATCGTGTGGAGCTTTTATACCTACCATGTGTAGTTTTCGCGCCGCACTAGTTTTCTAAAATTAACTAGAGGGAACTCTGGCGCTGCAAGCGTTTAGCGACCATGACAATGATGGGTAGTACACAGATTTACCTAGTCTTCGTGCTTGCGGGCGCTGAATGCACTTGTGGCTTTGTTTATTGCTGTGTTACAGTTTTGTTTTAAACGAACGGACGGTTATGAACTTTGTGAGCCGATTTGAAATGAAATGGTGAGCCTAAAAGGTTGAAGTACTGAAGTGCAACGGCTGAACAGTTGCCGATTTTCGTTTCGCGACAAAGCTACTTCAAGCCATGCAAATCCAATGGGAGCTGAAAGTACGAAGATCAGGCAAATTTGTGTACTACCCATCATACCCATGCTCGCTGAAGCGCCGTGCGTTGCATCTCCCATGGACACTAGCGCCAGATTTTCCTCTAGTGTATTTATAGGAAACTATGTTGCATGATGACTTTCTTATGGTGACTGGTCTAAAACATAAGAAGTTATTTGCCCGTGTGAACCCTGTACACTCGGTCTGCCCTCTTCTCTCTTAGATGCGGTCAGACACGATAGACCTAGCCGACCAGTCCTTGCTTGTGGACATCTCGGATGCCCTCAGCGAGAGAGACAAGGTCAAGTTCACCGTGCACACCAAGGTACGTGTCATGGAATGACCCTGCACAAAAGCGGCAAACGTATCTGTCGTTCGGCCCGCCACATTGGTCTGCGCTTGGCTGCTCACCTGAAAGTTACGGGTGCGATTTCCAGCCACGGTAGTTGATGGAAGGTAAATGCTAGAGGCCTGTGGACTGTCCACAGTGCATGAAAAATATGTTGACACTGCTGCCCCCCCCCCCTTCCCTCTCTCCAGCTCATTCAAATAGTGATTGAGGCTTTTGATCCCTCAAGGCACCTCGTCACAGCGCTCCTCAAGCAACTGCAGTCAGTGCATGTACTGCTGACGACAGGCTGCAGATGCATCATTCGCAATAGTTTTGCATACGTGTGAATGCAGCATTAGAACAATGATGTAAGAAAAGTATTTTTATAGCACTGTGCCTTTTTTTAATACTTTGGTGGCAAATGTGGCGCTTGCCGCATGAGCTGTTTTTCTGGTAGTATAATACATGGCATATGTTCCTAGCTCTAGTTGCTAGCGTGCATGGTGCTTTAAGAAGAATACTAGGAGAAAAGAATAAGGAAAGAACGACATGCCTGCCTCAGATGGCTGAAATCGCTAGTCCTCCACCACAGCATGCCTTTAAACATATCGTGGTTTTGGCATGTGTAACCTCTAATGTTGGAGCCGTTTTGTCCAAGGCCATGCACTTGCAGTTTCTAACCTTTTGGCTAGTTAAATAAACCGGCCATATAAAGCCTAAACCATGTAATGGCTGACACACACTGGTAAAATTGAGAAAGCGCTTGTGCACATTTAAAGCTGCAGATTTGAAAAATTGCAAAATTGCAGATAGTCAGACCTAAATGCCTTTTCCATTATTCTGTCTGCCTTTGGGGTAGGCAGTTTAATGAGATCGTAGTTTTGTCCCCTGGAAGCCCAGAAGTGGGTTTGCATATGTTCTTCTTTCAAGTGCATTGTTTCTTTGTCTCTATCTTTAATGAATATATGAATAGAGCCCGTTCGACAGTAACTGACCAATTTTCACTACTCAAAAACATTGTTACCTCTCGTGCACAGCTTGTCGGTTTCTGCAAAAACAATTTATTTTAGTGTATTCGAAAATCCAAGAACCTGCTTGAGCTGAAATTCAGTAGCGTTTTCATCAAAGCGGAAAAGTTAATTTGTTGTTCGGTTTTATATGCCACACAATGCTTTTGTCTGCTGCAGACGACACTGTCGGACTTCCAGAAGCCAGAGTTTTCGGTGTTGCGGCAACATGAGGAGTTCATCTGGCTTCACGATGCCCTGGAGGAGTGTGAAAGTTACGCAGGCTTCATCGTGAGTATTGTGCCAGATGATATACATTTGGTTTCTCTTGCGCTTCGTTCAAAACTTGCACTAGTTCGTAGTTTGTGCACAGCAACCACTGAATGTGTATGAAGTCCGTGGTTCGAAGTTTTAGCCGTAGTATTGAAATTGCCGTGGGATTTGTCCTTCAAGCCCCGGTTTTGGAATTCTTATCAAAGTCTGTCACTGTAACACAAATTGTGTGAATATAAGCTTACATATTCAGGATTTCTTTAAAACAAAAGCATTTGTAGAGTTGGAGTTCTGCATACAGTAAGAATCCTGCCTCGGCTTTGCTCCTTGTTGACAATGTGTTGTGGTTTTCATGAGCGATGTCATAGTGTATGAAGCAGTCCAAGTTTTGTAAACCACTATACAAGGAGCCAAATGTGAACTGCTCGTATTCAGGATATGCATTGCATAAGTTATGTCATTCATTTATATGTAGTTTTTTGTGATTAATGGTTCATGCTAAGGGTGCATCAAATGGCTTTCTTTTCTTTTGTCTTAGGGCTCGTTAAATCGCTAGCCAATTTAGGACAGTGCAGAGCACAGCACTAGATGACCAGAAAATCACCACTGTACTGGGATTCTTTTCAAGTGCCTGCAACCATAAAATTTAATTACTTCACAAAACGTAGCTGCTATGACAAGCCGAAGTGCACGTGTTAGTGTTATTTTCACAAGCATTTCGTAATAGTTTATACTTGCAGAATAGTTTGTTGAATTTGACTTGATACAGCAGTTTTCTGTAGGAAGTGGCTTGAATTAAGGTCCCATTGTTTAGCGCATGAAGTGGGGTTTGGTTCGAAGGCATAGCTGGCATGTCTGTTATGTTGCCATCACTTGAGGCAAAATGTGGCATTGGAGGTTTCTGTCCTTAAAAGCAAGAGCATGGCGATTTCGGTTTGTTTGGTGTCCTGCAGATTCCCCCGGCACCTCCTCGGCCGGACTTTGATGCCTCTCGGGAGAAGCTTCAAAAGCTGGGCGAGGGCGAGGGTTCCATGACCAAGGAGGAGTTCACCAAGATGAAGCAGGAGCTCGAGGCGTGAGTGGTGCTGCTCCTCTTTTCCTGGTCCAACTTACGGCAATCGTATGGAAGCTAGCATTGCTATGGTACAGTGGTTATGGTGCTCGGCTGCTGACAGGCACGATTCGCGTTCAATACCAGCTGCGCCAGTCGTATATTGAGAAGAAATGCCAAAGGCAATAGTTTGCCTACTTGGATGTAGGTGTACGTACAGGGACACCAAAGTGCGATGAAGGCATTCACTGCATGCTTCCATATCATGTGAACTTTCATCTTTCGGATTTGTGAGTGTTGCTTGCATATTCCACGCTGTGAGTGTGCATATTCCTTGCATATTCCACGCTGTGAGTTGTGAGTGTTGCTTGCATATTCCACGCTGTGAGTGTGCATATTCCTTGCATATTCCACGCTGTGAGTTGTGAGTGTTGCTTGCATATTCCACGCTGTGCATCTGTCCTGCCCGCAGGGAGTACTTGGCAACATTCAAGAAGACTGTGGCAATGCACGAGTTGTTTCTGCAGCGGCTGGCCCTGCATCCAGTCTTCCGGACGGACTCAAACTTCCACGTGTTCCTAGAGTATGAGAAAGAGGTGCGTTCCCTTATTTCCGAGCACTGTTACCCCAAAACCTTTATCCCCTTTTTCTTTTCTCTGCAGCTGTAAGGTTCGTACACTTTGTGCTGCCTCTCGCATCAACTCTTGTTGAAAACAAAATAAAATTTTATACAGTGCAGATAACTTGTAACGTAACTGCTTATGCGTATTTTCGTGGTGCCTTTGTCCCATTCAGGTTTCAGGAGCACTAGTAATTTCTTCTCAACGTGCCACCTCCTCTTGCTGATCTCTGCCTTTCATGCCTACATCAAAAAAGCTGGTCACGTAAACAGTGCCATGTATCAAGCTTACAGTGGAACTTCGATATGTCCCACAATTTTTGCTACAACCCGCATTTTACGATAAATCAGTTTAGACCCGCCAAAATCCCCAAAAATAATGTATTAAAAACCTTCATTATACTACACACTTTTACACCCCGCGGGGGGCCTGTGCAAGTAGGCGTTTGATGTGAAGCGACACCACGGACCTGAGCTAACGGGGGGAGTTTAGACTCCCTCCCACGCCTGGCCGTGTGGCTGAGCCGTGTCAGGGGAAAAGGGGATCCTGGGGGTTGAGCCGACGCTGGGTGATTGGACCTTTAAAGGGCCACTCACCAGGCCCCATACCGAATTATAGTTAGACAGTGGAAGTTGTTGGGTGTCCGGTGAGGAACGTTTCTGCCACAAAAATTTTTCGAATCTGTTTATTACGAGCGGAGAAAACAGGGTTTTTTGAATCGGCGTGAAACGAAGGTGAGAGGAGGCGATCTCGAAACCCTTGCCGCTCCTCCACGTAGCCTTCGCAAGCCAAGTCTCTTCCCCACACTCTCCGGCACACGACCAAGAGGTGATGTGCGCATGACGTGCCCGAACAAGCCCAGCCCCCGTGTACGCGAGCCTCGTTGCTTTGTTGACCAGCGTTAATTTGTGGTCTTCTGCCTGTTTCTGCGGGATTGTCTGGAAAGGCTGGCTTAGACAAGGTAGAGTAGATGAGTACAATGAGTGAGCGAACGTGTAGGAGCGTTCCACGGCGGTTGTCTGCTCAATGCGCTGACCGTGGGGACCCGAACGCATGTGAAACGCTGGCACATTAGCCCCGCATCTCTTTATTCATCGTTTTATTCATCTCTTAATCCAACAAATACGTAAACTACGCATGTTGTGTTAAATAATTTTTGCCATGTCACGTGGTATACTGTTGACAATGTCAGAGCAGAGTCCTCTACGTAGAGGACCAACGTCACTGCATTGCCGTGTACGTAGGGCCATTCTTATGCCTCCGTTATGCCCTCATTCTCTATGCGTGCGCCGGCAGAGGGAAAAGGAGATCAGCTTTCATCTTGAAATTTGACCCATTTCCGTGGCGCGTAGCGTTGCCACTTTTTGCAAACCTGATCATGAACGCCTCGTCTACGCATTGCGCTTGTCAGCTCAAAATTGTCAAACCTGGTGAGTGGCCCTTTAAGGCCCCCCGGCAGAGGCAACACACCCCTTTGGCCCCGGCTTCACGTAGACGGCACCCCTGGGCTGACTCACCCAGAGGAAATCGGCAGTCACCTTTTTCTATCTCTCTCCCCTACAACTTCGTCTTTATTTCTCACTTTTAGTCTGTCCTGTCTACTTCTCTCTTCTGTTTACTTCCAATTTTCCTGGTGGCAAGGGTTAACTTGTGTAGTTACTCAACCTTGAGTAGTTATATTTGGTTATAGTGGCAACAGTACGGCTGGCGTCTGAAGCCTTATGCTATTAAGTGCTTCGGCGTCCCCTGGTTGGACTCCATGGTGGGTGGTCGCCATTGCTGCCGAAAAAAAAGTACACTACTATGGGAACACCTGTATTTCCCCGTCTCCTAGATCGTCTTCCGCTTAAGAGGGGAAGCACCGATGAAATATGTTTTCAGCCAATCCCTACAATGCTTTTCAAAATTCCATGTTGTGCACAGCGAAAATCCAACAAAACAAGCCAGAGCCATATCTACATTTCTTGTTGCCAAATCTCTGACTGAGGTCTTTGGCCCAGGATACAAGGTTACAAAGATGGCTAGCGGAGACCTTCTCCTTGAGCTGCCTGAAAAACATCACTATGAAAAACTTGGCAGTCTCGTAGCATTTGGTAATATCCCAGTATCTGTTTCACCTCATAGATCAATGAACACCTGACGCGGAGTTGTTTCAGAAGCGGACCTTCTTGAAATGTCTGAACAGGAACTGCTTGAAGGGTGGAAAGAGCAAAATGTCACGGATGTGAAACGAATGGTCATCAGACGCGACAACAAAGAAATACCTACCAAACATTTAATACTCACTTTCGCATCTGGCACATTGCCTTCATCTATAGACACAGGCTACATCAAACTCTGTCCGTCCCTACATTCCCAATCCAAGACGGTGTTATAAATGTCAAATATTTGGTCATGGCTCGCAGAACTGCCGGGGTCAGGAAACTTGTGCAAGATGTGGTAGCCACGGCCACCCATCTGATAACAGTGTTACTACGCCTCACTGTGTGAATTGTGACGGGGAACACGCCGCGTATTCGCGTTGGTGTCCTAACTGAAAGAAAGAAAAATAATCACTCTAAAAGTCAAGGAAAATATATCATTCAAGGACTCCCAGAAGAGGGTCTCTCCTTTCTACATTACATCTTATGCTGATGCGGCGCGTCGGGGGGCAGCGTCGCAGCATCTATTGCCACCTGCACAGCCCGCACACAGCGAGCTGTCGCTCGAGGCAACTGCTCCCGGTGTGGCAGTAGTTCATTCTGCTGCACCCAACCAGCACCAAAGTCTGTTTACCCCAGGGTTGCTAGCTAAAAGCCAGCTATTGATGGCAGCCTGCGCTATGCACAGCGAAAGTGCAGGGTTGTCCAAAGTCCCGGCGGGGGCTGCAGTCCAGACTGCCCCAGCCATTCCAGCCCCTGCTAGTGCTGGAAACAGCCGGCAGAGCCTGGACTCTAAGAAATCGCCATCGGCCCCCGAGTTGAGGGGTGCAAAAGTCTCGTCTTCAGAGGCGAGATTTTCGCAGACATTGTCTCGCTCGCAAGAGCACGTGTCCGGCACCTCAGAAGAGGCGATGGACACTTCAGTTATCTTGACAGCGCATCGAGCGCCTACGGAGCGGCGAGGATCTTGTCGACCGCTCCAAAAAGGACAAGTTGCGCATTACGGGGCCTGGAAAGAGCCCTGAGTGAAAACAGACTAGTGCTGCACACAGCACTAGTCTGTTTTCAATGTGAGTACTAAAATTGTGCAATGGAGCGTCGGGGGCGTCTTTATGAACCTTGACGACGTGCAAGAATTTCTTCACATGCACACACCAAAAGTGCTGTGTGTACAGGAAACGCACTTGAAACTATCACACACTTTCTCCGACAATATGTCATCTTCCACAAAGACCGCCAAGATGTTCTCGCATCCTCTGGCTGGCGTTGCTATCATAATAGACAAAACCGTACCTTGTCAGGTTCTGCAGCTGCAAACGCCCTTGGAGGCAGTGGCTGTCCGAGTCGTCCTCTTCAACAAGCTCATAACCATCTGTTCACTTTACATCCCACCGCACTACCAGCTAAACAAGCGTGAATTTCAGTCATTTATTGATAAGTTGCCAGAGCCATACCTTGTCCTTGGCGATTTCAATGCACACAGCGGCCTGTGGGGAGATCCTCGCTCTGATGCCCGAGGCCATATGATTGAGCAGTTCCTGATATCTGCTGGTGCATGTCTGGTCAATAAGAAGGAGCCAACATTTTTTAGCCTAGCTAACAGAAGTTATTCATCAGTAGATTGCTTCACCCACCCTTTTACCCGATTTTAACTGGGACGTTATAAAAGACCCCTACGGTAGCGACCACTTCCCCATACTCTTAAATACATGAATAGAAAACTGAATCTCCACCGTTTGCTCCCAAGTGGAAAATTGAAGCAGCAGATTGGGAGCAGTTTAGAACTCTTACTAGTATCACGTGGGATAAGATGTCATTTTTAGAAATTAATGCTGCCGTTTAGTTTTTTACCACTTTTATTATTGACGCTGCTTCGAAATGTATTCCTCAGTCAAGTGGTATTGCTGCCAAACGTCGTGTGCCGTGGTGGAATGAAGATTGTCGGAAAGCTCTGAAAAAGCAAAACAAAGCGTGGGGACTACTGCGCGACTCCCCCACTGCTGAGAATCTTGATAACTTTAAACAGATTAAGTCCCAAGGTCGACGAATACGCGACAAGTGAGAAGGGACAGCTGGCACAATTTTTTATCGGGCATTAATTCTTATACAGATGAGGCTAAGGCGTGGAACAAGGTAAATAGGATACGAGGCCAAACAACACACTCTCTTCCTTTAGTAAACACTGATGGCAACAGCCTTGAAGATCAAGCAAACTTTCTGGGTGCACATTTTTAACGTGTTTCAAGCTTTGTGCACTACTCCAACATGTTTCAACGCCACAAAGCAACTATAGAAAGCAAGAAATTAGATAGAAAATGCACCAAAAATGAGGCATTCAACCATCAATTCAACATGGCTGAGCTGCAAAGAGCGCTATATTGCTGCAATGAATCTGCACCTGGGTTCTGATAGTGTTATGTACCAAATGCTGAAGAACTTGCCACATGACACACAGAACACCCTCCTCCACCTCTACAACGCTGTATGGATTTCCGCCGAGATTCCGGGTGCATGGAAAGAGGCGATTATAATTCCAATCTTAAAACTGGGAAAGGATCCATCCAGTGTGTCTAGTTACAGACCCATCACACTAACAAGTTGCCTATGTAAAGTCTTTGATAAAATGATAAACTGCCGCTTAATACATTTTCTCGAAAAAAAAACAATTTACTAGACCCGAGCCAGTGTGGACTTCGAGTAGGCCGATCCACAACCGACCATCTAATCTGCATAGAGTCGCAGATTCAGGACGAATTTGTCCACAGACGATTTTTCCTCTCTGTATTCTTAGATATAGAAAAAGCTTATGACACCGCGCAGCGGTTCGGAATACTTAGAGACTTGTCACACTTAGGCATACGAGGTCTGATGTTAAATGTAATAGAAAGCTATCTGACTTAACCGCAAGTTCCGGGTTCGGGTTGGAAATGCCCTGGGTACCACAAGGTGGCATACTTAGCTGCACGCTTTTCATCATTAATATGAACTCGCTGCACCTTTGCATGCCACGAAATATGTTCTGTTGCACATATGTGGATGACATCCAGATACGATTTAAATCTTCCAATTTAGCAATTTGTGAGCGGCAGGTCCAGCTTGGATTGAACAAGGTGGCCAAATGGGCAGATAACGGGTTCAGGATAAACCCTCAAAAGAGCACCTGTGTTCCTTTTTCTAGGAATAGAGGCCTCCACCTAAACCCTAAAATTGAGCTTCTTGGGCAACGAATACCTGTAGAGGCCGAGCATAAATTTCTAGGCTTAATCTTGGACTCGAAGCTCACATTAATAATGCGCATCAAGTCCATAAAAAACAAGTGCCTGAAAACAATGAACATCCTCAAAGTGCTGTCATGCACAACATGGGGAAGTGACAGGAAGTGCCTGATGAATACATATAAAAGCCTTATACGCACACGCCTAGACTACGGAGCCATAATCTACCAGTCTCCTACACCGAGCGCATTGAAGATTCTGGATCCGGTACATAATCTTGGCATACGCCTTTTTACGGGTGCTTTTCGCACCACCCCTGTAGAAAGTCTCTATGTAGAGTCCAATGAGTGGTCGCTTCACCTTCAGAGGTCCTATATGTCCTTTTGGTATTTGAAAGTAAACTCGGACAAGAAACACCCCACACACAGCATAATTATTTGTCCAGTTCTGTTTTTTTTGACAACCGTCCCTCGGTGAGACAACCCCTCTCACTTCGCGTGAGGGGTCTAATTGAAGAAACCGGGGTGCGGCTTTTAGGAAACTGTCTGATGGCTCCCGCAACATATCCGCCGCCGTGGCAGCTCATTGACTATACGTGCGCACTTTGACATATACGCGCACTTTGACATATACGCCGTGGCAGCTCATTGACATATACGTGCGCACTTTCTCGAATTGCAGCTGAAATACTCTTGTCCTCAATATTTTACAGATGCTTCAGTCTTGTATTGGTGTGTCCTATGCTGCCGTTAGTCCATCTTTTTGTGATTCTGGTGTTCTGCACCCTAATTCAAGCATCCTTACTGCAGAAGCTTACACGATACTGATAGCTGTTAAGCACATTCCGGAATCAAAATTACAACGTGCATTTATATACACGGATTCCTTGAGGGTCGTAAAAGCTTTAAAATCTCTGCAAAAACATAAAAACCATGTCCTTGTGTCACTTCACAGTCTTTTGTGCACAATCCACACACTCAAACAACATGTAGTAGTGAGCTGGGTGCCAGGACACCGTGAGATCGGGGGAAATGTCTTGGCGGATCAACTTGCTGTATCTGCCCAAAACAAGGCTGCTACCAATATATCCATAGCTGTCCCAACGCTTGACCTGAAGCCCTTCCTTGGACGGGAGCTCGGGGCGTGTTGGCAGCGGTTATGGGATGGACAAACACAAAGCAAGTTACATGTATAAACCAAGACTTGGAAATTGGCCACCGGTGTCGTCGGTGTCACTTGTTGGTGTAGTGAACCCTGCAGACGCCAGCGCACGTGACGGACGATGGGCCGGCATCTGAGATCATTCACTGCAGCATTTAAGCTGCAAGTGATTGACTATGCCGGAGGAGCACGGGAAGCGGAAGCTGGACGAAAGTACGACGTCGTGAGAAGCGCGTGCGTTACTGGATGAATCAGAAAGATGCCCCTCGCCCGCTACTAACAGGAGCCGAAAGGCGTTTTCCGCGGGAAAAGTGCAAGTACCGCAACTCGAAAGCGAGCTCGTCAACCTACGTCGTCGACACACGAAGGGACGGCTACGCCGTATCGACTGACATGATACGCGTCAAAGCCCTCAGCATCGCTCGCCACATGGAAATACCCCCGGCACAATTCAAGGCAAGTCGGGGCTGGGCTACGCGGTTTATGAACCGTAACCAGCTTTCTATTCGGCGCCGAACGACGATTTGCCAAAAACTGCCGCGCGAGTACGAAGACCACGTCATTAAGTTTCATCGCTTCGTGAATGCTCTCAGGAGGGAGCATGAATACGACCTGTCCCAAATTGGGAATGCGGACCAGACACCTGTGTGGTTCGATGCACCGGAAAGCACCACAGTGGATTTAAAAGGTGCGAAAAGTGTGTCTGTGCGCACGACTGGTGCAGAACGCCAAAGGTGCACTGTGATGTTGTGCATCACGGCAGACGGCAGGAGGCTTCCGCCGTACGTCGTATTTAAAAGGAAGACTCTCCCAAAAGAGAAGTTCCCTCAGGGAATCGTCGTACGTGCGCAAGAGAAGGGCTGGATGTCCGAGGAACTGGTCGTTGACTGGATTAAGACCGTCTGGGCAAACAGACCTGGAGGGCTGTTACAACGGAAAGCCCTCCTTGTTTTGGACAGCTTTAGGGGCCACTTGACCGACCGCGTCAAGAACCGAGTTGCCGCAACTCGTACGGACTTGGCCGTCATTCCCGGTGGCCTGACGAGTGTGCTGCAGCCGCTCGACGTATGCGTCAACAGACCATTCAAAGTGGAATTTCGCCGATGTTACTCTGAATGGATGGCTGGAGGCGTCCACGAGAAGACCCCTACAGGACGGCTGAAGCGGGCGTCGCTCCAACAGGTGTGTGAATGGATTTTGAATGCGTGGCGTGCCATGTCAGTAGAAGTAGTTGCTAAAAGCTTCAAGGTAACGGGAATTTCGAACTCCATGAACGGCACCGAAGATGACCGTCTCTGGGAAGACGCGGACGCCGAGGCGAGCTCCTCCGAGAACGAGGACAGCGAAATGGAATCCGAATAAAAACATTTCTGGCATGTCATTTGTGACTCTTGCACTCTGCTACTGTTGCATAAACAGTACAGACCTTTGGCCTGTACTGCCTGTACTAAATCGGCCTGATTCGTGTAAGGGCCGCACCTAGCAAAATTTTCGAAAAAAAAGTGCGGCCCTTACACGAGTATATACGGTAGAGGCCTCCACCTAAACCCTAAAATTGAGCTTCTTGGGCAACGAATACCTGTAGAGGCCGAGCATAAATTTCTAGGCTTAATCTTGGACTCGAAGCTCACATTAATAATGCGCATCAAGTCCATAAAAAACAAGTGCCTGAAAACAATGAACATCCTCAAAGTGCTGTCATGCACAACATGGGGAAGTGACAGGAAGTGCCTGATGAATACATATAAAAGCCTTATACGCACACGCCTAGACTACGGAGCCATAATCTACCAGTCTCCTACACCGAGCGCATTGAAGATTCTGGATCCGGTACATAATCTTGGCATACGCCTTTCTACGGGTGCTTTTCCCACCACCCCTGTAGAAAGTCTCTATGTAGAGTCCAATGAGTGGTCGCTTCACCTTCAGAGGTCCTATATGTCCTTTTGGTATTTGAAAGTAAACTCGGACAAGAAACACCCCACACACAGCATAATTAATTATTTGTCCAGTTCTGTTTTTTTTGACAACCGTCCCTCGGTGAGACAACCCCTCTCACTTCGCGTGAGGGGTCTAATTGAAGAAACCGGGGTGCGGCTTTTAGGAAACTGTCTGATGGCTCCCGCAACATATCCGCCGCCGTGGCAGCTCATTGACTGTGATTTATCCTTTGTTGAAATAACCAAACACGCTCCTCTTACACATATACGTGCGCACTTTCTCGAATTGCAGCTGAAATACTCTTGTCCTCAATATTTTACAGATGCTTCAGTCTTGTATTGGTGTGTCCTATGCTGCCGTTAGTCCATCTTTTTGTGATTCTGGTGTTCTGCACCCTAATTCAAGCATCCTTACTGCAGAAGCTTACACGATACTGATAGCTGTTAAGCACATTCCGGAATCAAAATTACAACGTGCATTTATATACACGGATTCCTTGAGGGTCGTAAAAGCTTTAAAATCTCTGCAAAAACATAAAAACCATGTCCTTGTGTCACTTCACAGTCTTTTGTGCACAATCCACACACTCAAACAACATGTAGTAGTGAGCTGGGTGCCAGGACACCGTGAGATCGGGGGAAATGTCTTGGCGGATCAACTTGCTGTATCTGCCCAAAACAAGGCTGCTACCAATATATCCATAGCTGTCCCGGCGCCTGACCTGAAGCCCTTCCTTGGACGGGAGCTCGGGGCGTGTTGGCAGCGGTTATGGGATAGACAAACACAAAGCAAGTTACATGTAATAAAACCAAGACTTGGAAATTGGCCACCGGTATCCAGATCATGCTACACACAAGTAATGCTCGCCAGATTACAAATAGGACACACACACAGCACATGCATATTTGTTATCTGGCGGTGAGCAACCCATCTGACAGATGTGGGGAACCGCTTACGGTTTTTCATATACTTGTTCAGTGCAATGAGCTAGACTCTGAGAAAAAAGCACTTTTTAATACCCTACCGACAGCAACTTTCATTACATCCAGTCATGTTCATCGGTAGAGATCCTCTTTTTAGGCTTGAATCGCTGGTCATGTTTTTAAAAGATATAGTTTTCACTTCATGTTTCGAGGTGATCCGTAGCACAACCTCTGTACAGAGGTCGAGGCTGTGGTGGTTCCAATAAAGACAGCACCTGCCTTGCTGCCCTTGAGTTCAAAGGCATGCATTGACGAAGCATTCGTGCTAATCTCATCTCCAGGATCCAGTTTCATCACCACGAACATTGTCTCTCACTTCCGCTACACACATTTCGCATCACTTCCATGATTTTAAATACTTGTTTGTTTTAACCCACTTCAGGGCGTGGAATATTAGGCCTCTTTACAACCACGGAACATTACCATAGTTCATATCCTGTACATATTGTATCAAATCATGCACCATTTCCATTTTATCAGCATCTTTCATGGCGCTCTTTGGCCAAGTATGGCCCTTGCACCATTAAAACCCATATATCATCATTATACACTTTTACACCAACCCCGTATTTTACAACTGATTCCATCCGAAAGAAAAAGCCTTTATTCAAATCAAACGTCGACCAAATATTCACGAGTGCAGAATATGAATTTGTGTTCCCCTCGGTTGACAAGTAGAGCAAGACGGGATGCCTTAGAATGGAAAACTTATTCTTCTGGAAGTTTATGTGTTTGTACATGCGCCTCGATCGTGTATGTACGTATCCGGGATTGTTGCCTAGTCAAGCTCTATCCACAGAGTACCTTCAGTTGATCGAAAAGCTGACATTTTCACGTTTTAGGTCAACAAAAACTTTTCTTGGTCGACATACTTGTTACACTCACAGTCGCAGGCTTGCGCATGCATAAGGGCGCGACACAGCTGTTTTCACCATGCAAAATTACTTTCACTTGATGCTAACATTCACAATAACAGGGGGACATCACTAGTTGCACTCCACAAGCCAACAAATTACAATGCGCGCAGCGCAGTCATGCATGCAGGCATTCCATGCAAACTCTTGGTTCATCGCCATTATGTGGTAGTGATAGCACTGTGTCTGGCTTTTATGATGGAAGGCTGTTCGTAACGTGGTTTGTCTTTTTCATGTGCAGGTAACTTTCAGGTCAGACAATTTGTTGGTAGAAAGATGCATATTGAATTCGATCATATTTAAGGTTGGGACCCCGCAGGGGCGCCTGTGAAAGCAGGCGTTTGGTGTGTAGCGACACCACGGACCCAAGCTAACGGGGGAGTTACGACTCCCTCCCACGTCTAGCCGTGCGTGGCTCTGCCGTGCCCGGGGAAAAGGGGATCCTGGGGGTTGAGCCGACGCCGGGTGATTGGACCTTTAAGGCCCCCCTGCAGAGGCAACACACCCCTTTGGCCCCGGCTTCACGTAGACGGCCCCTGGGCTGACCCACCCAGGGGAAACCGGCAGTCGCCTTTTCCTATTTCTCTCTCCCCCACACCTTCGTCTTTTCTCCTCTTTAAATTTATCCTGTCTTCTAATTTCTTCTGTTACTTCCCCATTTTCATGGGCAGCTTGGGTTAACCTTGTGCAACTAGCCAACCTTGGCCTACGCGCATTAGGTTATCGTAGCGGTGTACGGCTGGCGTCTGCATGTTTCGCGTTTCATGAACCTTGTAGCGTCCCCTCGTTGGGCTCCATGGTGGGTGGCCGCCATCGTTACTGAAAAACATTCCTCTATCATGCAGAGAAGCTTTCCAGTCCTCAATGATCGTGCCGCTTCAAAGCGCGTACGCACCGAAGAATTTTCCTTTTTAAGCCGACCTAAAGAAGTATTCCCTCGTTATCATATTGTACATAGTGAGATGCCCAACAAAACAGCCAGAACAGTGTCCCCGTTCATAGTATCGCGGTCCCTGACAGCCACTGTAAAAGATGGCTACAAAGTTGCAAAAATGGCTAGTGGCGACCTTCTTTTAGAACTCCGTGACAAAACACAATTTGACAAACTAAAGAACCTTGCAACATTCGGCGACATTCCCATCAGCGTAACACCTCATCGATCCATGAACTCTGCATGTGGAGTTGTTTCTGACACAGACCTTGACCTGACGGAGGCTGAACTCCTCGAGGGCTGGAAAGAACAGAATGTGACCAATGTGAAGCGAATCGTCATCCGAAGGAACAATCGGGAAACCCCCACGAAACACTTGGTACTGACCTTTGCCACCAGTGAACTACCACAAACAATAGAAACTGGCTATACAAAGACACCGATCAGACCCTACAAACCCCCGCCGATGTTACCAGTGTCAAAAATTCGGCCATGGCTCTCAGAGCTGTCGTGGTCGACCTGCTTGTGCCAAATGCGGTGCCCAAGGCCACATCTCTGACAAATGTAATGAAACCCTACATTGTGTAAACTGTGACGGAGACCACGCATCATATTCACGTTCTTGTCTTCAGTGGAAAAAAGAAAGACATTATTACACTGAAGATTCACGAAAAATCTCCTTCAAGGAAGCACGCCGAAGGTGTTCGGCTTTTCACGGCACAACTTACGCTGATGCGGCGCGTCAGAGGGCAGCGTCTCATCACCCTCCGCCACTGCCTAGACCCACGCAAAGTGAGCCATCGGGTGTGGTGGCCGCCCCCATGGTGGAAGCAGCAAAGCCTGCTCCACCTACCAAGCCAGAGACTCGGGCGACTCCAGGGTCGTCGGGTCGACCGACCACGTCTCACCGGGCGAGGTCGCAAATACGCAACAGCAGCTCGCATACGCGGGCGTCCAGTGCTTCACGTGAGGCAATGGACACAAACACGGTACCTCAGGTGCCGGAAATGCGGCGTGGCTCCATAGAGCGCGCTAAAAGAACCAAGAAACCAATAACAGGGCCCGACAACGGCCCTGCTTCTTAAGTTACAACTTCCCACTTGAACAGCCACTTCATTTCCGTACACACAGCACCACTTTCCATCAAATATGGAAACACGGGTTGTACTATGGAATGTCAGAGGCCTTCTCACAAACCTCGACGATGTCCAAGAACTTCTACACATTCACTCACCAAAAGTGCTGTGTGTACAAGAAACACACTTAAAATCTAAACACACCAACTTTCTACGCAGTTACATTATTTTCCCAAAGGACCGTGATGATGCCGTGGCATCATCTGGAGGTATAGCTGTTATAGTTAAGCAAGGTTTAGCATGTAAACACTTGAAACTCCAAACGTCTCTTGAGGCAGTGGCTGTTCGAGTGGTGCTTCTAGGCAGACTCGTCACCGTTTGCTCTATATACATACCTCCACATATTCAACTATGCAAACATCAGTTCCAGTCTTTGATGGATGAACTTCCCGAACCCTATCTTGTTCTAGGGGACTTTAAGGCCGCTACACAGCCACGCAACATATCATTGTCCACATCTCTATACTCATTGAAATGGCGCTCTTTGGCCATCAATTGGCCCTTGCGCCATAAAGCGCCACACGTCATCATCATCATTATTTAAGGTTGGGAATAAGACTTGCACGAACCTCCTTCAACTAAGTCGGTGGTTCTCAGCCATGGATGTGTCGGGGACCCTTTATGGACATTTGGAAGTGATGGGGGACCACTTGCGTGGGTGGAGGGTGCATAGGTAAATTAAAACAACTGCAGCGCAAAACGGGTGTTTTTTATTGCTACCAAAAACATCAAAAAAACGTGCCACGTCACTTCATTTTGGACAGTGCATCAATACGGGGCATAGTCACGCTTAGAGAAAAGTGCGGGTGAGGGTTTCGCGGGTCATAGAAATGGCTTCGTGGACGCACTAGGGTCCGCGGACCACCTTTTGAGAACCACTGAACTAAGTTATGCTGGCATTAGCTGCCACTGGCGAGAATAGTAACCTTCCTTGCAGAGGCTGAAGGTCATGCCGTGGGCTTACTCAGGCAGTCAGTACCCATTTTTTCTGATAGGACGAGTGTCACTGCTTACAATTTTAGTTTTTTGATTACTTGACGGCCGGACTATGCGAGGGATTTGTGTGGCTCCCTGAAAGTCGTATAATCGGGGGTTCCACTGTACTAGCAGCCATGTTTTGTCCAGCTTAGGCTGCTACCTTTGAATGTAGATGGCATTCTAGTGTGCAGTGCAAGCAGGTTTTTCTATCCACCCTGTGCTAATTAAATTGGGTGCTCGCAGCTGAGCGTGCGTGGCAAGAACAAAAAGGAGAAGCTGGCGGGACTGCTGAGCCACCTGGGCAAGTCGGCAGACGACCTGCGCCTCTCGTCGACGCAGAAGGACGTGGACGAGTTCTTCGAGCATGAGCGCAACTTCCTCACAGAGTACCACACACATGTGCGCGACGCCACCACCAAAGCCGACCGCATGACCCGTGCCCACAAGAGTGAGTCGCACGGGGTGGGGTCTGAACTGCATGGGTGATGTGATCAGTGTTTTTAGGGTGATGTTTGTGTGATGGACATCACTGAAAGGTGTGAAGGCATTGGCTTTAGTATGAGCAAGGACATATACGGTAAGCTCTTCCATGTTGAATGAACTTCGTCATTTAGCAGGGGTGCAATTCTTGCAGTGTTCCCTTTGTGGACATGCAGGTCAACTAAGCCAAAGCGCATTTACAGTTTTTACTAGAATCTAGGCCGACCCAGATTCTAAGCCCTAAAGTCCGAAGCCCAGAAAAAAACATACCTCTAATGTAGGCCGAACGAAACAGCAAAGACAGCGTTCACCATCAGAAAACATTTATTGAACGTAAATATGAAACAAAGCAGTTGGTTCATGAGGCAAATAACTAGGGGAAAACACACAGCCGCTAGTCCTATTGCGGTTTTGTCATTTTTTTCACACTGCTAGTTATTTGCATCATAAAGATGCCACGCTCATTCCAAGTTGTCGTTGTGGTCTTCAGTGTGCAATCCTCGGTGTCATCAAGCGCATTGAATATGCCCCACTTTTTAAAAAAGGGCACAAAGTTTTTGGGATGTTGTCCCACACTGCAGCCCTTCCAGCGACGCACATTTTTTTTTTCGTCCACTGCTAAGTCCCGTTCGGCTTTAACGGTGGATGACAACTGCACAGCAAGGACAAGTTTCCATTCGTAAGCAGCACTAAAATAACACTGTCTGTTTGGCTCCATTGAGCTATGCCACACACAGACCTCTGGAAGCACAACTCGAAATAACAAACAGCTTGCTCAACACTTGCCACAAAGATCAAAATGGCGGCCTCACGTGTGTACTTCAGCCAGGTGTTGGCTCGGCTACTAATGACTACAATACCATCTAGGTGGTGCTAGTTGTGCACAAATTTTTTCAGTGGAAAATGGCACATTTTTCAAAATCATAGAATCTGAGCTGATATTTGGCTATCTGCCTAGATTTGCATAAATACGGAAGTTACACTAAAATGTGGCCAGTCGTGACGTCATGGTGTTCCTGACCATGTCGACGCAGCGAACCCGCCAGCACATTCCCAGCGTGACGAGAAACTTGACAAAATGTATGTCAGCAGGGTTCTTAAACAAACTTGATTAGTCTGAACTTGTGTATGAAATGTGTGTATGAATGTGCTCAGATGTTTGTAGAACGAGGCAGGGAATGCGTACCGACCTTTCTGGTGCCTCTAGTGGGTAACCGCATTAAACCAAATTCAAGGTCTACATGATTAGAGTTCAGGCACGGCCTTCGAGTTGAGCATCCAGAAGTGTATATCTGGGGGCAGCATTCGTTGCGGCGAAACGCATTTCGTCTTTCTCATTTGTGTTCAGAGTTCTGAAAGCTGTGTAGTGTCAAAGGGACGTTGCGGAAGACCGATAACGGGCATGCACTGCTAGCCGAGCTCCAGCGAATCAGTGGAGGCTGCAGTGGATATGTCCACCAAATGGACACCATGAGAATAGCTTTTTTGTTTGTTGTTTTTCAGGGCTGCAGCAACATTATAGATGCATCTACATGATTTCCAGTAATGTTTATAGTTGCAAGCGGTTGCACTAGTATCTGTTATACATTACATACATGCATATCTAAAGGACATGATGCGTTGTGTCCCTTGACAGTTAGTAGCCTGTTCCACAGTCTTGGGACAGTTTCCAGTTTACACTACAACAGTGCGGCAAACATGGCCTTAAGCAAGCGAGCCAGTTTGTTTTTCTATTTCAGAAGTTACTACCGTATTTACTCTCATAATTCTCGCACTTTTTTTGCCGGGGAAACCGATGAAAAGTCAGGGGGTGCGAGAATTACGCGGGGAAAACTTTCTACGAAAACGTACAGAGCGAAAAAAAAAAACGAAGTGGCCGCAAATCGGGATTCTCACACCAGCAACTAACAGCAAGCTTTAAGAAGTACTAATTAAAACTTACCTCAACAATAAAAGCAGAGGTTCAACACAAGAAAAGGTTTAATTGAGACACAAAAAGTGGAAGCAAATAGTCAAGAATTAGAATACCATACGTAAAGCTTGCGGACGTTGCGGGTGTAGCGGTAGCATTCGTCGCTCAACAGGAGCCCTCAAAAGGCAAGCGTGGGACGTCAGTACTGGGCTGATGGCTATTTAACAGAATTGTCTGCAGTTTCCTTAAGAAATAAAGTTTACTATCAATCCCAGTTTTAGGCACACGGCAGGCCCAACGCGTCTTGGTGGCTTTAAGCAGCCATCACCAGTAGCGAACACAAAACTCGTAGACTCTGAAGGGCCTGCCGGCGCCCTGTTGCCGTTCTTTAGTGCGTTATGTATCACTTGCAACTTGAAAGCAGCCGTACAGCTTCAGTATCGCCTCATAACTTGACAAGGTTACCGACGCAACATATAAAACACGCCGCAACGCGCACTGGCCACTTCGGCTTGGCTTGAGTTGGATTGAATCTCTGCGCAATAGTAAGCTTGATGCTTAAGAGATGGCGCCAGATGACGGACACAATCATCATCAGTAGCTGGAAAAAGCAGACGACATTATTGCAGCAGTTTTCGGGGGTGCGATAATTACTCGAGGAAAAAAAGAAATCATATTTTTGTTGGGCGATGTGGGGAATGCGAGAATTGTGTGAGTGTGAGAATTGTGCGAGTGCAAGGATTACGCAAGTAAATACGGTATGCTATTGTTGGTTCATGCAGTTTAGCCACTTTGGCCATTTTGTGCTCACTCATCTTTGTTTTTGATCATTCGTTTGTTATGTAAATGTCCAGCTAGACGAAACATAGGCATCAGATATTTATCGGCATAGAAAAGCGAAAAGATTGAAGAAAGTTTTTTGGTGGGCCAGTTCCAATTGAGTGGCTTTAATATACATTGAAAACTTAGCGGGCCAACCTAAAAATTTTAGAATTTTCGCATTGACCAAAAGTTCAAATTATCATAGTTAGATTTATCAATTCTACCGTATGCAGTGGTAAATTAGTGAGAATATTGCAGGTGCATTAGAGACATTAATGTCATCAGTCTTACGGGAAGCCTCACACTAAGGCTGCATCTTCAAAATGTCTTGTAGATTTTGAAGTTTTCTGGTAGATAGGTGCGATACCTGTAATGAATGTACAGTGCAGCCCACTTATAATGTCCAAGTACCTACAAAATCAATTGTTTCAGGTCGGTCGAGAAAAAAAAAACGTACAGAAGAGTGACCAAAAGAATTTTTTTTTATGCAAGTAAGGTAGCACAACTATATGCACTCAAACCTCAATATAACGAACCCAGATATAACACAATATCGATTATAACGAAGTAAATGTAATAGTCTTGCAATACATATAGTGCAAGGGATAAATCTTTATAAGAAATTTTCGGATATAACAAACTTATTTTCTTGTAAGACGAAACTTTGTTATAAAAAGGTCTGAGTGTACTTTTTAGCAGAAAAGCTGTAGTCAGCTTTGATTGATGCACAGAAAGCTGGCACACATCGTTCTCAAGGGCATCTAGGTGTTTTCTATGTTGCTGAGTGGGAAAACCTTCGAGAAAACAATGTCCCTGGAAAGACTGTCATTCGCTGGGCCTCCTTAGATGACTGTACCTTGTTAGGCTACTCAACCAAGTCTTAAGAGTCATTGCTATCACCACAGCACGTGTAACTGCAATGCTCCCCTCATCACTTAGGCACCCGGACGTTTCCACAACATTGTATGCATGAAGAAAGCCATCCAGAGCCGATCGCATCTTCGTTAAGTGCCAACCACAACTCCGGCACTCCTTCTTCGCTGGGCGCTTCGCAAGCTTCTCCAGTTATCACCTCCCTCTGACGACGTAGTCTAGCAAATCCCGCCTGTCTGAAACTGTTTTGCACTGTGCTGGTGCAGTCTGCCTAGAGAGCCATTGCCAGTGCGCGCTGTAGCCAGATTCAATTGCTGTATATGATATTGCGGTGCTGGATCATGTAGAAGCGGTTTACTTTATCTTAGAAAGCATAAGAACAATAATTCTTGGGGTTTAAGGCTCATTGACCCCGAAGGCGGCACAGCGAAGCGGCGAGTGCGTGAACCTGTTCAGACCATATACCTCCTTCGTCTAGCCGCGCGGCAGAAGAGGCGGGCATCGCGCGATTTTGCGCACGTGTCGCTATGACGTGTCAGTGCTTCTCCCAAATGTACACCTGCGCTACCACCGCGCCTCCGCTGCGTGGCATTCTGATTGGCTGCGGCAAAGCGGCAAGGCCTCTGCAGGCGGCAAAAAATTCCTCCGAGAGCGATGAGCCTTGTCGCCTGGGTTTTTTCCCGTTTTTCGCGTTGCCGCCTCGCCACTTTGGCCGCCTCGGCGCCTTCGGTGTGAACGAGCCTTTAATGTCCCAAAACCGCCGTATGATTACAATAGACGCCGTAGTAGAGGGCTAAAAATTTCTGTCACCTACGGTTCTTTAATGTGCACCTAAATCTAAGCACACAGGCCTCAACCATTTTCGTTTCCATTGAAAATGCTGCCACTGCGGCCGGGATTCACTCCCGCCACCTGCTGGTCGGCAGCAAAGTGCCTTGGCCACTAGACCAGCATGGCAGGTATAGAAAGCATACAAAAGTAGGCTGTGCCATCGTTGTTCGTCGTTGTATCTGATATATTGTTATAAGCGATATCATTGTGATTTGACTCTACCTGTATTGTAGTTGATGGTTCTGTTTCAAGGAGCGTGTTATGTGGCTAGTTTAATTTTCGTGCTAGGAGAGCTTTTGCCATCCTTCCTTCTTTTTCTTCGTGTTTACAGATGTTGCCGACAGCTACATCAAGATTTCATCCTGCCTCACCCAATTGGCCACAGTCGAGTCATCCGAGCTGGAGAAGTGAGTTGGCCCGCCCGTATTACTTCACTCTCATTACTTCACAGCCTCCGTTCTTTTTTCTTTAACTGCTATAGAATGATGATGGTATCAAAGATTTTGCCTAGTTTAGTACGGCTACCTTGATTATACCTGTGATCCGTAGTGAGCTGAGCTCGTTGTGCAGTTACCATCTCTACACTAGCACATTTTAAACCGGGGCACAACTGTGCCCAAACTTGGCAAGTTTTATTTAAGTCTCTGAAGAATCGAAGAAAAGTTTCAGGCGCAGTGTCCTCCCCCCCTCGACTGACCGCTATTTCTGTGCCCGTTTTTGCGTTTCAGGTTCTTCCCCAAGGTTGCAGAGTGCTTCGAGAAAGCTCGGGTGAGTTGTTGCTGGAAGGCGAAAGTTTCGCTAAAAGTGCACTGCGTGATGCTGTATTTTGCACGTTATTTCATTCCGGAATAGAATTGCGCATCGAAAGGACGAGATTTTTTGCGCTCAAATCTATTCCAGTGTATGCTGCAAAATTAGAAATGAATATGTCTCGCTTTCAACACTGTCTTTTAGTATGATGCTATTGCCTCAAAGGGTTTCAATTGACGTACGTAGCTGGGGATTTCAGAGTGGGGAGCACAGTTTTAAGACCTGGTCTGTATAGCTCTGTTATTAGCCTGTCTTGCAATGAGATTGTGGTTGTACATGAAGGGCGACTCCTTTCTCCACCCTCATTAGTACACTCAAACCTCTTAAGCCGCATCTGCCACAAAAATGCTTTGTTATATCCAAAAATTCGTTGCAAACAATTATTCATAACACTATGACAAAGCTATTATTCACATTTTTATAAACAAATTACATCCAAATTCATTATATTGAGTTTTGAGTGTACACTTGCACCTCGATATAACAAATTTGGATATTATGAATTGTCCCCTATAACGAAGTAAGTGAAAAATAGCTTTGTCATAGTGTTATGAATAACTGTTTGTAACGAATTTTTGGATAAAATGAAGTATTTTCGTGGCAAATGTGACTTTGTTATAGTGAGGTTTGAGTGCCTATTTTCTTAGTCCCTGCGCGACATCCAAGCTGAGGACAAAATAGCAATGACGAAGCTCGCTCGAGCAAATGTTATGTTCACGTGTCCATTGGAAAATGCTAGCAAGAAATTAGCCGCAGTGGTGTGTGGATTTGCTGAACGGGGTGTTACAGTAAGTTCTAGCGGGTCTATTGCATATACTAGCAACTTTAGGAGCAGGCTGTCCCTAATTTCGTTTTGTCCACATTTACTGTGTGCAGAAAATCGAAGGTCGGGTGGCAACGGATGAAGACTTGAAGTTGTCGGACACGCTGCGGTACTACATGCGCGACACCTCGGCTGCCAAGGTAGGTCCTTGTCGATTCCGGAGTGGCTGAAAGGAGGACTTGGCTAGGCTTGCGTAAATCTTGCTTTTTTTTTGTTTAAAGCATGGTCAACTATTTTGAATGGTCTTGAGGTAAGCTTGAATGTTAGCAGGATTTGAACAATAGTTGTGCAAGGCAAGTTGTAAGTGCTTAGATGCATTAATTTTTAAAATTTCCCATAATTAGTCCATATCAGCCCATATAATGTGCTTCTAAGCTTAGCAACAAAAAAAAAAATCTGAGTGCAGGTGACGTGCACACTTACCTTGAAGTGTGGCTTCGTGAAAGCACGGATTTCCTTTTAATACGTGGTGTCACGGCGCATCAGACATTGTGTGCTGTGGAACCGCCTATAATCACCGTGTACTTTTACAAGAGACATCTGGGTGCTGTCATTTTGGGCTGTTGCGCTGTTTTCTTGTTTACGTATGTTGTGACGTCAAATTGTAATAAGGCCATGAAATATTGTATGCATATGTGCTTACCCTAACACTGTTTACTTATTTGTTAAAAATACAGAACACTTATATTAACCCGTAAAGTAGTCTGTACAACCACCAATTTGCATTGCGTTACTTGCACAAAAATGAATCTATCTTTTCACTTTGTGTATTTTGAAATTTCAGAAATTGTAACTTCACGTGGACGCGAATTCAGGTGCTGTAATATTTGTACGAATATTCAAGGCGCTCTAATATTTTCCATTCAAGCATAATGCTTCAGTGCATCAGAACAGCGAGCACAGTGGCACTGTACGAGATGTTCATGAAACAGTCGGGGTTCGGGAATGTTCTAAAGAAGCCCGTGCGCTTAAATTTAGGTGCTCGTTAAACAAACCCCGGGTCGTCGAGATTTTCCGCAGCCCTTTGCTGCGGCATCTCTCAATAAAGTGCTGGATTCAGGACCTTAAACCCAAACAACTATTATGGAAATGTGTGAAAGTTTTGAATTGACTAGTGTATTATTCGTTTTGGTCTTCGAGTCGAGTAGCCACTACTCATCAGAACGTCTTTTCTTTAGTTTTTAACCATTTTAAACTTGCAAGTGCATACAAACGAACACAAAATGGGGAAAAAGTAGGCTTTTCATCAGAGTGCACATAGCAAGGTAAAACAAGACTGCTTGCATAGAGCGATAGGATACTTCGCTTTAAAAGCCAGACTACTGGAACAATAGTCCTGTTAAGTTTCTGTATAAATGAAGACTGATTTGCTCCTCAAGTTCTAATTTGCACTTGGGTGCAAACATAGCTGTTCATCAATTATTAGCAAAACATTAGGAAAATTGATAAATTAGGAAAACATGAAGTAGTGGGCTTCTAGGAGTCATTACACTCAAACTTCGATATAATGAACCTGGATATAACAAAATATTGATAAATCTTGTCTTGTAGTATAGTGTTTACTTGTAATAAATATACACCCTCAGTAAACGGAACCTGAAGAGACCGGGAAATTAAATTTCATTTAACAGGAGTTCCGTTTACTAAGAGGTGAACGTGAGTGCACAATACAAGCTAGAAATCAAGCATTGCAGAAGCAATACTACAGTGCAGACCACTTATAACGTAACTGCTTTTTGCGCGGGACCGATTATAACGTGGGTTTTTTTACCACCGATATGTTGCCCATAGAACTCAATGTATAGGCCGACCGTTTATTGCATAGGCGCGCGAAGGAGAATACCAGTTATAGCGCGGAGTTTTTAGGCGCGCGATTATAAAATCGGCGAACGGAGCACGGTGGGCACAGTTTCCCGACAACGTTCCCCGCGCGCCAGAACGTTGGGAGTGTGAGCGGGAGGGCGCACGTGAAGATCGCTGTGAAAAGTCAAATATTGCGGAGGAGAAGAGAGGGTACAGTAGGGAGTAAGTCGGGGAGACCTTGGAAGGAGGGAGCGTGTTTTCGTCACCGTGGCGACCGTGGCAGTGTCCAATCTGGGTGTGCGCTGTGCGGAGTTGGGGAGAGAAGCGGTAGCATGCTTTTTTTTTTTTCTCAACCTCCTTCTTTTGTCTTTTTGGATTTGTTGTTTGCGCTTCGCCGTGTCGTTGCCGTCTGAGAGCCCAGAGCACGTGTGTTGCGTAGTTCCTGTCGGCGGCGTCTTCAAGGGGTGTGAAAAAACGCCATGCCTTATCGCTGGAGATTAAGGAATGCGTCATAAGGGACATTGAGAGTGGCCTGAAGGAGGTGTCGGTGGCGGTGAAATACGGCGTTTCCGACACAACCATGTTGACCATCTACAAAAACAAGGACAAACTGCGGCAGCAACTGCAGCAACATTCATCTTCCCTGTCACAGAAGAGAATACGTACGTCAAAATACGAAGACGTGGACGCAGCGCTGTTCAGGTGGTTCCGCCAAGTTAGGGCTCGGAGCATCCCAGTAAGTGGCCCCATGCTCCAACAAAAGGCCAAGTGTCTCGGAGCTGTTTTAGGCCACGACGACTTCAGTCCACTCAATGGGTGGATTCAGCGTTTCAAAGATCGCCATGGCATCAGCTGCAAAGTGGTGTGCGGAGAAAGCGGCGCTGTTGACGACGAGTCTATCGAAGTCTGGCTTCGCTTGTACTTAGAGTATGCTAGAGAGTATGCTGTCGATCTATACTGACAGAGACATTTATAACGCCGATGAAGCTGGTTTATTTTATAACCTTTTGCCCAACAGCACGCTTGCGCTGAAAGGCGAAGCCTGCTCCGGCCGCAAGGTCTCAAAGGAGCACATAACTATTGTTTTGCGCCAATTTGGACGGGAGCAACAAGTGCCGCCTCTTTGTCATAGGTAAATCGGCAAGGCCACGTTGCTTTCAAAAGCGAGAGTGCCTGTCAGTGACCTACAAAGCCAATAAAAAGGCGTGGATGACGCAGGATTTGTTCACCAGATGGCTTTGATGAGGATATGGTGAGGAAATTTGATGAGGATATGGTGGCAGAGAAGCGGCGAGTCGTGTGCTTATCCTTGACAACTGCACGGCCCACAACGCCAAGCCGTAGTTGACCGCAGTCAACCTAAAGTTTTAAGTGTGAATACACTTTATAAGCGACCCCAAACCATCCACCGCCGTCGGCGGCGTCCGCAGTCTTCTCTCTATCTTTAAAAGAAAGAGGACTTGGCGGGCCGCAGCGCGACGCTCTACCGAATAAGCCACGGACGCGACGCTGATATTGGTGTCGCTCCTCCGCTCTCCTCGCTCGCTGCAGCTGCGCGCGCACCCCTCTCTCGCGCGCCCGCCTTCTCTCTGTCTCCTGCTGTCGAGAGCGGGTCGTGCGATGGATGTCCCGGAGGCAATGCTACCATCTGAATATAAGGCGCGTTACTGACACCGATTATATATATATATATATATATATATATAACTCATCCCCTGATGAAGGGAGGTCCCCTCCCGAAACTGTTGGGAAATAAATATATTTATCCTTGTTGACAACGCTCCCGTTGTGCCATATCCTATATATATATATATAGAGAGAGAGAGAGAGGACTGCGGACGCCGCCGTGGATGGTTTGGGGTCGCTTATAAAGTGTATTCACACTTAATATATATATATATATATATATATATATATATATATATATATACTGTTTTTTTGCCTGCCAACACTACAGCAAAAAGTCGACCTCTCGACCAGGGTGTCATCGCAACCGTAAAGGCGCTGTACAAAAAGCGCATTTGCGAGAGAGTTTTGCAATCATGCAGCAGCAGCAGCCTCTTAAAGTGAACTTGAGAGGTGCAATTGACATGGTGGTCGCTTCATGGTGGCAGGTAAAGGCCGATACCATAAGCAAGTGTTTCAAGAGGGCAGGCTTCGTGCGCAATGCAGAGGCTCTGGAAGACGATGAGCAGAGCGGCACGTCGCTCGCCGATGAGACCCTCAACACTGACGACGTGTGGTCCTGCCTCGTTGACACCAACTTTGTAACCGCTACCGACACTTTCCAAGAATTTGTCGATGCCGGGGAGTCGGAGCTTTCTGTCTACGAGGAAGCGAGCACAGATAACGCGATCGTCGCAGCGGTGCGCGGTAGTGTGGAAGTTGCAACGAACGACGAGTCGGACGGCGAAGACGATGTCGACCCGACGCCAGAACCTAATTTCCCGTGCAAACACGCATTAGAATAGCTCGCTAAAGTGCAAACGTACTGCGCGAAAAACAGTTTGAGCGAGAAATCGCTTCAGTGCTTAAGCTTTGTGGAGGACAAAATTGTTCGCAGCCTTGTTCGCAAGCATCGCCAGACGAAAATAACAGCGTTCTTCCGCTGATGCCGGGCTTGAGAACTTTGTTTCCGTGCGGTGTTGTGATTGTGTTGAATGTGTCTGCGAGTGAAAAGTGTAGTAAATTGCTTTTGAAAGGTGGGTTGCCCTTTTGACATAGGCAAAGGCCGAAAAAAGCATGCTTTGGTTATAACGCGGTACCGCTTATAGCGCGGATTTTTACAACTCCCGTGACTTGCGTTATAAGCGGTCTACACTGTAGTTCCATTTAAGCAGTAGTTCCGTTTAACAGATTTCCATTTGCTGAGAGTCTACTGTAGTGTTAAAAATATACCTTTATAATGAATTCTTGGATATAACGATTTTGCTGCAAGATGGAACTTTGTTGATATGAGGTCTGAGTGTACATTCATATTGTGTGGTCTCCAGAGTTGTTCGCATACCTCTGTTAAAAAAAATTTTGCTTGAAAGCTTTGCTTTGCATGAACATGTCTGAAAATTCTTTAGAAAGAAAAAAAAGCTGCCTTAGCTTATGGTTATCTGTAATGATTGCATTCGCCGTCTTTGTGCCTCCCCCCTCCCCCCCTCTTCATGTTGTAATTGGGCGTATGAGTTGTGTGCAGCTGTAGCGTGTGTGTGGTTGTGCACAGGACCTGCTGTACCGGCGGCTGCGCTGCTTGGCCAACTACGAAAACGCCAACCGGGCGCTCGAGCGGGCGCGCAACAAGAACAAGGAGGTGCAAGTGGTCAGTACTCGCGTCCTCCCCCAAAATTTCTCTAACGTTTTCAGTATTCCGAGAAGACTCGTTGATAAATATGATGCCTGTTACAAACTGCAGCTCGCATGTCTTGCACCGTAGGATCGCTGTAGGTCTTTGGTTGAGGGTGCCAGAGCCTGTTGCAATGCCTAGCAAACACTCTGGCTGTTGTTTTGTGCCGTACAGTGTGTAGACTGTATGAAAAAAAAAAACGACTGAAAAGTACTTCTAACTCTTCGCATACATTCTTAGTTATCGCCGTGGTCCTAGCTCTTCTTTGACAAAAACAGCAGGTGCACTATCAACATCGCATAAAATTCTTAATGAAGAAAAGTGACGTAGCCATGTTTTTAAGAAAGACTCAAGCAAGCCATATAAGACTTCCGTGGTTATAAATGTAGTTGTGTGGCAGAAACACTCCCAAAAATATTTTTGGGGGGTGTAGTGAAGTCGTATACCGTAGGTTTCTTTTTATATGTTGAATTGTTTATTCACAACAACAAAGTTGCGAAGATGACCAGGCAAAAAAGCTGCATTGAGCAGCTTGAGGGGAACCTGGCCACCTCATACACTGGGCAGCTTCACAGCGGTCACACAAAAACATAGGTATACATCATGGATGAACTAACTGAAAAAAACACAAAAACAGTAAACATCCATGGTCGGAATAAATAAACAAGGTCATTATAGAAACATTTGAAAAAAAGGTGAAAAAATAAGCGAAGTGCTAAAGACAGAGAAAAGGACAAACAAATAAGCCCTTAGCAGCACAAGCAATCACATAAATACGTCTCTTAGCTTTTTTAGCGACAGAGTTGATACACTGAGACCATTTTCTTTGTGTAGTTGATTTAGCACAGTAGGTAAACAGGATTGTAGCATTTGGTCACCGTATGTAGTTCTGTTTTTGTTAACAATCCAAATCCAAGGCTCGGAATGACGAAACTTATAAAAAGAATTATGTTGCTGTAAGGATGCCAATTTTGTTAAAGCGTTATCATTCTTAATTTTTTCCATTCTATACATGTGACATAGTCTATATGTGTACAAAGATTCAATTCTTATTGTTCTAAGGTTTGTAAACAAAGCAGCAGTATGCCAAAGATATGGCACCCTGCAGGCAAGGCGTATTGCTCTTTTTTGTAATACCACCAGCTTGTGAATGTTTTCAGCTGAAGTCGTCCCCCAGACTAGAATTCCGTATTGAACTAGGGAAAGAAACATTGAATTATATAACATCATATTAATGGATGTAGGAAGATAGTTACAATGGCGACGCATAGTACCTATTGCTCTAGATAATTTACTGAAAGTGATTCACTTGGCAATCCCAGGACATAGTTGCAGAGAAATATACGCCAAGCGATTTGAAAGACGATAGTATTTCTATTTCAGTATTATTTAATTTAATGGGGGTTAGTTGAAATTGTTTGTTACGTGGATGAAACATCACTGCCTTTGTTTTTTCTACATTAATCTTAAGATAATTACTTGTAGCCCACTTTTGTACACTTGCAAGCGTCTTATTGGCTCGATTTGACATTTCAGCGCCTAAGTCACCGTCAAAAAACAAAGTTGTGTCGTCTGCATAAATTACGCACTTAACAGAGGAATCAACATTGACTATGTCATTGATGTACAATATGAAGAGATACGGGCCCAATATGCTCCCCTGTGGGACGCCAGTTCTTAGATTTCAACTCCGATTGGTCCCCGGCTATAGCTGCGAACTGGGTTCTATGCTGAAGGCAGGACATGATAAGAGAGTGAGCTACGCCGCGAATACCGTAGCGATCAAGTTTTTTAAGCAAAACATCATGACTGATAAGGTCAAAGGCCTTGGAAAAATCGAGAAAAATTCCAAGCACCATTTTCTTTTCCTCAAATTTTTGCAATATAAACTCCTTTTGGGTCATTAGGGCTGATTCAGTTGACCTGTTTTTACGAAAACCGAACTGTGCAGGACTTATGATACCAAAGTGGTCAGTAAACGAAGAAAAACGCGCTAAAATCACCTTCTCTAAACCTTTCGAAAAAACAGGCAACACTGATACAGGGCGGTAATTTGAAAGATCATTCTTGTCGCCTTTTTTGAATATTACTGTCACCTTTGCCGTCTGCATGCTACGAGGGAAAACGCCTGTTGACAAACATAGATTAAAAATGTTTTCTAGGCAAGATGCAATTATGTCTATGACGAATTTTACTGGCGCTGTTTGAATACCAAATGCATCTGTGGCCCTGCTGTTACTTAATGCCAAGAATGAAGAAGTAACTTCTTGTGTTGTAACACCTCTTAGGAATAATGACTGCTTATTAGGTGGGTTCATGTACGAAAGGTCAATACAGTCACATGCCAGACCAAGGGACAAAAAAAAAATCGTTCAAAGCATTAGCAAGATCAACCCCTTTTAGTTCATTACCTTCTTTTAGGACTGTGGTAGTTTTTTCAAGCGCAGTCCCAGTTATTGAAGCAAGTGTCCTCCAAATTTTATCAGGGCGTCCTGTAGATGAACTGAAGAGATTAAAGTAATAGTGCTTCTTAGCAACCCTTAACTGTTTTGTAACGTAGTTCCTGTATTCTTTAAATGCTTTTAATGTTTCCGGCGATTTAGTTTCCATAAATGAGCCGTACAACCTGTCTCTCTTATTTATAAGCTTAAGCAGGTGCTTATCTATCCACGGTTTGCGACATTTCTTTGTCTGCTTTAAAGTTTTCACCGGGAAACATGCGTAGTATATTTCAATAAATAATTGCATAAACTTGTCATAAGCCGCATCTGCATTTTTTCTCTATACACATCATCCCATTTGGCACTGGCAAGACGTTCTCGGAATACAGACAGGGTGTTAGTATTTACGAGCCGATAAGAAAACGCTTGATGTACTTGTTTTTGTTTTTCAACTGCGCTAGCAATGAATATAAACACAGGTAAGTGGTCACTTATTGCATATACTAAAACACCAGGTTTCACAGAAGACGCATCAAAGTTAGTTAAGAACAAATATAATGCAGTTTCACATGTTGGCGTAACTCGCGTAGGTGATGTTATAACATTTTGATAGAGATGTATATTTAGGAGAGATTCTAACACTAATTTCATCTTATTCTCGGTAATCATATTTATGTTTAGGTCACCTCCAATAACTCTTTGGTAATTGTTTTTGTCAACAAATTCTAACAGAGAATCTAAATACGACAAGAACAGCAAATAATTTCCCGATGGAGGCCGGTAGCAAACACAAAAAATTATATTGCTACATTTAACTACGACAGCGTCATAGTGCTAATTAGTACGACAGAATTCAGAAAGAAGCTCAGAGGTAAATGAATTTGAAACCAGCATTGAAACACCTCCCCCACGTCTATCACGGCGGTTCATGTAAAATGATTTGAAACCGGCAAAACTATACACATCATCTTCTGAAGCAAACCATGTTTCCGAAAACACCGCAACACCAAATCGACATTCTGTTCCACCAAAAAAGCAGTCAAGTTCATCTCTCTTGTTTCTACCAGATCTAAGGTTAAAATGTATGCAACTGTAGGAATTCGAACCGTGGGTTCGCATGATAGTATCTAAGTCGGAGAAATTTACTCGGTCCATGAAAAACAATGCAGGTTAGAAGATAAGTTGGCTATGAAAATTCAAGTGCTGGATAGTTTATCAAGGTCAGTCATGCAGCGGATGACAACCACAAATTCGTTCTCTTGCTTTCGAACAAGAACTTTCCCGTTCGCATGCCACGCGAAGCGATAATCATTTGCAGTTGCCCATTCTCTCACGTCACGCAGCAGTTTCCGCTTCTATACAGTCATGTTTTCACAGATTGAAATGTCAGAGCGCATGTTTCGCAGAACTTTGCATTTGGCCAACTACTAGTTGGCCAAACGCAAAAGATAGAAGATTCCAATGTTATCATTGGTGGCTGTGTTAGTTCCAAAGTGAAGTTGACTGCTTGCGTTGCGCACTTAATTTTGTATTGGGAGTATAGAACTATTGTGAACGTTCCCAGAGATTTTAGCATGGCCTGTACCAAGTGCTGGGAACTTGTGTTGATACATTCGAATGCTGCTTCAGTGAAATCGAAATTTCTGCTACCACAAAAAATATTTCCCTGTCAGCAGTCCGTAGGGGTCAATGCATAAATATTTTTGCCACAACGAACACTTTGTTTTTCTGCCATTCGGCTTCAACGAAATCGACAATGAAATTGATGCTCAGATGTTTAATGCCATGCCACAACGAACAGCTTATAACATTTTGATGCATTTTCAGAACATAAAAATACTTCTATGTACAAAGTCTAAAACGAGCATTGCCACCGCTAGAAACCACGGCTTTTTACCAAGCATGGGGGCCCCCCATTTCTCGATAGCCACGGCAATGAGACTGCCCTGCTTTTGCAACTGCCTTGCTTCTGAGCCGCAGACAATTCGAAGCTGAAGCTCGATTGCTCAGTACATGGAGTTTCGCAATGCTCTTGGTTTTCACATTCGGTCAGTGCTTGTCTATGTTGACAAAATCTGCCAGCTGCGACTAGTGCAAAAGAATAGCATAAAATAAGTCATTAGTCATCACTCCCCGATCCCGCACTAGAGTCTCTGCATTGTTGGATACCTTTTGACGGCCGACAGCTGCTAGTGTTAGCGTGTTAGTGCGACTGTTAGATAAGTTCACAGTCTGTTGTGGCGGTCATTTCAGCGTGCTTTTCAACACAGTGTCACTATGCATCCGTGAAAATTGCAACACTGCTGAGGAAGACAAGGAAGCAGCCAACACTTGTTGAACTTTGGGAATGAAACTTCCTTTGTTTTGCTAGCTCAGATCGGGTATATTTTTATTTTAGCGCATTCTTGCTTAAATGAAATTTTTTCCGCACCCCGTCAGTTTCGTTGTAGCGGGGTTCGTCTAACACCTTGGTGCGGGTGAGCCTCGACCTAGTAAAAATAAGCACACATAGTAAAGTATATATCCATGTTCAGCTAATTAGATTGATTTGCTAATTGTTTGATTCAATATTTAGGCCACATTCTTTACAGACTATATTTCTTCTGTTTTTTTTCTATTGCATTGTTTTGGGGAGTTGGTTGGCTAATGAGGACATTGCACCCATACACTATTAACAGAAATTTAATTTTCTTTTGCTGCAAATCTGTTATTTAGCACTTAAGGGTTAGTCAATTAAAAGTAGCCATGCGGTATTTTCTCATGTCTGTTATGCTAAAAATTCCATGCATATTTAATGATGCACTGTGCAGCATAGAGTTAGGTCAGTACAATTTTATTTATCTTATTACGGTCCACCTCGGTGGAACAGCGCCAGGGTTCTCCGCTACTGACTCGACGGTAGCGAGGTCAATCCCGGCCGTGGGGCACCGCATTTCGATGAAAGCGAAATGACAGAGGCCCGTGTGCTGTGCCATGTCAGTGGACGTTGCAGAACACCAGATGGTCAAAATTTCCAGAGCCCTCCACTACGGCATCTCTCATAATATTTTGGTTTGGGGACGTAAAACCCTAGATATTATGTATTGTTAATATATATATTTTGAGACATGCACGACCACTACATTGTATAGTCATCATTTGCTTCTCTGTAATCTTAAAAAGGCAGTCATTTGTACGTTTGTCAAAATATCAGTGCTCCGAAGCGATGTTGAAGCAACCGGGGATCAGTTGCAATATTGAAGTGAACTTGAATGCATAGTCGTGGGATTTGAATAGTACATTCAAACCTCAATACAAGAAATCTGGATATAACGAAATATCTGTTATGATGAAGTAAGTGACTAAGACTGCTGTAATATTTAGTGTTAAGACTATACTTTTGTAACGAACTTGAAGACATAACAAACTTACTTTCAAAAAAGGTGCAACTTCATTATAATGTGGTTTGAGTGTATCAGAACGGAAGTGAAGTGGTCAAATGCTGACATATGGTAGCAATGCTAAGAAGAGTGGAAATAAAAACTCTAGAATTGTTTGAAGTTTGCCATACATAGCCCATGTAAGCCTGTCGCAACGCACTTTTAAACTTTAAGGAAGATTTAATTGGGTTGCAGGTAATATGCACGGCTAAGCATAAAGTGTGACATTGTGGTGGTGCACATTTGCCTTGATTCGCTGGTTTCAATGGCATAGTGGTGTCATGGTGCGTTAAAACTGCCTTTATAGGCTGGTTATGAGGTTCATTACTTGTTTTGAATGGTACTTCAAAATGTCAATTTGAAATAAGTGTCCAAGCGAATTGAGATACTGAGCTATTTGTTCGAAAATTCGAAGTGCCCGAATATCTCCACCATCTCTAATTTAGGGCCATGCCTCGTCATATTGTGGTCGTGCTTTACGCCAACTAGTGTTATGTCTTTGCTGTTTTTGCAGGCTGAGCTAGCCCAGCAAGAAGCCTGTGAGAAGTTTGAGAGCATTTCGAAGCAGGCAAAGCAAGGTGAGGGACTGACTCTAGACGCTTGTGCCATCACTGGTGTGCAACATGTTTGCCAATATCTGACTGCACTGCGCTGTCTAGGAGCCACACTTGCTCGCATAACTAAAATGACGATGTACTCTGACCTCATTTGAACGATCGCTGAAGGAGCTGCTGTCATTTGAAAAATTATTTAGAGAATAGTTCTGTTCCAGCTACAGTTAAACCCCTTCATAAGGGGCATGCTCTGGGCAGCAATTCTTGTCTCTTATAGGATATGTTTCTTATAAGTAGGGTACCTCGTATGCGTTTTGTTACTAACTCGTATTTTACTGTAATCACACTGGTGTCTTATATACTCATTTGTCTTTTATGTCAGTGTCTATTGTAAAGAGGTTCAACTGTATTTCCATAGGCGGCTGTTCTGAAACGAGCAGTAATTAATGTAGGCACCACCAAGTAACAATGACGTTTCAGTTATTGGCGGTTGCTGTTTTTGACAAAACATTTGCAGAAGATAAATGTAAAAACTGTGAAATTAGTAACTATGGCTCTGTGGCAACTAAATTAGTCAGGTGTTAAAGGTAGCAGAGCTGGAAAAGTATAATGAGCAGAAACTTATCAACCGAGCTTGCAGAAGTCATCCATTGCATTGGTATGAGGATATGATACAGTTACATGCATGTAATGAGTTTAGGTTAGGTTCATTTTGCATAAAAGTGGTTGGTTAGGTTCATTTTGTATGAGAGTGGTGATGCACTACTACTGTAGTCTCCTCTTAGAAACAACCCCATCATGTATATCTGTCAATGCAGTCATGCAAAATGTAGGCTTCATTAGTTTCTAGTTTCGTGTGCCAAGATGAACTTCCAATGAACGTAGGCACGAAAGTGAATGTTCTTTTGTTTGTTTTCTATCCTCTTCTGCAGAGTTGACAGACTTCAAGACTCGCCGTGTGAGCAACTTCCGCAAGAACTTGCTCGAGCTAGTAGAGTTGGAGCTCAAGCATGCCAAGGTAGGCACCCAGTAACTTGGCGGGTACTTCACCTCAGTGTCGGTCGGCCTCGTCTTTAGTGTTTCTACGTTTTCAGTGTTGTATTTTTCTTATCGATCTTTACCTGTTATAACTGTTTACTTATAAGATTGCATCATACTTCACTATTCGTCTTAGTAAGTGAACACTAATAGCACAGAAGGGGAAAAAAATGAAATACAGGAAACATGACATCGAACACAAACGTAAGTTAGAAGTTTGTCTCGATATCATCTGTCCTCTATTTTTTCCATCTGTGTCTGTGTTCACTTGGATCTGCAACGATGGAACAGTGGCTACGGTGCTCGGCTGCTGATCCAAAGGTCTCGGCTTCATGCCCGGCCCCTGCGGTCGCATTTAAGGGGGTACACGGGTTGTGCAGATCGAAAAATCGTGAAAAAACTAGTTTTTTTTTTTTTGCGCTTTTGAAATATACAGCCGCTAGTGCACTTACCGTAATTACTCGAATCTAACGCGCACCTTTTTTCCGGTTAAGAGAGTTCATAAATCACATGCGCGTTAGAATCGAGTACGAAAAAAAAATAAATACGGTCATTCTATTGCCATCGGCATCTTCAAAATGGTCGCCCCCTACGCGCATCGGCCATTTCTGCCTATGTGTTTTCCATGTGCGGCACTTCGTACGTGTGCTGAGGAGTTCGTCATCTTGTAGTGCATTAGCATTGACGACATGGAAGGGCCGACTCCAAAAATTTGAGTGCACCACGATGCCGCTTTTAAAAGGGAAGTCATCGCGTGTGCAGAAACGCACGGAAATCGGGCCGCATCCCGGTCGTTCGGAGTTTTTGAAACATGCGTGCGGGACTGGCGGAAACAAAAGCAGAAGATTTTCGACAGCAAAGCTTCACGCAAAGGCTTCAGTGGACCACAGCAGGGTCGGTTTCCGCAAATCGAAGAGCTGCTCTGCGAGTATATGCTTGAGCAGCGAGCGGCACAGCGGCCCGTGACGACAGAACTGCTCCAAGTGAGGGCTATGCAGTTAGCCTTAGAAAAAGATCTATTGCAGAGCCAGTTTAAAGCAAGCAGGTGCTGGCTAACTAACTTTATGAAGAGGAAAGGCTTTTCCCTTCGAAAGTGAACGGGCATATGCGAAAAGTTCTGCGGAGGAGTACGATGAAAAGCTTCACAGTTTTCACAGGTTCGTCTTAAACTTGCGGCACAACAACGGCTACCTGCTTGGGCAAATCGGGAATGCCGAGCAGGCGCCTCTTTACTTCGATTTGCCTGGCACCGCAACCGTCGAGAAAAAGGGGGCGAAGCATGTTCGCGTGCTGACGTCTGTCCACAGTAAAACTACAGTGACGGCAATGCTCTGTTACACGTCAGATGGGCAGAAGCTTCCCCCCGTACCTCATATTTAAATGGAAGACGCTCCAGAAAGGAGTTGTTTTTTCGAGTGGTGTGATCGTGCAGGCCGGCGAGAAAAATGGGTGCGCGTTGCAATCAATGTCTTAATTTTTTTTTCATCGTGGAAATCGGGTGCGCATTACAATCGAGGGCGCGGTAGAATCGAGTAAATACGGTATATCGTGAATTTGATGCCTATAATATTATTATTTTAGCCGCTAAGACCCTTTATACGACGCTTTCTAGCAAAATCCGAGTCGAAGTCCACGTTCAAATCTCGCATTTTTCGTGGCGCGCCCCTGCCCTTTCATGTATGCCAGCGCGGCCCGCTTGGTCTCATTTGAGACAGCCGTCTTTCGCCTTCAAATTCCTGCCAGAATTGGTCCAATTCAACCATTGGCAGCTTGTAAAATGAGCGGCAAAAAGAAGTATCGGAGCGCCTTCCTATTCGCGACAGTCAAAGCCCGCAATAATGAAATCGCCAGGGGAAATCGAAAAATTTCGTTTTCGCAGGAATTTTGTTGCCGCGAGTATGAGACATAAAAACAGTGATACGGCCAGCAGAACGAAAATTCATTGCCAGAAGTCAGTCAACTTACTTTGCTGACCCTTGCCATGCAACAACTTCAAAGCTCTGCCTTCGCACTGGAAAAAGTGGTCTATTGCTACGTCGTCATGTGCGCCAAAGGAGCGAAGGGTGTCCTGCGCATTCAAAACAACCAGCGGGTTGTTTCGGATGAGCTAGCGCATCGTTCCTGCCCGCAGTCTCGCTGTCAGCGAAGTTACGGCTAAGGTTGACTCCGATGATGCGCCCCGCTCGTAGTAATCTGATGGTGCATCCGGTGCGGCCACTCGTAGTAATCTGGCCGTGCCGCCGCTTACCACTTTGTTGCTTGCGTTGAAGCACGTCACCACGAGTGCGCTAGCGCGTCGTTCCTGCCCGCAGTCTCGCTGTCGGCGGAGTGAGGGCTAAATTCCCAAAAGCGTATGGGCACTGCTTTGCACAACTTGATTGCAAAACACAAAGGCCCTGGCCTTGAGAGTCTTGGGGGGGGGGCGCTTGACAGGAGACCTGATCTCCAAGCTCACCAATTATTTGCCGACCCTTGCCATGCAACAACTTCAAAGCTCTGCCTTCGCACTGGAAAAAGTGGTCCATTGCTACGTCGTCGTCATGTGCGCCAAAGGAGCGAAGGGTGTCCTGCGCATCCAAAACAACCAGCGGGTTGTTGCGGATGAGCTAGCGCATCGTTCCTGCCCGCAGTCTCGCTGTCAGCGAAGTTACGGCTAAGGCCGACTCCGATGACGCGCCCCGCTCGTAGTAATCTGATCGTGCATCCGGTGCGGCCACTCGTAGTAATCTGGCCGTGCCGCCGCTTACCGCTTTGCTTGCGACGAAGCACGTCACCACGAGTGCGCTAGCGCGTCGTTCCTGCCCGCAGTCTCGCTGTCGGCGGAGTGAGGGCTAAATGCCCAAAAGCGAATGGGCACTGCTTTGCGCAACTTGATTGCAAAACACAAAGGCCCTCGGCGTTGAGAGTCTTGGGGGGGGGGGGGGGGGGTTTGACAGGAGACCTGATCTCCAAGCTCACCAATTATTATGGGTGGGCTCTGAAGAGACACAGTGGTGATGTTGATGCTATGCACACAGCAGTGATGGCCACTTATCACATCACGCCCAATGATGATGTGGCAAATCACACTCTTGTGGCCACATGGTCCAAATTCCTGGTGCAAACAAAATGCGGCAAAGGCTAAGGGGAGCCCATTCTCAAACATCGTCGAAAGCTGCCTCCACATGTCTTGCAAGCCTTACTTCCCATTTACAAGCGCTTGTCAGACAGAAAGCTGTTGCAACGATGCCAGCGAGGGAAATCCCAAAATAACAACGAATGTCTGCATTCAATGATCTGGGCGCTGGCAGCAAAGGAGCGACATGTTTCGCAATTCACGGTGGAGACAGCTGTGGCAGAAGCAGTGCTCAAGTTCAAGGCAGGCAATAAAAAGGCATCGGAAGACATTATGAAAGAGCTGAGCCTAAACCCCAGCTGGCAAAGCCGCAGCCGCATGGCTGAAAAGGATCGACGGCGCATGGCAGCATCAGTCAAGAAGCGACAAGCAATGGAGAACATACACCAGTCCCTGAAAAAGCGCCACACAGTGACTCATAGTCAAAAGGACTACATGCCCGGTGCATTCTGAGCATTTTCAAGTGCAGTTATGTAAATGAATGAGTTTTACTTATTATTTTTTTTTTAAAACATGCTTTTTGGCGACTTTACTAGTTTGTCAGGTTGATATCTTGCAATCTAGAACAGCTAGAGCAATATTTTTTTCATTAACGTAAAGCCCGATCTGTGTATTACAAAGTGCTGGGAGCAGAATTTCCATTTGCTGCCCATATAAATTTAGAAGGTATTTAATTTCTTTGTATGTGATAGCTATGACATGACTCCTCAACTTTCTTCATCTGCGGAACACTAGTTTTTATTTAATTTGAAATCTGCTTGCAGCATAGCACTTATTGCTAATGGCACTGTCTAGCTATGCAATAATATTACTTTTTGATAAGCACTTTTTTTCCTATTGTCTCCGAAAACAATAAAGTGGCAGCACTGTGTATCTTCTAAATTAATTGACCTACACTGAAAATTTTTGTATATTTGAAATCAGCAGGAGAAACTACATAAGCATGTGCATTTTCGTCATGTTTGGTCCACAAATACAGAAAATATCTCCACACACCATGTCCCCCCTTAGATGGACATGAAATGGTAGAGGCTCGTGTACTGTGCGATGTCAGTGCACGTTAAAGAACATCAGATGGTCCAAGTTTTCGGAGCCTTCCTCTGCGGCGTCTCTCATAATCATACTGTGGTTTTGAGACGAACCGCGAGAACCTGCCGGGAACTGCGGCATAACTACACACAAAGCATACTGCGCATTAAGCACCAGCTACAAATTCGCATCTCCTGACGTGCGCCATCGCCAGTAACAAAGGAATAAGTTCAGTGCCACTGGAAATATTGCCTAAAGTGCCCACCGACATGCCATTTCTTTCCTTTTGCCAAAGTGCTGAAAAGATTGTCTCTTGCACAACTGCCTCATAGCGCACGGTGGCGAAGCCAAGGAGCATTTTTCGAAGCTATTGCGGGGTCTGGGATATGCAGCGTGGTACAGCAACAGAATGGATACAATCAGCTGTTAGTAGTACAGTTCTTCTGTGGTCTGCTTCTAAGCGAAAACTGACTCGTTTTTTTTTTTTTTTTTCGAACATTTGTATTGTTGCAGAGAGCCAAATCATTTACTGCATGGCTAGTTGCGTGCAGCGCTTTGCTTACTCGGCACACATCAGGACTGCCAATCTGTTTGCTGTAGAGTACATCAACTCCGCTTCAGGCCATGCCCAGGTGCGGCTAGTAGCCTGCTGGGTTAGCGCAGCGACGACGAGCTTTCCGTAGGTATTGTGCTCTCTGCGATGTTCTAGCAGTCCTGGCAGCGGACTGAGGCACGTTTGGGCTGTCACTGAATAAAAGCGTGCAACATGGTTACAGCAGCACTATGCTTGCTGTATGGTGCACATGTTTTTCAGTGCCCACGACGCTACACTTCGAGACAGTGAGCTGCTTGAGTTTCTGTAAAGCGGTCCGCACTTGAACACAGTCTCGCACAATGAAGCAGCAGCGATCAACAGCCCAGCGTGTTCAGGTTGTCTCCTACAAGAAGCGTGCAGTAGGCTTAAAGTGATGCTACGCCACATGCGTGCCCTAGCAGATAACCGAGGATGCTTACCGTTATAAGGCTTTTAGTCGGTGATAAGTAATACCGGCGCGTTTGTCGGTGGTCACCACTGAGCCTTCGTTCTTTCCTGATGATTATACACAGTCAACACCGCGATCTCACGGAAGTCTGAATAACTGATCGGCTGATCTCTGCACTTATCAACGTGACGGAAAACCGTTCACGGCACATTGTGGCGTCTGCTAATTCAGCGGTGCAGTAATATTTTCTGGCACAAAAGGTTTTCGCGGTTCACAGATATTTGCAATAACAAGTTCGCAGGGATAACGTAGCAACAGAAAGCACTAGACCGGTTCGACTGACGGATCATGGGAGAGGCCTTTGTCCTGCAGTAGGCGTAGTGAGGCTGATGGTGATAATGCTTTGGACAGTTTGTATGCACTAAGTGGTAAATACAAGCCAAACACTACAGCTTAAGCGGTCTGCGAATGCGTTAGTCTCCATGAGACTCGGTACTCGGTCGGTTTTTCGTCGCAACTATATTTTAACCGTTAGTACGCCTAAAGTGGGTATGTACCGATGAGGTTTGGCTGTGTGTTCATCTAGCGAACCTTTTCAAGTACACTTGCCCACACTGTAGCTCTGCTCAATGTATCACAGCTAAAACTTGTCATACTATACAATCAATGTCATGTTGCAGACTTTGTTTTTTTTGTTTCTCACCTGATCTAACAATATTTTCATCTACCAACTGGCAACTTTTTTTGTGTGGTACACTCGTGAAAAAGTTGCTTTGTAAATCAAAGTGGAGCTTCATTATAAAGGCCACCTAAGCTAGCTATTTGACATGTGGACTCTGCATTAATACGAAAGCAACCAAATGCTGCACTTACACCGTTGTTAGCTGCACTGAAAGAGGATTACTATGTCCGCTGTGGGTGGCTTATTTGATGGTGTCGTAGTTAATTTGCCATTGTCTAGCTTCGACACCAGCTAGGCAGGGAAGGTGTTTGTTGTTCGGAATGGGCACCCCTCGATCAGTCGAGTGCTTTGTGGTAGTGCGAAGAAAGAGCCGTTGTCTGTTAGAGACTCTTTATTTCAGCTCTCGGGCATCTGTCTGACACCTGTGCTCTGCAGCACCTGCATACTGTAAAAACCGCTAAATAGGTCGAATTAACAGAAAAAGCACAATGAAAAGTCGACCCTCGTCTTGTATATCGGTCATTGGCAGAAAAAAATTAAGTCTTGCAGCAATGGGCAGGCAGCTGAAGTCAAAAGCCTTCAGTGCCATCATGAGCATCAGCACAGGCTAGGCAAGGCCTACAGTACAGTGTTCTAGCAACGCCATTTTGATTTGGTTATCTTTGTCAGTCTGCTGTTTTCTTTTTTTCATTTCCTTCAGAAATGAGTGGTAGTCAACGGCAGTTTATGATAGGCTATAAAAAAAAGCTATCGAGTATACTGAAGCGCACGGCAACCTGGCAACACGACAGGAATTCGGTGCGTTGTAGAAAAGCGTCTGATACTGGAGGAGTCAAAAGGAGCGCATCACATCCTGCAGTAACAAAAAAAACAAACTTCATTTCGTAGACGGATTGCAGTGCACCCCAAACTGTAAACACTATTCGCCGAATTCTTCCGGAAGCTGCTTGCAAGGTTGCTACACGCGACAGCAGAGTGCATTCGCGTGAAAGCTATCGAGATAGCACGCGACTCTGTGCTCGCAAGGGCACAATTCAAGGGCTCTCCTTTGTGGCGGCACCGATTTATGAAGCAAAAGGGTTTGCGCTGAGGCATGTGCCAAAAACTGCCTGGACATTTTGATAAGCTGGTCAAGTATTAGCGCTTCGTCATAGGGCTTTGTCGACAGCATTGATGGGACACATGGGCAACGCTGAGGAAACTCCGATCTGGTTTTATATGCCCTCGAATTGGACTGTGACTGCTAAAGGATCCAAGCAAGTGAAGATCTTGACAACAGGCAGCGAGCATTCGCGGTTTACAGTGATACTCGCGTGCACAGCAGATTGAAAGAAGCTGCCCCTTTATATCATTTTTGGGAGAAAAGGGCTACCAAAAGTAGACTTTTCCTGAGGTGTTATCGTGAGAGTGATGAAAAAGGGTTCACGAGCTTTGCCGCATAGGCGAAGCAATGAACGAGACCACAACGAATTGGCAGGTCACATGCAGAATGGCAAGCATATCAAAACGTGCCCCCCATTTCTCACGCACAAATGATGCACGAAACGTAGTCACAGGTACAGATGAATTCGAATAAGCATCTCAGTTGTTACTTTCCCGCGTTTCTGATAAGTGCGCCCTTTTTGCAAATGGAGATTGTGCAACTATTTCAGTGACCTTTGTGCACCCGGTAACTAGAACAGAATCGTTCCGGTGAAAGCTCAAGGCCAATCGAGACGTACGATTCTCGCCACCGCGAGATAAGGGCGCGCGAGTGAGCATCCACCCCCTTCCTCTCCGCAAGGCAAAGTACGTGCGGGAGTTGAGAGGGCTCGCTGCCGTGCCGTGATGATGTGGTGTCGTGCGCTCATCGCGCCATTTTGCCAGTAATGCCAAAAACGCGATAGTTTTTGGCATTACTGGTAAAATGCCCCCCCCCCCCCCCCCCCAGATGCCTGTCGCCAGTGGTGAATGGTAGATATAAATAGCTTGCAGTTTGAACGTTCAAGGACGTGCTCCTCGGTGGTTAATGCCTTGCATTAACAATTCAGAGGTCCCACGTTTGATTCAGTGTGGCAGTCTTTTTGTGGATTATTTTTCTTTCTTGCATTTTTATATATATATAGATACGTATACATATACGATGATTGATGGTGACGCCCACGTCGACAGCGACGCCGGCAGCAAAATCCAGCCGAGAGTGTCGATATAATAAGAATCGCTCATGTGCTCCTACTCTGGAATACTGAGGAGTCCTTCCCAGATCGGGGAAGTGGGATCATGCGAAGCTTGGCGTATTCTGTTCATACCTATATTCCAGTTTTTGCAGTACTTTCCGCCACACCACACCGCCTCTGTTTATCTCGTACTGTCTTTAAATTCCTGGCCATGGCCGATGTGCTCCAGTGGGGTCAGAATGGAAAGAGCACTTGCATTCTTTGATTTAGACATACATTCAAGAACCCTAAAAGTTAGCCTGGAGGCCTCCCCCCTCCCCCGCTGTAGTGTGCCCCACACAAGATACAGTATACTCACGTTAAACTGAACCTGAAGGGACCAGGAAAGCATGTTTAACATAATTTTCATTTACAAGAGGTGAAAAAGGGCGCACAATACAAGTACGAAACCAATCCTGTCAGAAGCACTTGTTTCGTAGCAGTTTCGTTGAAGAATTTTCATTTTCGAAGAGTCTACTGTATAGAGAATTTAGAAGTAATGTCGGGATGCTGGTTTAGTATTTGAATTTCAGTGTTAAGCTTTAAGGCACTACTCCACAATAATGCAAGCAAGGCAGCATCATGGCAACGTGTAGGGATCTTTTTCTTTTTGTGGGTTATTTGTTTAAAGTGCTGGTTACATGCTTTCATGGGTTATACACGAGAAAGTATGCTGCCCTAGTTTTCTAACGAAGGAGGGATGCGATTGCGTAAATTCCTGATACTGTCAACTGCATTCTATCGAAATCTTAACCATATAAGCACCGACATTGGTGAAGTGGGCTGTAGGTAACGATGTCACATTTACATTAGTTATTTACAGTATAAAACTGAGCATCTGTTTGTGCACTCCTGTTGTGTGCAGGCACAGGTCCAGCTGCTGAAGAGCAGCATAACACTGCTCAAGAACGAGCCGGTCAAAGTGTGAAGAAACAAGGTGGGCCAGCCACCACTGCCAACAACCGGCCCAAGAGTATTTTCCTGTACCGTATTTATTTTTCTTTTCTTTTTTTTTTGCCACACACTGCAGAGACATGGAGGGTGTTTTTTTGGATATGTCAGAAAATAAAAGAGCATTCTATTCAGGTTTACAAACTGCTTTTTCTTGGCTGTGCTTGAGAGTTTGTGGTGCATTTATGCCTGTTTGATAAAGTCGCACAGAGCCTTCTAATTACTAGTTGCAGGAGTCGGCGTTTTCAATTTCGTGTCTCCACATCTACCTGAAGTTCCCAATCGATATGAGGGAATGCAAATGAATCACTCGAACATCGATCCTTCGTGCCATTAAAATTTTAATACTCAGTGTAACATAGGAGCATGAAACTGAATGCGTTTCAGGCGTGAGTCTATTTGTATCAACGGCTGGTAAGTCACATGACTTGAGCGAAAATGACACTTATCGTGCCATTCTAGAGGGACACACAGCTGTTGACTGTGGCAGTAGTGATGCCGGTGAAATAGAACTGCAAGGAGGCCCGTTACTAGCACTTTGGTTACACGGGCCAATTGCTGGCACTCGTAAAGAACCTTGCCTTTAACATGAACATCGTGGAAGTAATGTAAAACGTGATGTTTTTGCACGAGAAGTCTGACCCTGAGGTGTTGAGCGACTTGAAAGTATCACGGAATGTGCAGCGCACGTGCAAAAGTAGAGTTAGTGCAGAGTGTGTCTTGGAGCCTGAACATGCAAGTTTTCAGGCTACACTCGAACTTTGATATAACTAACCGGGATATAACGAAGTATTGGTTATGATGAAGTAAATGAATAGTCTCTCAATAGTACTAGCAATATACCTTTATAACGAGCTTTTGGATTTAATGAACTTGTTTTGTTGCAAGATGCAACTTTTTTATCATGAGATTTGAGTGTAATTCAATCTGGCATGTGTTATGCTGTTAATCTGTACCATTTATAGTTCACAATAGTCTCATCGCAATTGCCATGTATGAAAACATGTCTGTACCTCCATTTGTCTCTGAAATGTATGGGCAACAATGGCTATGCCTGACTTACTGGAATGGCTCTCCTCGACATTAATTCAAATGTGCCTTCCATTGATACTTTAAACTGCAGGAAGTTTTGATTACGAAAATGTGCCAATCTCCTGTACTTTCGGTCAACTGCTAAAGCGTAGTGTATTAGAGCTGGTGCCATCGCATAGTACTTGCACCATGTGAAAACTAAACTCCCATGTTTGCTTACAATGTGGAAACTGCACATGGAAGCTTTTTAAATGCGAAGCACTTTGCGAATCGAAGCGTTCGTATCTGCGTATTTATCCAGCTAGCCGCTTACGTCTGGGCGCTCTGGTCGTCGCCTCATTAACTCTGCATGGAAAGGTACGACCAGCATGACCATCTAACGATGACACGAATAATGTGAAAACTCTGCCTTGCAAGTCCTGAAAAATTTTCCTCCAAACACATTTGGCACATACCCCTGATATGTCCTGGTATGCTGGTATGTGCCACACACGATTCTCAGTTTGTCACTCCAGGAATGGGAAAATGGACGTTGGCAATATAGAACCTGTTTACTATAACTCAAAAGTGTTGAAAAATGTAGTCGTTATACCAGCACAGTAGAATCTCATTGAATGAAACCTGAAGGGACAAGAAAAATTGTTCCATTTAACAGGAGTTCGGTTTACCCAGAAAGGACCTGTGTTGCAGCATAACAAATCGTATCAGAGGCAGTTGTTCCATTTAAGCAGCACTTTCGTTTAACAGATTTTCGTTTACTGAGAGTCCACTGTAGTTCGTTCGATATGGACTCGCCCTTAAGGACGTGCCTTTAGCAACAAAATACTTTTTTTTTTCTGTGCGTTTTTATCAAAACGTGCCAACAACTCTCTCCTGTCGACTTTGGCTTTTTGCATGTTGAGCGACGCTCGCTGCGTGTTGACGAGTGAATGAAACTGCCTTTCCAATGACCCTGTGCTGTTTCACTGAATCGTGGTACCGCCACGTAGAACCTATCGTGCTTGGCTAGTTGCGTGCAGCATGCATCACATGCTCCGTTTTTTCTGTCCACTCGCAGTCTAATGCATTGACATTAATAATGGGGGGAAGGGGTTAGGGGGGGAGATTATGGACCACCCTTGAAATGAGGCTGTGGGAGACTCCCCTCGCAAGTCTCCCCCCTTGAGATTTAGCTTCAGTACATCATGGATTCGAATTACCTGACAAGTATAGTGCATTCAAGTGTTTTTGTTTTAAAAGCTGATTATTTTTAAATGTGTACCTGTGTTCAGTACCATTCAGCAGAACGAGACTATAGAAATTGCAAGAGCTACTCGACCAGTGCAAAAAACACTGAATAGAACAATGCATTTACTCAAGCTTGGATCCCATGCTCGTTTTTAAAACTTCATTTCAAGTGCGATTTAATTATCAGTTAAATAATGATACAACCCATATTTTAAGAAAACAAAAATGGCCACCATGGCCCAAACTGTGTATTCCCTTGGGATTTTTTTTATCAAAGCCACTGCTCTAACGTATGCACCCATTCTTCTGTTATGTCTGTACGCTTCACCCCGGATCGCGCACGGGTGCGGCAAGTAGCCGTTTTGTTCAGCATTACAAAGACATGCATTTTGCAAGCAACGCGCCAAAGGCGTCGCACGATGCAGTGGCGGCAAATGGCAGCACGATGCGCATGATTACCTGCAAGTGATATCTGCAGATGACTGATTATTCGACAGTGTTAGCGATGGGTCAAAATGGCACATTCATTGCCAGCGGCCTCTTTACCTTAGCTCTTTTCTGTGTTAAGGCACTGCTGCAACCGCACGAAAGTCGTTATTGGTCGACCAGCCTGTGCCGTTACTCAAAGGTGGAAGACTTTTCGCGACACATTGTGGAATCGCCGAGTTGAGCGTTGCAATGTACTTCTATGCGACAAAAAGTTATCACTTCTCGCATTGATAGCTTCTTGCGTTTAAAGAGATTTTTTGATTAATTGGTGGCGCAGCCAGGGAGGTGGAGAGGGGCTCCTCAGTCCTGTGCGCGCATTGAATTTTTTTCGCCATGGTAGGTACTTTGCAGCACCCCCCTTCTTAGGTGACTGCAAAAGAGGCGGCCGTGCCCCCCCCCCCCCCCCATGCCCCCTCATGCGCATGCACACCTACCTATGTCAGTGCACGGTTGTAGATGCAGAGAATAGCATCAGAAAAGTTTGCGGGCAAAACCTGACCGCTAGTAGAGTAGAATCTTAAATAGTGGCACACACCCACACTGGGAGATTGGCTAATAACCGGGTAGTTAAAAAGGAATTCTTATATATTAGATTAAATATCGTCTATTTAAATCAGTGTTTCAACACTTTTGTGTTGAAAATTGGTCGAGCACACTGGTGGAAAGAGGCAGCTCACAAACGTTCAAGAAGCAGGAAAAAGTATGGACAAGTAACCCATACAAGCAAGAACGTGAGAGGGGACAAAGCACCCACCGCCTCTGTCATGCTACATAGCAGTTGTAGTGATCCTTTGTTACATGGCATCTATTTGTGATTCAATGATAAAACACAGAAAAGAAAAACAAGACCTTACGATAATCTTCATTTTGATACCACGCTGCAGTCACTTATGTTAAAATAATCCCATCATTGGCTTGGACTCTTCTCCATCATTTCTGCCCCCAGTAGACCTAGCGGACACCAATACGATTGGCAGCGATGTAATGACTTTATCGCACAATTAGAACACTCTTCTCATGTTAGTTCCAAGACCTATGCTGGAATTCTCCCCAGCCATCAGTCTATGGAAACCACAAATAAAAAATGGGTGCATCAAAAGCATAGGAGGGCCCCTTTAAGAAAATGCACATGGAATGAACTGCAGAAACTCTAGGCGACTTGATTACAAAGGTCTGCATGGTACAAAGGGACATATCACACTTTATTGCTTTCAATGTTTAATGAACTTCAAGCCAAATAGTGTACAGACCACAACACACAGCACAACACTTCTACTCTGCATGTACCTTTCGCACCGTGCACTCCCGTAGATGCAAGACTTTGTTGTTCCTTTGCAGTAGGTACACAAAGTTGCCTTTAAAAAAGCAGCACCTCAGTTACACCGCTTGGTGACCTATATGAAAGTTCTGCAAGTAAGCAATGGTGTCCTTGCAGCCTCTTAGGTTTTTCTCACACATGACGTAACTGTCAGGGTTCCTAATCTGTCGGAAGACAACATCGACTATCAGCTGTCAAGCAGACTTCACAAAGCAACTTGATAGGAAAACCACTCGCCAAGCATGGGAGATGTAATATATACAACAGGTTTTTTCTGTGGTCTGCTGGCTGATGGGGAACCAACTAAGAACCTGATGAGTTTGTGTCTAAAGCCTCAGTCCATGAAATAGAGGCGCCTGGAGAGGTCATCGAGCATCCAGTCCATGCCGTCCAGCAGTCCCTCCATGCCTGAGAATGCGCTGCAGCCGACCATCTTCCAGTGGAGGTTGTTGATGGCCGACAGATTGAGCAGCTGAAATTTTTGAGGAAACACAAACTAAGTGGCAATGACCAAAAAGGCATATGCCCGTGTAACACGGGCATTTGGAAGGCCATTGAACTGATAGTCTATTGATTAGATGGTCAAGTGCGAGCAGCTACACAGGACGTTTCTAAGGCCGTTGAGTCAATAGTCTATCGAATCAACAGTGAACTCCATAACTCCGTCGAAAGTTCAATGGGAATGGAGTGATGGAAGTGGAAACAGTGCTGACATGCCCGCTCATTCACATTAGAAAAAAGGAATCTATCCAGTATGCTTTAAAAGCATACCGTGAGTGCTGTGAATTATTTAATACGATATTTTTATCACCTGAAATGTGTGAACTGCACAAACCCTCAACAACGGCAACGTGCTTGTTTTCATCGCGCCATCTTGCTGTGCGTCACTTGCCACAGTTTCGCTGCTCAACAACGTAAAAGCTAAATACATAATCATAATTAAGACTGAACAACTTATTGAAACATTAATAGACATACCTGAGTTTTTAAGTGAAGTTAAATTATTTAGGTTCAGGTGACATAAACACAAAAATAAAGATCCGCAACGCCACACAATTTTTGCCAGTAACGCCGGCACTATTCAACGGCTGTTGAAAACTGCTACGTAGCAGAGCAACAACTTCATCAAGTTAATAAAGCTGTGGTGTTTCGATGGCCACTGACTGAGTGGTCTCCTTAAAGGCCCTTGATGACACAGGCACAACATACACATAGTTCTAATTTCCCTCCGAATTTCTTCTCTATATGCAAGAGGTATTTACCCAAATCTTTTCCGAGAGCAATGCATCCAAATAAAGATGGCATACCTCTGCAATTTGGTCAGGAGGCAGCGCCCCCGGCATGTCTTGCTTGTTGGCCAGGACCAACAGACTGCTTCCGAGCAGCTTCTGCATGATTTGAAAAAAAAAAAAAAAAAAAAATACTTTTTGTGGCTCTGTCACACCCCGATTTTATCTTTGATGCAGGTTTTATCCCGAGATCACCGAATCATTTTTTGTGCTCTACAAAACACTAATGCTATGTTTACTTCTTTCTTAGGTAATAGAAAAATTGCAAATCCCTCTGCCATATGGTTCCAACTTCATATATTGCACTTGATTGGAAAGCTGCCATGAGTGTGCTTTTAGTTAAAGATGTCCTCAACTATTAATGGCTTAAAATAGGACAAAATGTAAATAAGTGACACTTGGGTGCGCTGAAAACACTCGAGACACTTTCGTTCGTGAAGGACAGTTTACCTCAAACTATGAAAGGGAGGCCGGGCACACCCCTGACTTCAACCCCGGGTGAGGCTCACCTCCTCACAGATGAGTGACCTCAGCTCCCGGTGGCAGTCCCCCATGCGGCGTCGGTCAGCACTGTCCACCACCCAGATGATGGCGTCGGTGCTCTCAAAGTAGTTGCGCCAGTAACCCCGCAGGGACTTCTGGCCACCCACGTCCCACATGTTTAGACGAAACCTGCAGCACAACCCCACATGACCGTCACTTGATGTGCCATATCCTTGCCTCACCAGTAAAGGATGCTAACGTGATGCGTAGTCAACGGTGCCTGAACACGGATAATTGCCGGATTGGAGATGACAAATTATTAGTGTTTGTCTAAAGAACTGCCAGATGACATGCTGCAACTTTGCTTTTATAACTGCGAAAAATGCACCAGGAATGCAGCTGACAAATATGGACAGTTTGGTTGTGCAGAATTTAATATTACAACCCTTCGTGTGTACAGCCTGTAGATGTTTCTACTATTGATGTAGTGGGATAAGTGGGATGGACAATGGAAGTAGGTGTTTCCATCTGTCGGCTCAAACCTTGATTTTGCAATACTGATGTAATTTTTTATACTCGCAATAGTCAAATAAGCTTTCTTGTGAAAAACTCAAATGGGCTTATTTTCTAGCTTCACACTAGAAACATACATATCAAGGCATGTTTCATGCCTTGACTCAATAGCCTTAAAAAGCTTGTTTCACAGGAATTCTAGAGGCAGTAGCAACTTTTTGGTTGTGAGCAAAAAAAGTCAGGGTAGTTCATGAGCGAAACTTCAAGGTAAACTCAAACAAATAAATAATTAAAGAAATTCTCGCCTTAATCGAGATCGGGGATTCGAACCTGCAACACTTTGCTTCGTGGCGCGATGCGTCTAGTACCTCGGCCAACATGCATGTATCATCATTTATACTAACGGAACGTATTTATATACACCGTTTACTGTTGATGGTATGCACATCTCGGAGGTGCTTCAAAAATGCAGAGGCTTTACTATGGCCCAGGAGCTGGCGTACGCACCCTATCATGTTGCATCGCACTACATATGCATAGACGTAGGAGCTGGAGGACGTCTTCACTTAAGCTTTCTTTGCGGCATGGTTTAGGAGTCTACCACAAAGTCAGGCCAGGCTATCAGCTGGGGAGGCCCTACGAACACGGTCCAATTAGGCTGTCGCATTATAATTCTGAAAGCGAAATTGAGGTGTCCGCCAAGTTTTTCGTTTCCGATGTCCTGTATCAAGACATGTTTAATACGTGATATATATACGATTTCACGAACATTTATGATCTTGCAGGCTTCCACAAAGCTGATCTGCCGCCAATATCTATGTTCCCTTTATAAAGCACTTAGATCATAGCAAGTAAAATAAAACTGCTTACCCTCGGTGCTCGAGGGTTTTGATGTTAAACCCCAGCGTGGGCGACACTTCGGAAGTGTCCTCCCCATTGAGTCTCTTGAGCAGTGTCGTCTTTCCCGCATTGTCCAGCCCTCTGGGACGGTCGAGCTAAGGTGAAAAATTTTATCTCTCTAGCACAAATACGAAGCACAAATATTAAGGAATTCAATAGTGTTGCCCCTGTATGGTTCCCAGGTAAATAATAAAACTAAGAGAGAACTACGCAAGCTCGGTCAAGGAACACTACTCTGTCAAAGTGGAGGTTTCATGATCATGCGAACAGAAACATGTTATGTGATTTCGTGTTATTTTGAGAAGACTGGGAACATTTTTTGAAGAACGAAATCAAGCAAGATTGAAACGTGTGTTTTGAGCGTCTCAAAACTATAACTGTTTTTATGGTTTTGCAGCCCAAAAGTATGGTCTCTAGAATACAATAATTCTAGGGACCATACCAAAAGCAATATGGGATCATGAAGTACCCCATATTGGAGAGCTCAAGATTCTTACTTTTTAACCAACCGTGATTTTTTTTTTTATGGCATGTACTCAAGCTGTACAAATATTACGCACAATAATGACTAAAAGTGCGTCGTTTCTACTAGAAACATTACGTTTGTCAGAGAGTAACGTTGAAATCTTTGAGGCAACTGCGCATGAAGTTGACGTGTTTTCTTTTTTTTTTTAACCAAAGACCAGTGGCACCAACACTGTGTTCGTATAAGGAAAGCACCGATCTGAAACGCGTGAATTGTCCCTGACGTCACACAAATAAGTAAATGTGATGTGGAGATACACCTATGCAAGTTTTCTTGCGGCGGCAGAGTTACAGTTGTAGGTGGAGCTTGCGTTTATTCTTAGGTTGTAAACGACTTAGGTCGTGCGAGATGTAAGGATACAGGATGAGGACTCGGATTCCTTCTCCTTGCGTCTCAGCTTCTTGAGAATGGTGTGAAGGCCCATCGCGCCGGGGCGTTGCTCTCAAGCCGAGGACAAGTGGGTGCGGTGATGCCGGTACAACGCCGGGGGCAACCGATGTGTCAAACGCAGGCAAGCACCGACACACGGTCACCCACAGGAGCGCTTGCACAACACTATCACAATTTCGCCGTTTCACCGACGCTGCTCATCGCTGTAGATGAGGAAGCGTCTATCACAAACGACGCGTTGAAAACAGTCTGGAGTAAAATGGTGTGCGCAATTTCGCGTGGGTGAAGTGAAGGAGACCCTGTTAAGTCGAAACAAAAACCAAACACAATTTTAAAAGGCTCGGCTTAGTTTGGATTGCAGTGAGCAGTATAATAAATTTTTTACATTGTTAATGATGATAAAGTGAATATGCAATACCTTTACAGCTTAGTTCAAAATTTTAATTTGAGTAATATTTTAACTGTATTAAAGTTTTAAACTGCAAAAACTTGAGGTTGTACATGTTACTTGGCTTGGCTTGACCTTGTTGGCGACGCAATTTTGATCACAAACATGTAGGAGCGTGCTTGGTGCATTGTTTGTGTGCACACACGCACGCACTACACACCGCAACCGAAGCGTACGTCGCATTGGTGTGCAGTGAATACCCTTAGCCACAACTCTCTATCTGCAATGATTGCAGAGTTTTTCACCTGTTGACACCGTACTCGGCGGCGTACTGAATGACCGGAGTTCTTCGCCGGCTGCTGCAAAAACTTTAGAATGAAGTAAGGCCGATACAAATCTCGTGCGATCTTCCTAATCTGTCCAGCCGCGGTACGTTTGGTGTGCGGCGTGATTTCTGCGATGCGTTCTGTAATGTTCGTTACTTTTTAAAAATTTCCCCGGGAACGTAACCCAGGCTATGCGTCTAATTTCGACAACGAACGAAATGAGAGTTCGTGTAGACTCGATGCGATCGAGGCACTAATGTAATTGGATGAGATGAACTCGTTTTGGACCTTTATTAGCTGCGAAAACGTGTGCGACACGCTTCTAAATCTTGTTTTTAGGACGCTCTCAACGTGAGTGTCAGATATTACACACCCGAACTCAAAAGGCGGTCGTTCCGAGCGCTTGCAGTCGGCTCATCGTGGCCGTGTTGAATTTGTTGCACCGCGAAAAATTTCAACTAGTAAATGAATAAGTGCAATATAATTGTTATGTTCTAAATCACCTGTTTACAAGGCCTGTATTCGGTGAGGCAAAAGTGCCAGTAAGTAAATACAGCGCATAGCTGAAACGCATGGAGCATCACATGCACATCACTTATTAAAGCATCTGTGTCACAAAATGTTTATGTAAATAAGTGTAAATGCTTGTGCGAAAAAAGACGATAAATGAACCAGCAGCAACACTCAACAACTTCTTTAGTGATAGTTTAATTCTGGAAATCATAAATTGAGAGGCCGTAACGTATTTTCTGCCATAAACGGAAAATATACCTTATGACATAAATATAGGCTAATAAGAGTATGTAGCATAAGCTCCTTATAACGTATCAAAAAGTGGGCCGAGTTCTCTGTGACCATTTTGAGTACTTTTTATCTTTAATGCCCGTATCGCTTTTCAAAAGAATTCAAATATTGAGCGTTTTCCACAGTTGAAACGCTGCAGTTGTTGCTTTAGGTTAGACAAGTTTGTCTTTTGTAAACTGCTTCCATTGCCTTCAGTCCATCAGGGCGTGGTCCGAAGAAGTAATAAGTAAAGCCTGCCCAACTAGAGGCTATGTTCCATAGGTACATCTACCTCCTAAACATTCGACTTGTGTGGTCGTCGTCCACACTTATTACTAGCATCAAATGAGGCACAATGTCATTTGCTTCTCGCACCACTTTGTCAACCAGTATCCACACTAGCGAAAATTATAATTGTTTGAATTTTTATTGTCCCAAAACCACTACATAATTATTGGGGACAATATAGAAGAGGGCTCCACATATTACGGCTGCTTGGGGTTCTTCAACGGGCACCTAAGAAGACTGCAACCTACACCTATATACTCAGGCCTCTAGCATTCCACTTCTATTAAAGATGTGGCTGCAGTAGCCGGGATTCTCTCTTGTAACGTTTGAGCCAGGAGTGGAACACCGGGACCACTGGGCCACCATGGAGTGCCCAGTCGGCATCAACAAATTAAAAATAGTAATAATAATAAAAGACGTATTAGAGGCTCAATGCTAAGAGGATTTATTTTGTATGAGACAATTTAGCGTATTATATTCAATGACACAGCAACTCTACTGTGCTAGAATAGCATTTCAAATACATCTGTGTCTATGCAAACTTCGAAAAGGTATAAAACTACTTTGTTACATCCCTTGCTGTTGTAATGAGGTATGGATTCATGCCCACCCATTTCTACCCTTCATGCCCACCCATTTAACCACTTTCCAGGCATGCTCATTTGAAATTCCTCTCTTGAATTAGATCATTAAGGCTTGAAACTGAACATCATGTCAGCATTGTTTGCTATGTTTATGTTGAAACGGGATTAACGGCTGCCTTCTTCCCATCAGGATCGACGTTGATGGCCTGTCAGTTTTCTTCCCGTACGACTACATCTACCCCGAGCAGTATGCCTACATGCTGCAGCTCAAGCAGTGCCTCGACGCCAAGGTAAGGGCCACTCATTGCTCAGTGAATACTTGGGGCTGACGGGCAGATGTGTAAACACGCAGCTAAAAGAGCACAACAAGAATGTGCGACAGCAACCTGATTTATCTTAGTTTACACTGTGGTAACTGCCATGATAAGTCTTTGCGTCGGCATGTTCAGCCTTGCAAATTCTGAGTTTTAAAAAAAGTGGCATTGTTTATCGCCACAAAGACCAGTGCGTCAGCAAAATAGCTGAGGCAGTAGAGATTGCTTGTGCGAGAGAGGAATGTGTCAGGAACGTCATCGCTAGCATTGGCTAGAGATGAGCCAAGGTTTTTAGAAACTTGGTGATGAAGATTTTGTCTATACTACCCAGTGCATTTTATGCTGGTTGTTTTATCCTTTGGCTTTGTTTATTTTCCTTACCCGCTGGTCCCTCGTGCATATTATGGTTTCGTCGGCACAGTAAGCAGTTGGAAGTCGGTGCTGTTTACTCTCTGTCTCGACTATCTTTTCCAGTTTTGCGCACAGTTACATGTGATGTTACGCTCTAGGAGTTGTCATGTGTTTAGATGGTGCCATCCAGTGCCACTGCATATTTTTACATTGTCGTATTGTACACATATTGTATGCAGTCAATGTCATAGTGTAGCTCTAAGAATGTAGAGGCCATGGTCTGTGTAGAAGTAACAACAAGCGTACCATTAAAAGGTACCATGGCATCTCTAGACGAATTCAATGAACAAGACAAAGAGACGTTCAGGGGAAGATGGAGGCCTCAAAGTGATGGGAGATCATTGAACAGCCAGTGATACTGGAGCCAGCAGGATAGCTAAGGGGACTAGTTGGTATCACGTTCTCATATAACGACTTTCAGTGCAAGAAGTGACACAGGACACAAGGGTAGCACACGGCTACTTCACTTCACTTCACTTTATTACCTTAAAGACCCCTGTGAGGAGGTATTACATAAGGGGTGGGTTAACAAATGGAGGTTACAGAGAGTGACGTTCTGACAAACAATATGTATTTATGTTTTGTGCAAACGTTAATGGACACGTGATGGCTGCAGTGTCACGGGGAAGGCCATTCCAGTCCACTGCTGTGCGAAGAAAAAATGAGGCAGCAAAAGTAGCAGTGCGAGCGCGTGCGCGTGCGATTGAATAGGGATGGGTTGTGTGGTGAGATATGCGCAGTTGATGGGATGATGTAAGGTGCTTGATTGAGGGAACTGTGAAAGAACTTGTGAAACAAACAGAGGCTGGCGATGCGGCGACGCACAGAAAGATTAGCAATATCAATGTCACATTTTAGGGATGATATGCTTATGTCGTATGAATATGAAGAGTGAATGAACCTAGTGGCACGATTTTATACAGATTCTATTTCGTTTATTAGGTATATCTGGTGCGGGCTCCAGATGGGCGCTGCATATTCTAGTTTAGGTCTGATGAGCGATTTGTAAGCCAGAAGTTTTATGTCTAGTGGTGCGTGACGCAAATGACGCTTTAGGAAACCGAGGGATCTGTTCGCAGATGATATGATGTTGTTGATGTGTGTGTTCCAGGAAAGGTCAGATGTTAAGGTGACGCCTAGGTATTTATATGACTGAAATTGTTCGATAGAGGAATCAGAGATTAGGTATGAGAACGATAAAGGATTACGCTGGCGTTGAAATGAGACGAGTTTGCATTTAGTGGGGTTAAGCTTCATTAACCAAAGATCACACCACTGTTGCACGAGGTCCAGATCCTGTTGGAGTATAGTTTGATCAGAAATGTTAGTAACTGTGCGATAGATGACACAGTTGTTGGCAAATAAATGGATATGGGAAGATACATGAACAGGAAGATCATTAATATATAATAGGAACAAGAGGGGTGCGAGTACAGATTCTTGGGGGATGCCGGATGTTACAGGGAGGGAGCTAGAACGGGTATTTTTAATGGAGACGAACTGAGAGCGGTTAGTAAGAAATTGTGTGATCCATGCAAGAATATTGGGGTGCAGGTTCAGCTGGGAAAGTTTTAAGAGTAGGCGTTTGTGCAGTACCTTATCGAAGGCTTTTGCGAAGTCGAGAAAGATTGCATCGGTCTGAAAGTGACTGTTGAGAGGAGAGTGTATATCATGAATAAATATAGCAAGTTAGTTTTCACAGGATAATGATTTATGAAATCCGTGCTGGGAAGAATGAAAAAAATTGTTGGTGTCAAGAAAGTTCATGATGTGTGAATATATGACATGTTCCATGATTTTGCAGGGGACGCTTGTTAGAGAGATGGGTCGATAATTTAGTGGGGACTGTATGTTACCTGATTTGTGGACTGGGAATGACCTTTTCCTCCTTCCAGTCGTCTGGTTAAATTCCTGTTTCGAGTGACAATGAGAACATTATCGAAAAGTACACTGCAATCATTTCCTTAGTATTTTTTAACAATTTAGAGTTAATATTGTCTATGCCAGCTGAAGATGAAAGTTTTAATTTGTCAATGAATGATGAAATTCCACTAACGGATAACACAACAGGGGCCATCAGTGGTAATGTCGTAGTAGGTGGCATAGGAAACGGTACGTTGGCTTCTTTAGTGAACACTGATGAGAACGCGGTGTTAAAGATATTGGCACAAACAGTGTCGCTTACGTCTTCATTTTTATCGTTTGTAAGCGTGATGTCTCGTCACACACCACACACACCAAACACACACCACAAATTACTTGTGGTGTATGTTTCCTTTCTTTGTATTGCATTGTCCGTCGCACTTGAAGTTTTTGTACGAGAGCTGGAGCCAAGGTTTCAACAGAAGGAGTCATCTGCAAAGAGATGTCCTCTTGAGGGAAAATTCTAGATGCCTCACAAGAAGACGAAAGAGTCACAGGGAAAGAGCACCAGGAGGCTCTTGCGCTTTTTCATTCCTCTTGTGGTGTTTTAGGAATCTAGAATTTTCTCTTATTATCGTGTACCAACTGGCCCAGTAACGAGTAGTTTTAAGAAGTCCTCTCGTTGAAAACTTGCCTCTAGCAGCATTCGATGTTGATGATTTCTCGTCACATCAAATTATCGGATCACATTTTTCCGCTCTGGGTCATCTGCCCAAAATCAGGCAGTGGGCGAGATGGGGGTGCCAGAAACTGATCTCTATAGCGAATCTTAATAATAAACACTCTAGTCATGGAAGCATGGTGAAGTGTTGTACATATTTACTTAATTATATTACAAAACAGTGTGCATAACTCACATTGCAGGGCCCCTTTCAATGCATAGTTGTGTGCATAATTGAACATCTGTGTCCTCTGGTATAAGAAAACTGTGTCCTTTTTCTTTCTATTTCATCAGTGTCATTTTTCCTGTACCGCTGATGAGGTCAATTCTCTCTCTTTGTTAGAATTTTTAATCTCTTCGATTCTCCATCATGTACTGAACTTCTTCAATATTGCGTGGATTTCCTGCTGAGTAATGCACAATGGTACACATTTGCATGGGATGTCCGGCTTGAAATACACCCTATCGTTTTTGCAGGGCCATGGGGTGCTGGAGATGCCATCGGGCACGGGAAAGACTGTCACCCTGCTATCCCTCATCCTTGCCTATCAAAAGGTCAGTCTCTTCGTAGCCATTGCTGCATTCTCTTATGAGACGGGCTGAAGAGCTAAAGGTGCGAGTCGAGCTGTGGCATCGATCGCGGCATTTTCCAGCATAAGAAGAAAGAAAAACCTGATGTTGGAGCAGGGAATAAAAGATGACGTGACTGTAAAAAAAGCTCCGGAATTCCTGCTGTGCTGCCAGTTCTTCGTTTCCCCATCTCTAATTTTTTTCTTGTCACACTGGAAAGTGTCATGGCTGAAGTCCCAACCAGCCCTACTTTCGGCTTTAGCTGCGTAGGGAGTTAGCCTTGCATCAGAAATGCATGCCATTTGTACCGTAATGCCAAAGATGGGGCTTAGTTTCACACACAGCATGTGTCCATTTGCTTTGAAGAGTAGCATTTAATTATCTCTGATTCCCACCAGAATTCAAAGACATATATTATGAAAATATAGAGCAATGGCATATATTATATTAAGATACGCCAGAAGTCAGAATTGCTATGTGCTTGCAAACACACCCACATTGAAGGCCAGGACTAAATATAAAAGACTGAAATGTCTTTATCTGGTTATTAATGATTACGTTCCTATAAAAAAATCCAACTATCTTCATTTTCTTCATAGTGAAATAGTTCATCATATCCACCTTGAAGTTGTGTCATAGATTATGCCAGCATCGACAAGGTGTATACGTAGTTCTTTAGGGAGCCCCGGAACACTTTCTGAGCATAGTCGGAAAATGCTGCTGATCGGTTGTAGAGGATGCCGAGAACAGGTGAGCCAAAGCACAGCATGTGGCCTGGAATTTACAATAAAGTTCCGAAGTTAGCCGAAAATTGCTTTCTCTTCTCTCGACCAATGATACTACAGGCTCGAAAATCACTGCATCACAGGCCAAGTATGAGCCATTGGCTGAATAGAGCATGGCGTGCTAAGTCGTGTCTGGGGCCGCTGTAAAGTGCCGTGTTTTGGCTGCGCGTGCAATCGCACAAAAAAGCCATGCATACCAAAAAGCAGAAAAGGAGAAAAACTTCTGAAGGTCACAAGGCGCACGTGAGGTATTTTCTTACCCTGTGCCATATGTTTTCCTGCTTAATTTTCAGTGCTTTCGGTTGGGATGAAGGAAGAGAGAATGCGATTGCAGCATGCGACAAATCTTTGTAACTCCGCTCTTACAAAAATCAAACAAAAATCTGAACGCTTTAAAAATTCCATTGCTCAATTAGGATTCACTTGCTCGGGAATGCAGTATCGACAGACCCTCGTACCCAAGCTCGCTTGTCAACCTGGCACACTTGAAATAAAGCTACTTATCATTGCGAAAGACCGTCTGCTACGTCTGCCACAATGCCGAGGTCGTTGGCATATGGGTCCGCCCCGTCTTTGACGCGTTCTTCGTCGCTTCTCCCCGCCCCGGTGGTCTAGTTGATAAGGTACTCGGCTGGTGACACGCAGGTCGCGGGATCGAATCCTGGCTGTGGCTGTTGCATTTCCGATAGGGGTGGAAATGCTGTAGGCCCGTATGCTCAGATTTGGGTGCATGTTAAAGAACCCCAGGTGGTCGAAATTTCCGGAGCCCTCCACTACGGTGTCTCTCATAATCATATGGTGGTTTTGGGACGTTAAACCTCACATATCAATCAATTCTTCGTCGCTTGAGCTGGTGGGTTCTTCGTCTCTTAAGCCGTAACACTTACAACACACTGACACGTGTGGACCATATTGCTAGCAATGCTCGCAACCCAGTTAATACACTGACCGCTTGGGGAAGGTGTTCTTTTGTAGCAGACAACAGCACTGCTCCTTACAGCTGGTGACGTCACGCATACCATGGCAAAATAGTGGTCGTCGGAGTTTATAACCAACGACTTCTACAAATTATTTTGGGCGGAAATAATCGATTCAAGTCCAGTTCTCACGCGCGTACAAGCCTATTTGATCCTTTACCTCCGTTTTTTGCCGAAAACCTGTAAATTTCTGGGTGACCATGCCATGGCCCCTTTAAGTACAGTAGACACCCAGTAAATAGACCCTCATCAGAATCACTGCTTACACTGGAACAACTGCCTTTCATGCGATTGGCTTCGTACTTGAAGGCTTGAACCCATTTCATCTCTCAGTAAATAAAACTCCTGTCAAATGAAACATATGGGAGGAACATATCAGTAACATGCAGGAACATATCAACGAGGTTCTACTGTATGTATTGGGGTTGTGCCAGTATTGGCACCAGTCATGAGAAAGATTGTTGAATGGGGAGTGTTGCTGGGATCAGTGTATCGACGAGAGCACTTTTTTTCGTCAGGGCTTTGCATATGTGTGCTTTTATTTTATGTCCTTGTACACAAGACTGGATGTGTGAGAAGTAGGCCATAGTAATGTGAAATTTTCGTAAGAAATTTCAAGCTCTCTCGGTAGCAAATTCTTTGATAAACTTTGAAATCTTACACTTGCATTCCAGGCCAACCCTGCCATGATATCAAAGCTGCTCTACTGCTCACGGACCCTGCCCGAAATCGAAAAGGTGCAATTTTTTCTTTTTTAACATGCTACGTTCTACGTGCTCTGCATGGCCGTGTTCCAGCACTTTCTCTGTGCAGCTAAGTAAACTGCTAAGTCGACCGTCGCCGTCTGAAGCCTGGTTCCTTTTATAACAAAGCCGGCAAGAAAGACAAGGTCAAAACAATGAGTAGTGCCTGTATATTTCATTATCCAAAAATAAGATGGAAGTTGGAAACTATGAGAATTTCATCTCTGCACTGGGAATGCCTAGCCTTGCCTGTTTATGCACCTAATGTCAGCTGAGTCATGTTTTTGAGAGATTTTCTCAAGGAAAATGTTAGAGTACGACAATAACGCTTGCTTAGCTTTTGTCTTGTGGATGAGAGTTGGCATCAGGTCTCACAAACATCCTCCGGGCATATTATTACTTTTTCCTGAAGCTGTCACCTTAGCCGTCAACCCAGGCTGGCTCCAACGAAGGGGAGCTAATTTTGTCATCTAAACTTTTGCTAAAGACAAGCAAGGTAAAGACGCATTTGAAGAGGCGTTATATACGCGATATTGCTGCTTTTCCAGCAATAGACATGTGCGGGGAAGGGGGGGGGGACCAGAGTGGGCCGCCACTCACTCTTCTTGCCTAAGAAAGAAACAGGGGCGTGAAATCTGTCACATACATTGACTCAGTAGGGTGGAGGCTCTACGGTAAGCCTTTGCTCCCCGTGTGGCGAATCCTGTGCATGCTTATGTTTTTACCCTCTGAAAAGAAAGAGTATTGAATAAAATTCATTGTCAATGTGACGTCATAGAATTGAGTGAATGTGATTCGCTCATACATCTGCACAAATGCTTTTTTAGTAAGACTATAATGTGCTTTCTATTGCAATATCAGCACTGGTAGTCTCAATTCCCATCTAAAAAAATAACATTTGCGCTTTTTGGACTCTTATTAGAAATCTAGCAATATATAGTCTGATGAGGAAATCTTATACTTAAAGTCCACAAATGTGGCAATTGTTTTAAAACAGAAAAAGGGGAAAGTAGAGATAGCAATGCTAAAAAAAATAAAAAGGATGAGTGAAAATATTACACCTGGTGTTATAGAATGGCCATGGGCTTTTAGAAATCTCTGGTCACCATCCACAGTCACGTTGATGGTACGTAATAAAGTATTGGTTCGGAGTACATTTCGCATTGTCACGAGGGTCCTGAGTCGCGTTCACATAATGAACGACTGCTCAGCTTACGAAAATTGCGGCTTTTGGACCGCTCTTGTACAAAATAATTGCGGTCGAACCCCTTTATAAGAGACACTGATATAAGAGACACCAGTGTGCCTACAGTAAAATATGGGTTGATAGGAAAATGCACACGAGGTACCCTGCTTATACCAGACATCTCATATAAAAGACAAGAACTTCTGCCCAGAACATGCCTTCTATAAATGGGTTCAACTGTACTGGATTGACATATTTCTCAATAAAATGAAAGTGCATCGATGTAACAGGCATTTGTTTGTTGTTTTCTTGACACTTCTGACAGCTCATTAATTTGGACGTTTTTTGAGGTCCCGTGAAATCCTAATTAACAATTATTTACTGTACTTGTTCCTTGCCGTGCTAAAGATGACTCTCTTCAGCCTTGGCCATGTTGCGCTTTGTGCAGGTAGTGGAGGAGCTGCGTCGTTTGCTCGAGCACTACAAGCGGGAGACCGGGGAAGACATGGGTCTGCTGGGGCTGTGCCTCACATCTCGTAAGAACCTCTGCATACACCCGCAGGTGAGGATGGATTGGAAAAGTTGCGAGCAGTCCACTCACTCGCCCTGCATTAATGCGCCATGCAGTTATGGAAGTTTCGTAACAGGCCCACAAGTAGAGAAGCCCGGGGCCCACTGCTCGACACTCGTCGCTAGGCTAGTACGTCTCCTGTGGCACCAGCCACCCCAACCACTGCAGAGAAGAAAGAGGGTGAAGTACGAAGCTAAGGATTCGGTTGCGAAGGTGAAAATATTGAAGGCATTGCAAGCGGGAGCACCTTGAAAAGAAGCCGTGGAAAAGGTTAACGCGAAGAAAAGCACGCTGAGCAGTTACGAAAATTGCGATGACCAGATTATGCAAGCGTATGACGGCGACACGTTTGGAGATAAGAGGAAGAGGCTTCGAACGGCAGCGCTCCCGAAGCAAGAAGAGGCGCTATTGCGCTGGATTGCCGTATCGCGCACTGCACATTTGCTTTTAAGCGGCCCCATTATCTGCGCACAAGCAGAGAAGTTTGCGCTGACCGTAAACATTGACTTTTTCATTGCGTCGTAAGTGTGGTTCGACCATTTGAAGAAACGGCACGGGCTATTGTTCCACAACGCGTGTGTTGAAAGAGGTGCCGTTGACGGAAGAAAAGCGGCGAAGAGCAAGATCGCCGTTATGTAAGCATCATGCCAGCTGATGGGGCCTTCAGCAATTGCGTCGCAGTTACAGCGATGTTGCTTGGCCACACAGTGACTGACAGCAATATCGTTGGTGAAGTCTTGCATGGCGAAGGGAAATCGACTGACGAATACCCAAGTGGTGCAGACGAGTGTCCACACCACACAATAACGGAGGCTGCGCATGCATTGGCCATTTTAGAGAACATATGCATGGTTACCTCGAACAGTGTGCGCGAACTGAGCCACCTGCAGGAACTTTGCAATATTGTGACTTCATCGCCCATTGCCTCTGTAAAGCAAACCGCGATCACATACTTTTTGAAGAATTGAAAGTTTGACGCTGTAGGAGACATTTGTAGTGTTTTGTTTGTACTCGCGATAATTCATACCCTTGGTTAAGGGGGGACGCGAGTCTTAGAATGGTGAAAAATGGCCAAAAAGTCCATTTTGAGAAAATGCGATATTTGAAATTTTTAGACCTATAAGCACGTGTCCTCAAATGGTAAACGCTGAATTTGATCAGTAAATGGATTAAAATTGAATATGAAGTCACCACGGGAGCCGCAAAACAACCCACGGCAGGTCAAATTCGTTCAAACTTCCCGCACGCGCCGCTGGCGAGGCAGTCGGCCGATCGCCGCCATCTTGGGCTTGTTTTGAAGCTGATTCCTTTGTGCACATTTTGTCACCCTTCAAAATGGCGTCGCTTAAACAGAACGGCCGCCCTTGCCCCTTTTCCGGAGCCCCCTTCCGAACCGCTGATTGGCCGGAGCGCGCGCACCAGACGAGCCCCCTGTTTCTCGCTTCCCATTGGCTGATGCGGCCAAAGTTTCCCGAGCTTTTTTTTTGTATATTGTTCGTCGGCCGCCGGTTCCCGTTCGCGCACGTTGTTTGTCTGCTTCCCACACGTGCCTGCTTGTGCTACGCGACCGACGCACCAACTTTCCATCTTTTGCTGGAATGATTGGAGACGCTCGTCGAAAAAAGAAGACGCGCCAAGCGTACGGCAAGAAACGGAGGCGCCCGTAGAACGCCCGCCAAAAGAAAGCAGCCGACAACGTGCAGCCGATTTCGCCCGATGCCGCCGAAGCGGCGCATTCCGACGACAGCGCGCAGCCGCGGCCGCTTGTGTCCGAAGCGGTGCACTCTCCTGTGCCTTGCAGCAGCACCTCATCGGATTGTGTCGTCATCGGATCGTCATCTTGCACTTCCAGCAGCATCCTAGACCGCATTGACACGGCGTTTTATTCGGCGGACGAGTTTGCTGAGTGCGCGAAAAAGGCAGCGGGCTTGAAGGCATCACTCGCATCGCAGTGTGCAACGTAACGTAAGTCCGAGTTACTAGATATTGATCTGGAGGATGCTGGCAAAGAAAACGGGACAGAATTGGTTATTGTTGATCTGGCGGCGATACGCTCGTTATTTGGACTTGTCGTGTGCCCAGAATGCGGTGAAAGAAGCGTCACTATTTCAAAGGCCAAGAAAGAGTACGGGCTGTGTTCGAAGCTCATAGTCACGTGCGGCAGTTGTGACTTTCGCGAAGAGCGTTTTTTGTCCCCACGTATAGCCGACGAGACCGATGCCAAAATAAGGCTATTTGAAGTTTATATGCGTGCCATGAAGGCCATCAACAGTATCGGCAAGGGGGCAACGGCTGTGTCAGACTTCTTCGCCGGAATGAATATTTCGCATCGAGGGCTTCACCACAAGAATTACCAAAGCCACATGAATATAAATGAAAGAAGTCTGCTGTGCGACTGCTGCCGAACGCGAAGCGGCGAGCGCTGCTCGCGTCAAGGAGCTCTATGCGGAGTTTGGCAACGCGCCCGGAAACATCGACGTCATTTATGACGGCACCTGGCTTACGCGTGGACATAGCTCGCATATATGTGTTGGCTGCATTGTTGAGATGTATAGTGGCCTCGTGATAGACCATATCGTGCTATCGAACTTTTGCCTGGCTTGCACCACAGGACCCAAGGAAGGAGAAGCAGGACATTCTGCCTGGCTCATTCAGCATGCCCCTCTGTGCCAGAAGAATGTTGATTGTAATGCTGGCCAGATGGAAGTGGAGGCAGCACTACGCTTGTTTGAGCGGTCACTTGAAAAGCACAAGTTTCGTTATACGACAATGCTGTCGGACGGCGACAGCAGGACATTCCATGCACTCATAGAAAAAGAGATGTACGGCTTCATAAAGGTGGCCAAAAAAGGACTGCATAAATCATGTAGACAAGCGTATGGGAGCTGTCTTACGTACCCTTGTTGGAAAAAAAAAAAAAAGCTCAAGGTGGCTCACTTGGTAGAAAGGGCAGACTTACGCAACAAAAGATAAAGAAGATCACCTCATACTATGGCTACGCAGTGAGAAGCCACAGGAACAATGTTCCAGGCATGCAGAAGGCTGTTCTAGCAACTTTGAACCACATGTTTTCAACTGAGGAGGCACCAAAGCATGACCTTTGCCCTGAAGGCCCTGAATCCTGGTGCAAATTTCAGAGAGATCTTGCGAAAAATGAGAAGCCCCCACCACACAAGGACAGCCTGTCTGATTTCGTAACTGAGGCATTGGAGCCTGTGTTGAGGCAGGCTGAGCGACAATGCCCTCTTGGAAAGGTGCAGCGATGAGATCACCCAGAACCCAAGTGAGAGCTTGCACGCTATGATTTGGCAGCAGGCCCCCAAAACTCAGCATGCATCCTTGCGGAGCATCGAAAGGGCAGTTGCCGAAGCCATCAGCCGCATCAACCGAGGCACAACCAAGAGCAACTTGGAAATTGCCGAGAAGCTGGGTTACAGCGCTGGCAATAACTTGGTGCATCGCAGCCTTGAGAAGGACAAGGGCAGGCTGCAAAAATCGCGAAGAGAGCATCTCGACAGCAGTTCAATAAAGGAAAGACTTTCAAAGCGTCACAAGCCAGCAGGGGACTCTGCTTATAGCCCTGGTCTGCTGTAAACAGTCATGATGGCAAATAGTGAGAATTTTCGCAAAAATAAATATTCTTGCTTTTAGACCTAAACCTTGCGTAAATCTATTGTCTATCCAAGGACAACATTATTACATGATTTTTTTGTGTTCCTTTCACTTGCAAGGCACTGGAACGACCACAAAGTAAAAAAAATAATAATTCTCATGCTGAGTCAATGACTATTTTAAAGTTCTAGAACAAGCTATGAGCAGTATTCTGGGAAACTTAGCATGGCCATTTATCCTATAATATAGAGCTACAAATGATGTCATTAATATCGCTGTAACTTCACTTTAGCAAAAGTTAAAGTTGCTAGAAACTTCAAACGCGTTTTTCTCAGTTCGATGTTTTTGGACATTCCACTCGGCCTTACAAGGGTTTTTCCTATGTTAAACTCGAGTGAATGCGACAAAGTTGGTATCATTTTATTCGTCTTGACACGATCTAGGGGGTGATGCTATTTCTATTTCTCTAGCATCACTTCAAAAGTTACCATTGAAGATTTTAGTGAGAGAAATTTATTTTAATATAGTGACCATAAGTGTTTGTCCGTTTTCTTGCTTATAAAATGCCTTCAAATGGATAAAAATAGCATCACCCCCTACTGCAAGTCTCCAGCATTGGGATTATGCATTTACTTTTGGATTTAGCAAGATTGCCAAGAAGTCCCGTAAGAAGGACGCAATTAATTAAGATTCAGACCTTCATATTTTCTAAACCACTTGAAATATTAAGAAACAAATTAGAGATTTGAAATCAGCATGAAAAACTAGCTTAGGTAGTGCAGTTTGGTTAAGATTGAGCAAAAAATTTTTAAAAAAATTTTTAGAATCCACATCCCCCTTAATTCGGACATGCTCTCCGGTCTCATGAAGTCCGAATAAACGGGGTTGTACTGTATTCCTAACACCATATTTATTGCAAGGCTATTGTTCATACACTTTGTACCAATATTTCCCTACATCTGGGTTCGTTGTACCAATGTCAGAGCGTAGGTGAGAAGCACAGTTCAAAGTAATCTGGAACCACTCAGTTATGTTGTCTGTCAGAGTTTGATGTGTAGGCTTAGCTTTTGCAGAGCAAGTACATGCGTTTTCTTATTTACTTAACCTCACTATATAACTACACTCAGACGGTCATTATAACAAAGTTCTATCTTACCCGAAAATAAGTTTGTTATATCTGAAACTTCATTACAAAGGTTTATCCCTGACACTATATCTATTGCAAGACTATTTCATATACTTCGTTATAACCGACATTTCGTTATATCCGGGCTCATGGTATTGAGGTTTCAAATTCGCTCCATACATTTGAGGACCTCCTTTGGAATTTGGTCAAGATGCTTTCCTTTTGGTTTCATCTCATTTCTTTTGCTAGCTTCTCATAAGCTGTATTGTTTTTGGTGTTTTGTTTTTACTATCCAGTGCGTCTACACTGCCTAAGTTTTAACATATTCAGCACCCTTATTTAATTTTGGAGCTCCTAAGTCTAGTAGCTTACCGTGTTACCTGAGCTTAACTGGAACATTTGCAGGTGAGCCTAGAGCGGGACGGCCGAGTAGTGGACGGTCGGTGCTTCAGCCTAACGGCCTCGTATCGGCGAGCGCAAGCAACCGACCCCGACACCCAGTGCTGTTCCTTTTTTGAGGTGAGCACATCAATCGGCAGAGCTGGTAGATACATGCTTACACATACTGTGTTGCGCACTTATTAAGTTTTTGTCTAACTGGCCTGTTAAACGTGTAACCACTGATAGGTTGCACGGAAATGTCTGGAAATGTTCTTAATTACTTTCCAACCCTCTGATAAAATTGGAGGCGCAACGCGAACTATGTAATTTATCCTGGGACTAACAGGACCACCAGCTAGAATCTCTATGCCGAATCTTCTATACCATGTGTACAAATTATCTGATCAGATTACTGACAACTGATGTTGTTGCTTGCCTCTTCCATTCCACTTTAAGTGTTGCTTCTTTGCTCTGGGAACGCGGGGATATGCTTGTGGTGTTTCCATTTTTTTTTTTTCATTGCTCACCGACTGTCGACGTTTTCATCTAATTGTGGGGTGTTTCGTCATCTCGCTTGACTATCGACTTGATGGCTTTTGAAACCTCCCCTGTTGAAGCTTCCGCGTGCTTGACCATTGAGACAAAATACTATCGGCGAGTCAGCACGAGGTTCTGATTGTTTGTCTTTCCTATGCCTTCAGCTTCTGCATTTGCGTGAATTCTGTATTTGCACCATACTCATTCATCGTACCACTGATTGTGTTGTCTTCACCGCGCAGAACTTTGAGAGCCAGGGCCGAGACATCCCTCTGCCCACGGGTATCTACAGTGTGGTGAGTTCACTGTTTTGCACATTGCTTGAATGTTCACAGTTCTGTGCCCTGTATTGTCGTGTGTGAAGTGACAGAGACTGGGGGTTTTTTGTAAGCAATTGTTCAGAGGATACTCAACTTGTAACTAAAAATTTAAAGCTTTTTCTTATGGTGATAGTGCCGCAAAAGACACTGCAGATAAAAAATAGCCCACACACATCAATTGACGTGGTTGAACTTTGTGCAGGCAGTACCCTTCTATAAATGCGGCTCAGGCCATTGGATGTTGTATCTACTTGCATAATAAACACACTCGCATAATAAATGCACCCGCTACTTCAGTCGTCAAAATATGGATTTTTTTCTTCTGTATACTAAATGCATCTCCTACATTCATCTGCTGCATTGCTGCAAAGCGACACATGACAATGAGTGAAGTTCAACAGAGATATCTGTGTGCACTGTTTCCAACCAGTGCACACATATATCAATTGTGAAAGGTTGAGCTACCTTATTTTCTTCTTTTGCATCATTTCATTTTTGCTCATCCTGAAATAGTTTTCGTGAATTTCGCCCGGCATAATAAACACAGTGCCCAATTTCGCTTTAAATTTTCTTGGAAAAAGGTGTGCTCATTATGCAAGTATGCACGGTGTTCAAAAGGCTCTTTTCAGTTTTAAATTCATTGTGTACATCAGTTTTGGTCACATTCGCAGGCGAGGCATTGCAATGAGCTATGACTCGGCTGGGGTTGTAGGAAGCGGCGCCATGTCACTTTTTTCCACCAGTGCTCCCTCTTTGACAGTTGTTCAGCACTTAACGTAACTTGGTGTGTGCTTGACCTTTGCTCTGCTTGCGGTAAACTTAATTCTCCTTGTCCATTCGTGCAGGATGACCTGAAGGAGTATGGACGGCAGCGCCAGCTGTGTCCTTATTTTGTGGCACGGCAAGCAGTGAGTTCATTTTGCTTGAAGTTCCTTGATACGTGTCCCATGCAGTGTGTTATGCAGCTTCAAATGCATGCAGGTTGAGTGCTGTAGTGTTTGTGTTGCAATGACATGTTAAAGATTTTCAACTAACTAGTAGGGGTATGCAACTAATCTAACCTTCACATATTCTTCTAATAGCGCTTGCTATTCGATTCGCACCATGCCTTGATTATTCTAAGTATTTGAACATTCACACATTGAACATTCGCCAACATGTAAAATGCCCATCCACGCTTCTCAGGAGCGAACGGACAATGCGATTTGTTCCTTGCAACAGAGCACGCCAGAGCTTCTTGCTTTTGCGGGTCCGCTAACGTGGTGTTTTTGCCCACTAAGCTCAGATGCATCGCCAACATTGGTGCCATGAATGGAGTTAGGCCTGGTCACGGCTCCGAGCTGTAACCTCGGTCATAATGCGCGTGGCCGCAGTGCCCGACGTCTCAAAGTGTGTCACGCTCTATCACACCTACAGAGAGATGTCTCGTGATGATCTCTGTTACGAGTTCTGAAGTGATGATAAGCAGCAATCGGACTGCATGTCTCACAAGTGATTATTGTATTCGGTTCAAGACTCTCGTCTACTATGTTTGCAATGACCGCAGTGCACTACCCTAATCTGTTGCTTGAAGTACTGCTTGCAGCTGCAAAACTAAAGCGTAAATATATTTTAAACGATCGTTGACTTGCGAATACAGAGCGAGTGCTGTGTCATCAAATAGTGTGATTGTTGACAGCCTTGAAGGGCAAGGAGTAGGCGACGCTCTCCCAGAGCGATTATCCGACTGATGGCGAGGCATGCTGCAGCAACGTGGCGGACGGAGCCAATGGGAGGCTTCGAAATGAACTTGCTATCTGTATGCTCATTTCTGTATGGAGGACCTTGCTGAAGTGGGAAATTCGAAGACTGATAACTGCTCTTTCTGACATGCTCAATATAGAAGTGCCAAGTTGCAGCTTTGAGAAACAATGCTTTTTAAAATATATTAGTTTGGAATAAGCTTAGAGATCCCCTGCAGATTTTTTTCTGTGGTTTTGCTTTGAAGTGTTAAAAAAGTTCTTGATAAATATGCAAAAATTATTTGAATCAGTTTGCGCTGAAAATATATTATTTGAGTTCAGTTTGTACCCATAATTTTTCTGTTTGCAGTGCTCTATTGATTAGTAGATACACACAAACCTCATTATAATTAAGTTTCATCTTAAATAAAAATAAGTTTGTTATATTCAAAAATTTGGTGTAAATGTATATTTCTAACACTGTGTTATTGCTAGACCATTCTTTATTTGCTTCATTATAACCGTTATTTCGTTACATTCGTGTTAGTTATATCGAGGTTTGAGTGCAACCCATTACTCAGCTGCTGCACCAAGCGCAGGTTAAGGAGCTCACCAGTATGCTCATGGACTATGTGTGTTGTGTTAGCAAAGGGGAAGATATTGTAGCGAAACCTCTAAGCATGTTTTGCTGCACATTTGGTCCAGCAGTGTTGACATTGGTTTCTTTGTATTTGTTGTTGCTGTTAACTGTTACTGATGCCCCGCAGGGGCGCCTGCGCAAGTAGGCGTTTGGTGTGTAGTGACACCACGGAACCGAGCTAAAGGGGGAGTTTGGCTCCCTCCCACGCCTAACCGTGCGTGGCTTTGCCATGTCCGGGAAAAAGGGGATCCTGGGGGTTAAGCTGACGCTGGGTGATTGGACCTTTAAGGCCCCCTGGCAGAGGCAACACACCCCTTTGGCCCTGGCTTCTCGTAGACGGCACCCCTGGGCTGACCCACCCAGGGGAAATCGGCAGTCACCTCTTCCTGTCTCCTTCTCTCTCTCCATCTTCGTCTGTTCTACTACTTTTGATCTTTCCTGTCCTCTCCTCACTTCTTTTTACTTCCACAATTCTTGGCGGCAAGGGTTAACCTGGTGTAGATATCCAACCTTGGGTAGATATATTAGGTTATAGCGGCCATGTACGGCTGGCACTTGCGTCTCCTTCGCGTTTCGCAGCGTCCCCTTGTTGGGCTCGGTGGTGGGTGGCTGGCATGGAGGCCGAATAAGCTACCAAATTCAAGGGAACTTCTAGCCCTCTCACAACCAATTGCCCCTCCAAGAGGTGGCGCACCGATGCAATTTTCGAATTTCTTCCAAACAAGAAAGATAACTTCTCGAAATACCACATCATCCACTGTGAAAGTACAGAAAGAAAGCTAGAATCATTTCACCTTTCCTTTTGTCCAGATGCCTTATAGAAACGCTAGGCGCAGGCTACAAAGCCACAAAGACCGCCAGTGGTGACCTGCTACTCGAAATAAAAGACCACGCACAGTGCCAGAGACTGCATAAATTTACATCATTTGGGGATCAGCCTATCACAATCACACTGCATCGAACCATGGACACCGTGAAGGGTGTTGTATCAGATGGAGACCTGATAGACCTCTCAGATGATGAACTTCTAACAGGCTGGAAAGAAGAAAATGTCATTCAGGTGCAGCGTATCAAAATAAGAAGAGAAAATAAAGAAACCCCAACGAAACACATCATACTCACTTTCGCATCTATCACTCTCCCCACTGAAATAGCAACAGGATATCTTAAACTGCCAGTCAGACCACACATACCCAACCCCGCGGCGCTGCTTTAAGTGTCAGAGGTTCGGGCACGGCTCCCAGAGCTGACGAGGACAGATTACCTGCGCGAAATGCGGCACCAAAGGTCATACCGCTGACGATGACTGTCAGCTACAAGTCCACTGCGCAAACTGTGAGGGTGACCATCCCGCATATTCCAGGTCATGCGTGGCCTGGAAAAGGGAAAAAGAAATTATAATTGCAAAATTTAAATTGAACATAAGCTTCCGTGAAGCGCGGCAGCGCGTTTCCCCGCATTTTGCTGGGAACACATCGTATGCCGAAGTGGTGCAAGGGGGGTCAGCACCACTTCAGTTTTCGGCAATGCAGCGTGCCGAGGCGAACGCCACAAGCCCCCACGGGGGGAGCAGCCTCGGCTGCCCCACCCTCCTTGAATACAGCCCCACCGAAGGCCCCTGTGAACCCTGGCAGCAGCCAGGGCACAACACAAACTAAAGTTGTCCCGTCAACCTCGAGCCTGGTGGGTTCGAAGGCTCTGTCTGTCACGACGAAGCCTACAGCGAAAACAACATTGTCTGTCGTATCTCCTGAGGCAATGGACACATCAACTGCACCGGCGCAAACTGCGCCAACGGAGTGGCGGGGTTCCCTCGACCGCTCAAAAAAAGACAAAACGGTAATTACAGGGCCTTCTAAAGGCTCTGTATGATAAGTCACTTTTCTCTTTAGACACCAGCCACACTCATTTCGTACACACAGCACTTCTTTACTCCCATAATGGAGACACAAATTATACAGTGGGACGTCAGAGGACTACTTCGAAACCTCGAAGATGTCCAAGAACTTCTACACAAACATTCTCCAAAAGTGCTGTGTGTACAGGAAACACACTTAAAGTCCAAGAATACAAATTTTTTGCGTCAATATGTTGTCTTCCGAAAGGACAGAGATGATGCTGTGGCATCATCTGGTGGTGTAGCCATTATTGTTAATCGAGGAGTAGCATGTAGTCATGTACCACTACTAACATCTCTAGAGGCAGTGGCTGTTCGAGCAGTTCTATTGAATAAGCTCGTCACCATCTGCTCTCTATACATACCGCCGCAACACCGCCTGGAAAAACATGATTTCCAGTCTTTAATAGATGAGTTACCAGAACCTTATCTAGTTCTAGGGGACCTGAATGCGCACAGCGGTTTATGGTGTGACTGTCGATGTGATGCACAAGGTCGTCTCATCGAACAGTTCTTTTCATCAGGTGCTTGCCTGTTGAATAGGAAAGAGACAACATATTATAACCTTGCAAACAATACTTACTCCTCCATAGACCTCAGTATTGCATCTCCTTCACTTCTACCCCTACTCCAATGGAAAATTATAAATAATCCTTACGGAAGTGACCGTTTTCCTGTCATTCTGAGTACACCAACATCATACCAATGTCATTCACAAGTTCCCAAATGGCTGACATACAAAGCCGACTGGGAACAGTTTTACAACACTATTCTTTTAAGTTGGACAGACATATGTGGGTTAAGCATAGATGAAGCTGTGGAGTACTTCACAGCTTTCCTTATTGACGCAGCAGCCAAGTGCATCCCGCAAACATCTGGACTGCCTGGCAAGCGACGCATCCCATGGTGGAACACCGAGTGTCGTAATGCGCGAAAGGAGCAGAACAAGGCATGGAGGTTGTTTCGGAATTCACTGACAGCCGAAAATCTTGACAGCTTTAAGAAAATAAAATCTCAAGGCAGGAGAACGCGCAGGCAGGCCAGAAGAGAAAGCTGGCACAAGTTCCTATCAGGGATCAATTCATATACACAAGAGGCCAAAGTCTGGAACATGGTTCGTAGGGTAGCAGGAAGACAAGTACATACACTCCCACTCGTTAACACACAGGGTGACAGCCTGGAAGATCAGGCGAACTTCCTCGGTGCCCACTACGAGCAGGTGTCTAGCTCATCACACTATACTCAAGCTTTTCAAAGATATAAAAGAAGGATAGAAAAGTAGAAACTAGAACACAAGTGTACGAACTATGAGGCATACAACCAGCCTTTCAACTTAGCTGAGCTACAAATGTCACTAAACTCCTGCAGTAATTCTGCACCAGGCTACGATCGTGTCGTGTATGAATTGTTGAAAAACCTGCCGCTCGAAACGCGGAAAACATTACTCTCCCTATACAATGCTATCGGGTTTTCTGGCGTCATCCCTGCTTCCTGGAAAGAGGCTATAATTATTCCCATTTTAAAAGAGAGCAAGGACCCTTCCTCAGTTTCAAGTTATAGGCCCATTGCACTTACAAGCTGCCTTTGTAAACTTTTTGAAAAAAATCATAAACCGCCGACTTTTACATCTCCTTGAAACACACAGTCTGCTCGACCGATTCCAGTGTGGGTTTCGAGAGGGTAGATCCACCACCGACCATCTGGTGCATATCGAGGCGCAGATTCGAGACGCTTTCGCCCACAAACAGCACTTCCTCTCTGTGTTCCTCGATATCGAGAAGGCTTACGACACAACATGGCGTTTTGGCATATTAAGAGACTTGTCTCACCTGAGTGTGCGTGGTAGAATGTTTTCCATAATCGAGAGTTACTTGTCCAATCGAACATTCCGTGTCCGTGTAGGCAGTGTTCTCTCCCAAACATTTGTCCAGGAGACGGGAGTACTGCAAGGTGGTGTACTTAATTGTACACTTTTTATTATCAAAATCAATTCCTTGCACCTGTCCATCCCCTGCAATATGTTCTACAGTGCAGTCCACTTATAACGATACCACATATAACGATATATCGGTTATAACGATGGGTCGACTTAACAGTCTCATTTTATGCATTGGGGCTATGGGGAAAAAAACCATATATAACGATATGTTATCCACCGCATATCGAATACAACGATGAAAAGTTTCCCGTGGACGGCATGTTTCATTCAGAATAATCGTAACATTTAGATTGATAAGTTCCTCTGAAACGAACTATGCCGAGACAAGACGAAAAGTTAGCGTAGAGAGTACGTATCTGCCGCCACTGCAGCACAGCGCCGGCAGCGCGTCCCGGCCGTTCAAAAAGCCGAGGAGAGCATCGCGAGTTGGCGCGACGGGCTACAGATGGCGCCAGCTGTGTCGCGTTTTGCGCCTCGCCGCGCGTCGACCGCGGAGAGGCTGAGAGAATTTTAAAAAAAAATGCGAAAAGCAAAGCGCCGCGCTCCGCGGCTCCACGCCTTCTACAAGGCAAGCCGGCAAGCTACTCGTGAGAGAGAAAATAAAAAAAGCGAAAAGCAAAGCGGCGTGGCGGCATCGGGGCGGGGCCTCGTTGGCATTCCGGCTGTGTACCTCTGGCTGTGCTTTCTTCCTCCCACTGCTCCCACCCCGCCGTCGGTCAGTCTTTCTTCCTCAGCGAACCCGTGATGCGTTCTTCGGAGTAAGAAATAAAGTCTTGTTTTTGACATCCTACTATCTACAATATTTATAATTGGTGAAAATAGCGAAATGAAGCCTGGAGCTACAAAAGGTACGTCCGGCGACGATTTTATGGCGGCAGTCCAGATATAACGATCACCGGTTATAACGATCATATTTTTAGGTTTTCTCGATATCGTTATAAGTGGACTGCACTGTATTGTACATATGTCGACGACGTTCAGCTTGGCTTCAAGTCATGCAACTTGGCAATATGTGAGCGGCAGGTTCAGCTGGGTTTAAACAAGGTCTCCAAATGGGCAGATGAAAACGGATTTGACTTAACCCACAAAAAAGCACGTGTGTCTTGTTCTCTTGAAAGAGAGGCATGCACTCAAAACCTGACATTCGACTGAACGGGCAACGTCTGTCTGTCAAAGCCGAGCATAAATTCTTAGGCTTAATCTTGGACAACAAGTTTACCTTCGTACCACACATGAAGTATTTAAAAACAAAATGTTTAAAAGCCATGAATGTTATAAAAGTGTTGTCACGTACTACGTGGGGTAGTGATAGGCAATGTCTCATGAACCTGTATAGAAGCCTCATTCGCACCCGCTTAGATTATGGGGTCGTTGTTTATCAGTCTGCGACTCAAAGTGCTTTGAAGATGCTGGATCCCGTGCACCATTTGGGCATCCGCCTTTCTACGGGTGCTTTTCGCACCAGCCCTGTAGAAAGCCTTTACGTTGAGTCAAATGAATGGTCGCTTCATCTACAAAGAACTTACATGTCCTTTGTATATTTCTTAAGGTGAATGCAGACAATAAGCACCCCTCCTACTCCACTATTAATGATTTGTCGAGCTCTATTCTGTTTCAAAACAGGCCTTCGATGAGGCAGCCCTTATCAGTTCGCCTGAAGGGTGTAGCTGAGGAAACTGGAGTGTCACTTGAACACAGTTTAATGGCTCCTACAGTATACCCGTCACCGTGGCAGTGGCAGACTGCGATGTGTCTTTCCTAGAAGTTACAAAACATGCGCCTATTGCCCATATCCGAACATACTTCCTGGAACTTCAACACAAATGCACACGTCCTGAGTTCTTTACAGATGCTTCTAAGTCTAACTCCTCTGTGTTCTACGCTGCTGTCGGCCCATCCTTTTCCGATGCTGGCCCTCTACATCCAGGCACAAGTATCTTCACAGCGGAAGCTTACGCGATATTTGTGGCTGCTAAACACATCAAACAGCTACAAATACAAAAAGCAGTAATTTATACGGACTCCCTCAGTGTGGTAACGGCTCTGCACAATCTTAAAAAACAAAAAACCCTGTCCTCGTCTCACCTTACTCCATTTTATGCACACTCTACACACTCAAACAACATGTTGTAGTGTGCTGGGTGCAAGGGCACCGTGAGATCCAAGGCAACGTGATGGCGGATCAGCTTGCTGCATCCGTCCACGAAAGCACTGCCACTACACCCATGTCAATCCCAGCCCTTGATCTTAAGCCGTTTCTCAAACGAAAGCTCAGGGACTACTGGCAGAGCAAGTGGGATAGACACACACAAAACAAACTACACGTTATTAGGCCTCACCTTGGCCATTGGCGCCAGTATCAAAATCACGTCACACAGAGGTAACACTAATGAGGCTCAGGATGGGACACACATACACGACACACTCGCATCTTTTGTCCGGTGGCGATCCACCATTGTGTGACAGATGTGGTGAAGCACTAACAGTTCTTCACATTTTAATCCAGTGCAAACAACTAGACACTCTAAGAAAACAACACTTTTCATTACCCTAACAACAACTACTTTTACACCCTGCAATGTTCGTCGGTAGGGAACCACTGTTCACTCATATATCGGTGCTAGCTTTTTTAAGAGATGTTCGCTTTTATCATGTCATGTACCCAGGCAATGCGTAGCACGACCTCTTAAGAAAGGCTGCTGCAGTGACTACATTTAAAAGCACTTGCCTCGCAGCCCTTGCACACAAGGGCGCTGATGAGGCACTTGTGCTAGTGCCAAAGATTTTTACACGTTTTTATTATCAAAACCTTTGTCACCCTTTTTTACTATGCATGTCACGCCACTGTCATGATTTTAATACTTTTGTTTTTACCCGCATTATCGCGAGGAATTTTAAGGCCCCTATACAGCCACGCAACATATCATTGTCCACATCTCTACTCATTGAAATGGCGCTCTTTGGCCATCAATTGGCCCTTGCGCCATAAAGCTCCACACATCATCGCTGTTACTGATGTGTCCTGGTGTACAGGTCGAACAGTTTTGCAGCTCCTTGTATGGGAAAGCATGCAGAAACAACTCCAGCTTGACAGTTAGCCGTCTGATTCGTGTTGTCTTGCTGTTGTAAAAGCAGTGTGTTTATATTGTACCATGTACGTCTGTAGTTCTTGCTTCACTGCCGCAAAACATTTAACCGCGGCACGGGCTAAGACCCCCTTACATTGGAATTCTATGGAATACACTGACACCTCAATATGACGAACTCAAATGTAATGAAATATTGGTTTAGTAATGAAGTAAATGAACGCTAGTTTTGCTTTTTGTACAAAGCTAGGAATATACATATAATGCATTTTCGGATATAATGAACTTATCTTTGTGTAAAATGCAACTTCGTAATAGTGGGGTTCAAGTGTATATGTAAAACTAAGTAATATACGGGCACCTATAGTACTCATGTGTTCGGAATCGGTGCTTTTCTGTGCTGCAACAAGGGCCGATACACGACAGTGGCATTCAACTCCGTACTAATACTATTTTGCTTTAGAAATAACGTACTTGGATATCGTGACTACAAATAGACCAGCTGTGTTGAAATATTTGTGGTCTTGTGTCTAGGTTCTGAATGCCAAGGTGGTGGTCTACAGCTACCACTACCTGCTGGATCCCAAGATCGCCGAGGTGGTCTCGAAGGAAATGAGCCGCAACGCTGTCGTCATCTTTGACGAGGCCCACAATATTGGTGGGTCCGCTCATCTTTTGTTCGAGTGTGGTGCGTGTGCAAAGAACTGCACAGGATTAGAATAATTTCTGCGGATGGCCCTGTTGCAACTGACTACCGTACGTTCTCTAGTATAACCCACACAAAAGGTGCAGATACTTTGCAGATGAAGTTGGGGAGTGCACTATAGACCAACTAGGTGGCTTTGCAGCAACATTGACAATATGCATGAAAGTTGATACTCTGAAAGTTCGTCAAATCAGTGCCACTAATTCAGAAAATCAGATCATTTGAATGCATTCTCTGGTCCCGACAAGGCATTGTTCAGTGGCCTCGAATTCTCATTAATTTAGGCATATTAGGGCACAAACCGGTTAATTCGGGTTATTCTCGGAGCGTGCCTAGCGGGAAGCACCACAAATCTGTAGAGCAAATCAGAGGTTTGCGAACAACTGAAATGAAGCGGTGCAGTCTGCGTGGCCACTGTCATCAGTGGGAACTGTATCTGGCAACAATGGTAATGGCGTTTTGGGTTCATTTCGGGTAAGCATGCTTCGGATTCATTAGGACAGAAAGTTTAGAGCGGTGGTCACTTTGTGAACAAAATAGCGAAAATTGTGGCTTTCACACTGCTCTTATGCACAGTTCAATATTTACGTATTCTTCCAGAATATAATAGTCTATTGAGGTAATAAGCATTTGTTTATTTTATTGCTTTCTTGATACTATCAGTGATCCAGAAACTGTTAACTTGAACGTTTTTTTCTGGTCCTGTGAAATCTGAATGAACAAGCTTTTGTTGTAGCAATAGCGGTGGCTGACACCGACAGTAGGTGAAGATGGTATAAATATAAAAAAAAAACTAAATATCATTAAACTGGATACAACGAAATATTGGTTATAACCAAGTAAGTGAAAAATGTTCTTGCAATAGACATAGTGTTAAGAATAGCCCTTTATAAGGAATTGCAAATTTGTAAGATGCAAATTTGTAATAATGAGGTGTGAGTGTATTTGCATTGCATTGAAAAAGCAAGAGGCAGGGCTCAGTTGGACTAAAGCTTTAGCTATACTACTGGAGCGTAAAAGCACTGCAGACAAAGTATGTGTTTATTCTTATGTATCACACAGATAAAGTTTCTTCTCTTTGTGAAGAAAGCTCACTCAGATACGGGTTGTAGTTGTTGGTGATAATTTAAATGTAGTTAATGGTACATGCTAGTGGCTACTACTATATAAAGTGTGCGCATAATATGAGGTTTTTCTTCTGCTTCTGGTACCGGAATCCTCTTTAGTAAGCATGGACTCTGACAGTTCTTTTTTTTAACATTGAAGCATTGGAAGCCTTATTGGTGTCCAGAGTGTGGGAAAAGCGGGCAAAAAATAAACAAATGGAGGACGAAAATTGGGGTTTAAAAAATGCCATATAGGTAAATAGGCGAGAAATAATGAACCTGTAGAAAAAAACTTCTCGCGGGTTTCGAGCACAGTGCCTTCAGCTCAAACCCGCCATAACCATACTGTATCAGTCATTTCATTGGTGCATGCCATGGTGAACAGAACGCCCTAAAAAGTTTCCTGTGTTGAAGCTAATGCGTTGACATGCTTGACATGTTTTTTCAGTTTGCCATTCATGCACGATGAGCTCTATATGCTTGATGCTGTGTCTGCATATCACCCTGTAACAAATTTTGCAATGCCTCACTGGATAATAGCGAGGATTAATAGCACGTGGCGTCACAACAAAACTAATCTTCATGCTTAGTAATTTCAATGCGGCTTTGCCAATGAAGAACCCCTAATTTCTTTTATGCAGCCATCGCTGACACATGCAACATTGGCGCCATGTATGACAGCACGAGTACTGGTACAAATTGAAATTTTCTGACATATTTATATCTGCGCTTCCTATATAAGTGATGTTTTAGATATAGCCTGTATACTTGTCCGTGTTATCGTTTCACTGCATTTCATCAACTTAAGAGAGTCCTCTGCTGTGATTTTGCAGACAATGTGTGCATCGAGTCCATGAGCGTGCGCCTGACCAAGCGGACCATCGACGGGAGCATGGAGAACATCGACAACCTCGACCACACCATCAAGGAGTAAGTTACTTGCTTGTCTCTTTTATTGTGCTAAGTAACATCTCACCAGAGCCTCCTGTTGTTGTGGGTCCATTGCCTCTAGGAGCCCGAGCATGTCGGCACGCAGCTTGGAGATATTCATCGCTGTCACCTATTGCAACGATGCCTCTTAGCAACTGCCGCACAAACACTAGTGCATTCAGCTACACAGCAGCAGCAGTTTTGGGGAGGGCCAGAGGATCGAGTCCCTTCCGTGGCCACTTTTTAAAATTTCAGTGGCATGAAAATGATGCAGTGTGTGGGCTGCTTTGCAGCATAAGCTGCTATGAGTTGCACAATGCACATTGAAGTTTTTTTCTTCCTTCTTGTCGATGCAAACGTCATATTTTTCTAGATGTTTACCCTGCACAGGAGGTTCCAGTTCAGTTTCCGACTCCGGGACCTCCCCCTGTATACTCAATTGTAATAATTGATTTTATGGAAATAAAATTTCTGATTCTGAGTGCACAGCAGTCTGTTTCGATGGCGTGGTTGTCCACCTGCCCCTGCCCCTCTCTGGTGCGGTTATTGCGCACATTCAGGTAAAACATTGGGGTTCACAGCACATTATAATCCTGGCGTTTTGCGTGGCAAGCAGGTTCACTGCCCCAAAGCCACTGCCAGTGCACGAATTGTTTTAGAAAGATGCTCGTACAAGTGTCATGTCTATTGAAAAAAATTTGTTCACAGATGCAGTGGTCAGTATGAAACTAAAAAGCAAATAAACATACAAAGAAATACTAGTAAATGCAAATGTTACAACAGCTTTGTTACCAATACTGCACGACACTTTGTGGATGCTTTGATGCCACTAGGTAAAGTGTTCTGTAGTTTTCCAGCAAGTTACAGAATATAGTGTATGTCGGGTACCCATAATGGCACAGTCAATATGGAACAAGGTGAAATCGCATGAAGTGTTGCGCAATAGTGAACCCTGTATAAGTGAACAGTAGTGCTCACTTACACGTAGTAGGGCTTGCACGTCAGTCGTGCTTGATCCCAGAATGCTTCAAGGCTTGTGGCGCACCATTTTATGAGTAAATCGGAGTCATTCTCGTGCGTCGTTTGTTCCACCATTAGGGGAGCGTGTGTTGTGAGCCCTTAGGGCACACTGCCTTTCAAAAACGGAACTTTCACCGCGCAGGTTGAAAGAGAAGGATGCTGAAAAGCTGCGCACCGAATACGAGCAGCTGCTGGAGGGGCTGCGCCAGGCCAAGGAAGCCCGGGACGCTGATCTCATCCTTGCCAACCCTGGTAATGCGCTCTATCTAGAATCGGCAGTCATGCAATAGTGGTGATTGAATCACCTCTAAGTTTAATGGGTAACGTAATCAACTACTTTTGTGTGCTGTTAATTCAGTAATGTGTCCTTTATTGCGTATTTGATCTGTCACCTTCAGCCTCAGTACTACTAATGTGTTCAGTGTATTGTAAGATTTGTATTTAGTATTCACTTTGTACAATTTACCTGTTTCTGTATTTACTGACTTACATCTTTGGTGTTTAAATTATGATGTATGACCCCTCCCTCACATAATATTAGAACCTGTGATATACTTGAATAAATATAATGAATTGCTCCAAAAGAGTAATTTTAAAGGATATGTTCAGTTTTTCCTATTACTTTTGATAAAAAACAGCGTTTCACTTTCCTTGTGGCATAAAGAAATTACTAAATAAAGGAAATTAAAATCGCATAGACAAGTCAATCTAAGCGTCAAAGTTGAACAGAGGTCTCTGAGAATAAATAAAGTGTACCTGGGTTAGCACGCAAAGAATTAAATTTTGTTAAATTAACTTTTAAAAAATCTTTACGTTTCAAAATAGTGATGTCATGTCGTTATTTTGGGCTGTTGTAATAATAAGATTGTATTGCTTTTTAAAGTAAGTTTGCCATCTCTGACTATATCCTCTAGCACCATCATTGCAAAACAGCCGAAAATCGTACTCCTCAACTGCAGTTGCGTTCCTGTGTTGATAAGAACATGCATTCTGGGGTTCTATAGACAGAGGTGGCGGCTTCATTCTAATTTGGAGAGATTACTAAGATCCTGCTGTACAGCATAACAGTCATTAAATAAAAGGGCCCTGCAACACTTTTTAAAGAAGCCATGGAATTGATTCAATGAAGGAGCTGATTGCTGCACAAATTCACTGCCTCGAAAATTTTTTGCATCCGTCGAGTATGAGCAGAGTTGCAAAGATTTGTTGCATGCTGCGATTGCATTCTCTCTTCTCTCGTTCTTATAAAAGTACTTGGAGCTAAGCAGGGAGGGATGGCGCAGAGAAAGCAAAGAAAATAATTAAAATACTTCATGTGCGCCTTTGGCGAAGCAACGGAGAAAAAGGAGCCGACGACCCGTCTAACGGGCATGGAGGCACCCGAGTAACTGTCGCCCTAGTCGGAGCACAACATTCTCGAGGTCTAGGCTCTCAGATTATCGAACTGCAATAGCCGTCATCTTAAGATAGGGTAACATCCGCGCCCTGCGAGGCTGGCTGACTTCCTACACGCCGAATGTATAAATGAATGTTATTTCTCTCTCTCTGTGCGCCTCGTAACCTTGGCACTTTTCTCTCTTTTTTTTTTTCTTCGAACATGTGTCTTTGTAGTGTGACTGCGCGCAAACGTGTGGATAAGTTGCGGCCTCCTACGATGGCCCCTGTAAGGACTGAGCATGCCATGCTCAAATCAGCGAATGGCTGATAAAATGGCTGCGATGAGTGATTTTTCAGATTGTTCGATTATTTGTCTAGAGAAGAGAAAGCAATTCTTTGCTGACTTTAACCTCCTCAGTCTCAAGGAATGCAGCCAATGAGAAAAGTTTTTGAAGAACTGTATTATATGATGCCCTGCCCTTAAAAACAAACAAACCACGGAAAAATTATGAATCTGAAAAACTTAACGGTTTTCTCAAGATTGATGGTACCCATTTGCGTACTACTGGTCTTTTAAAGTCTCTAAGATTGACTGCAACAAAAATATCAGACCGAAATGGCTTTCAATATGATCTACAGGGCATCCACAATTAAAGAAATGTACTAAAGGTGTCTTTCATAGCTAAAACTAAAAAAAATAGCTTTAACATTTCATGAACATGCATCCAAGCGCTCAAGCAGTACTCAGTCATTTTCGTTCGCTCGTTTTCGAGATATGATTAGAGACGAGGTGCCATTTTCTAGGGCTTCGTGAAAGCAACTCATCCTCATTGTGCCAAGAGAAATTTGGACATGCGTGGATACTCAAATGGGATGCTCCTGTAGCCTTTAAAACAATGGTAGCCTAATTGGGTGCCCAGGGACCAGGAGGTTAAAGAATCTATTGTGAATTCCAGGCCCCATGCAACCCTATAACATTTGGATCGCGTGTTCTAGGGAACCTCTATTACTGATCGAGAGCATTTTCTGACCATGTTAGAAAAGTGTTGCAGGGCCCCTTTAAAAGGAGTGGGAAACTGTCTGTTTCAACAGCATTTAGAACCATGGCATTCAGCGCAGTTTATCTATCAGTAAATGGAACATAAAGTAGCCGAGAACGTATGTTGTGTTCATTATGCTTTACTCAGCGATTTCATTTACTGGGAAATATATAAGTAAAGTTACAGCATCAAAGTACAAAAGCAACCACATTAGACACGGTTGTCACCGTTGTTACTGAAGCGACAATGCCATGCAAGGGATTTTTCTTTACGTGAGAGTTTGCTGTGCTCAGATGAAACTGCACGTTGAAAAACCAACACTCTGCATATCTGTTCCTCTGGTGAAACATATGCAAGGAGGAACGAGAGGAAGTTGACCATGACTGAACTTCAAGGTCAAAAGCATGCACAAAGTCGTTTTCTACATTTGGGCCAGGAGGAGTAGAACTATAGCACTAAGAACTTAAGTGGGCAAAGTTCAGTCCATAGCCCTCCCTTGCGAAATATTGTACAGCCAACTGTGTTTCTTTCGTGGTTAACGACCCTGCGAACTGTACTCGTATGCACTGTTAAGGAGCAGTGGCTCGCCACAACAGCTTCTTGGGTATAGCAACGGGACATCGAGCTCGATGTCATGCTTTTAGTCCTGGTCACACTGACGTCATATTGGTGAAGGCGGAGTGAAAAATGCTTGCGTGCCTTCCATGTAGGTGCACATTGCTAAACTACACAGGACTGAACTCATTACAGTGTCCATGACACTAACGAGATTTTTCACCTTGGCTCTTGAATGCCGAGAATTTCATGTTAGCATTTTCAGCTGTATTTACATTCTGTAATTGCGGGTTGAATGCTGTCTCTCTTTTCTGTCTCTTGCAGTTCTGCCCGACGAAGTGTTGGAAGGTAAGCTGTCGCCATGCTTGTTCCTTCTACTTCTGAGACTGGGTTGGTTGGTTTGTTTTTAGTGTGAGCATCATTTCCTCGCCTATTCCTCGCATGTCTGAAAGCGAGTGAGTGAGTGATTGTCAACTGGTTCTTGCCTTTCCCCCCATGGGGCAGAGGCGGTTCCGGGCAACATCCGCCTGGCCGAGCACTTTGTGAGTTTCCTGCGGCGCCTGCTTGAGTACATCAAGATGCGGCTGAGGGCGCAGCACATGGTACAGGAGAGCCCCGCCGCCTTTCTCAAGGATATTCTGCAGAAGGTGAGAAGCCGTGACGGCGTGGCTTTTGAAGCCATGTGCAAGGCATGCATATTTCAAGGAATAAGCTGAAGCTTGACGCGGGCAAGTTAGGGTAACACACTTAATAAATATGCTGCTTAAAAATACGAGGACCAGGGGGAAACGCTTGCAACAGGCTTATGTAAACCTACATCTGGTATGAAGTAGGTTTACACAGGCTGTGTAGTAAGCAAGAGACTCCAGTGTAGTGGCTTGTACACTGAGCAGACGGGTCATTGCCCCAACGATTCACTGTACGACCAGTCTGACAAAGCACGAGAGTGAATTGGCTACACTTTGTTCCACAAGTTGTTGTGTGCTTCTATTCAAGAGACATGTGTTTTGCCCAGGTACCAAGACCCGCATGAAAGATTTATGAAGCATTTACTAATATTTCACTCGCCACAGTGGTTTAGCAGTTATTGCTGACTTGAAGGTCGTGGGAAGAATCCCTGCGCCACATTTTGATGTCGAGAAATGCTAGAGGCCCTTGCACTTAGATTTAAGTGCACGTTGCAGAACCCCATGGGATGAAAATTTCCGGAGCCCACAATTACACTGTCATTCATAATCATATTGTTGTTTTGGGACGTAAAACCCCTACAGTTATTCTTCAACGCTTTACAACGACTTGTAATGTGTGAGCACCTTGTCATTTGCTGGGACTCAGAAAAGGCTTCTATCTCTGTGTTTTATCTGGTCAGTTTTAGTTATCAGTTTTTACTAGCTGCCAGATGCGCCCACAGTCAGAACTCTCCCAGAAACTGTACATTTTGTGAGACCGCCTGGCTTGCAAACTGTTAGTTTTCTGCGTCAGTACCTCGTCTTCATAAATACTTATTTCAATGACTGGGATAGAGAGGGTGTTGAAAACCCTGCCATCCTTGCGTCCCAGGTGTGCTTGGAACGAAAGCCCCTGCGGTTTTCAGCGGAGCGGCTTCGGTCCCTGCTGCGCACGCTGGAGGTGCCCGACCCGACCAACTTCAGCCCGCTGGTGCGCCTCTGCCACTTTGCCAGCCTAGTGAGCACCTACACTAAGGGTGCGTTGCAAATGAGTTCCGCGAAACCAACAAGGTGTCAGAAGAGTTGAGAGAGAAATTGATAACTAATCTTTGAAAGCATAGAGCTGCAAGGAAATTCATACAAACTTCTCATGAAAAGCTTTTTAGTTGCCAAAAAGTTTCTCTTAGGTTCAGGGGTTGATTGTGTCCGAATTCTGCGTCCTGGCATGGGGATCTGTTCTGTATTCTGTGTTTGTGTCTTTTGGGTTGTCGATGAATTCACCCTTGCGGGGCAATTGGCTAGCTTCCCTGTTAGCTCTAATGGTAGAGCGAATGCCTCAGAAAGACGTTGCTCACGGGTTCGATTCCTGGACCAGGACGAATGTTTCAGCTGCTACAAGACTCCATATAGTCCAAGGTAACGTCGATACATACGCTTTCTCCGCACAGTGATGCTATGCTAGCAAAACGCGAGCAATCTAAAGTGTGATGTGGGGCGGTATCAATAAGTTTTGCGTGTGCTTCGGCTGCAGCCGGCGCTAGATGCAACATGCTGCATTTTGCGCCGGCGTCGTTACCCAGACTCCACCACGTATGGCTATCATTGTTACAAAGGGACGCTGGTCGTGCTCAAATACGCGTGCGTTAAGGCAATGTAGTGCGATGTAGGCGTGTTCGTATAAAGTACTTTGTTTACACCTCAACGTAACAAGACGAACCTAGCCTCGCTAACCTGTGCTGCTGATGGCTCGTGCAAATGCTACCTGATACTATATAGAGCCCTCAAGAGGCATTCTTTCAGAGAAATTTGAATGTATTTTCTTGTAGTTTTGTGCTAACAACAGTTGGTTGTCAGTTATCCCTTTTTTAAGTCTCAGTGTGGTTTGATTTCTGTGTCTGTATGTTTGTTTGATTTCCGTGTGTTGGGGGAACTGAGCGCATCCTAGTTAGTGTGAGTGCTCTCCCCGTGCTGCTCGAGCGCTGGAATCTGCCATTAATTGGCAACATGGCATCTGTGGCTTTGCCTCCAGGCTTCTTTGTCTGGTGCAAGCCATGCGTCAGTCTTTCCTGCATGGAGACATGTGTCCGAATTTCAGCACATGTCGTTGAGCTTCACCAATCCTTATTGGCCGCCAATGACAGCCCTCTATCCCATTAGCTTGCAAAAACTATGCTTCCACAAGTGCCCCTTTGCTTCTACATGAAATGTCATTGGTACAGCATTAACTTCTTACATAAATATAAATATTCGTGCTGACAATAGTGCGCTGTTTTGACAGATGCTGTCAAATGATGTATTGAAGCTAGAGTAATCCCGTAAAGAAAACAAACAAACAAGGTGGGCTTTCATTGGTGAATGGCCTGTGCACCAAAGGTTTTGTTACTTGCTCTCTATAGCCTTTGAGGCAGAGCGTTCACATATGTGGACGCCGCTTGCTTTTACCAGTTCCCCCGACTAGCGGAAGAGAAAGGGCAAGACACATTATGCATAAGATCAATTCAACCTTTTGCATGGTCGACGCGTCGTGATTTGAACCCAATGTGCTGCATGCGACTGTGGCCAAGTTCTTTCGTACTTACTATGTTCGACAGGTCGCTCAACGTGCTGTGTTCCAGGACACACGTCCTATGTATTATTTTTCTTCGCTTGAAGTAAACACAACCAGAAACGAACTGCATGTGCATTTCAAGCTCAAGATTTTTTTATTATTGTGAAAAAAATCAAACATGACTGGCTGTGACATAATCAGATATATAAATAGTCGCTAATAAATATGAATTAGCAAAGCTCACAGAAAACAAAGCATTTCTTAGTTTTCTTTTTTGGATTGTAATTACGAATGTATTAGAATTTCGCTGTATGAAATTGAGACATTTATGGACAGCATGTCGTAATTTGCGCCTAAAAAGGATGGTGGTAAACTTGGTTGTGAAGGCTTCACTGTAGCACAGCTGTGTGATGCAGTAAAGCATCAATAGAGAATGAACTGCCATACAGTACATTATACAAGCCTGGGCCTATGTATACAGTACACTGCTCAATATACACAGATGTTCTGAACGGGATTGCTGCTTATGGAACAGCTGCCTCCCATGTGATTGCTTTTGTACCTTAATTCCACACTTCTTTTCATCTGAGCAGGTAGAACTCCTGTTAAACGAAGCATATTTTCTTGGTCGCTTCATAATTCATTGTGTAAATCTATTGTATATAATATATTGTAGAAGCTTAGACATTTTATAGAGTTGGTGGGGTTCTAATTCGATGATTGGGCAGCACAACACATATATCGTGCTGTTTTGTTGTTCTCTTCAGAGTTATTATGCCATTCGAATTAAACTGTGTTAGTGCAGCTGTGCCTTAATGAAGTGATTTGCCTGGGTGCATATGTTGTACAATTGGGGCCAAGTCATCCCTTTGGTGGTGCAGGATTCACAATAATTGTCGAGCCGTATGACGAGCGGAGTCCCGGTGTGCCAAACCCTGTGATAAACCTCTCCTGCATGGATGCCTCACTCTCGATCAAGCCAGTCTTCAACCGCTTTCAGTCGGTCATCATCACGTCAGGGGTAAGTGTTAGACGGGTGGGTGCCATTTGACCGGCGTTGTAGGTAATTATGTCGAACTGCAGCAGTGGCTACATGGTTAGAGCGTCCGCTTCCAATTCAGGAGGTGCCAGGTTCGATCCTTAGTGCCGACCAGGAACCCACTGGTTTGTCCCAGTGGGTAGGGGAGCACACCGACCTGGCGTTCGGTTGTTTCTGGATGCTCACTCGAAAGGTAGCTCCATAAGGTTGCCGCATTCGTCGAGGCACAGCGAATTGTGCTGCTTATAAATTGCCAGTGAACTTTTGAAGAGTGAGTAGGAAAACCGAAGGATGGTGCCAGTGTTCGATCTCGTGGGAGACTTTAGTTCCTGCGTGGAACATACGGTGTTAAAAGTCCGACTGCAGGGTGTGGTTTATGTGGTGCTGTCGTGGTGCCATGCATGAAGCACAGTAATAAAGATGAAACGATAGTAAGCAACTCAGTTTGATTGCACGTATGCTTTCTACATCATTTCTATGCATGTCTTCCACACAATTTTTATAACAGTGCATAGCGAACACACTAGTCTAATCAGCCAGTGCCTCTAATGCGTAAGCGAACATGGTAGGCCAGGAGACCCCTGGTCACCATTCGCCAGTTGCAAATTATGAAAGTGGTTTGCTAAAATGTGTTCTTGCATGTTAAACTTTCTGCTGCTGTTGTGCCACCATTGGTGGCGACACTACTGATACCTTTAACTTAGCATTTTAACATTCCATCTTTCCAGCCATGGAGTTGCTGTATGTATTTTCTCATCTATAACTCTCTCAAATTATACAGGAAATTAGGGAGCTGAAATTAGTGTGGGGTTTATACATCAATTTCAGGGGGTAAGTGGGCATCAAAGTGGCTTTACAGTAATGTACGGGGTTTTTTTTTGTTCGTTATCTTTTACTTTACCGTGGTTTTTCGCTGGGAGTGCACGTTATATGGAGGGAGGAATTGCTTATGTACGCGAAAATATGGCACTGATTTTCCAGTAGAACAGGGAAATTTGTTGGGGAAGCCATAGACAGGACTGCTAGCAGCTGCTGCTACTGTGCATCACGATACTTCAAGTTATACAAAACAACATGCTGAAATATGATTGTTCCACAGACGCTGTCTCCCGTGGAGATGTACCCAAAGATCCTGGACTTTCGACCAGTCGTATCGGCTTCTCTTAGCATAACTTTGGCGAGACCCAGCATATGCCCTCTGGTGAGTATGCAGTAGTTTTCTGAGCAGAATAAGGAAAATTTTGACGATCTCTGACGGTGTTACTGGCTGTCACTTAATTATTTAGCTGAAGTTAGTTTCCCTTTGAATTTGTGTTCAGTCTTTGATAGAACCATGGCTACAGGCAAGATTTGAGGTGGTCTTTAAGAGCATCACTAAAACAGTTAAATGAGCAAGGTACAATATGTTCCTCCGTAAACACTACATGGTGCATGAGTGTTATTATTGTGAGTGCAGTCACCGACTCTTCTTTGTCAATTGGACGTGTCATCATCATTTGTATAATTTCCTCATCTGTAGATATCATCATCAGTGCGTGCCAGCTCGAGCTCGTTTCGAATAAAGCTCTTCCTCATAAGTGTTGGATAGTGCTTCTCGATCCCCAAGTCCTCTCGCACGTTACCACTGGAGCTCCGCTCGGGTCATCGTCTACTACCACCTGCCATGGCAGCGCAAGACAATCCTGGTCCATCCAACATCACCAGCCCAGTGCAGCCTCCGCCGTCGACCCTGGCCATTCACAGCCACCAGCGTGATCCGCCAGTATTCTTGGGTCTCAAAGGGGATGACGTTAAAAAATGGCTACACACCTACAACCTTGTCGGCGAGTTGAACAGGTGGGATACTCTACACAAGTTATGTACGGTCCCTTTCTACCTAACTGATGTTGCCAAATCCTGGTTTTAGAACTACATACCTCCAAGATCTTCCCCGCTGGGACACGTTTCGCACGGCAGATCCATCAGATTTTCGGTTCCCCCAGTGTTCGCGCTGAAGCAGCAACAAAGAAGCTTGTTGAACGCATTCAGCTGGCGGGTGAATCATACACCTCGTACATTGAGGATGTTCTTGCCTAGTGCAAGCACGTAAATTCATCTATGCCTTAAAGCGACCAAACACGCCATATTATCAAATGCATAAATACCGTCGCATTCAACGCCTTTGCATCGCAAAACCCTACCACGACTCAAGATGTCATCACCATTTGCCAGAGACTAGAAGAATTTCAGTCTCTTCGTCTTTGCCATGATGCCTTGGACATTCGTCTTCCTGCAGCCCTCGACATCCGTGCCCTGGTCTGCGACATCATTCTAGAGGAGCTTCATGGGCGCTGCTCTTCCTGCGCTCCACCATCTACTTTAGCCTCAGCTCCAACCAACTTGCAGGACATCATTAGACAAGAGATTGCATGTGAGTCACATCCACCTTGTTCTGCCGAATCCAGACCTCGTCAGGTACCAATGTACGCAGAAGTCGCGGCGCTCTCAGTACCCACCACTATCCCAGCGGCTACACCAGGTGGCTATGTACCTGTGGCGTCAGTGTCACCACCGATGCGCCCACAGCCGTATTACGTCCATGCCGCGTCCTCCACGCCCACTCTGTTATTATTGCGGCTATAGAGGTCATATATCTCGCTTTTGCTGAAGGCGCCAACAGGACGAGCAAAAGGCTACGCTCCAGAAAAACGCGGCCGCTTCAGACCACTCACGAACTACCAGCGCATGCCTTACCGGTCTTCTTTTCAGCGTTCGCCCTCTCCACCTTACAGTATTGGTCTGCCTGTGAAGTCTCGTGAGTCTCGCCGCCGCTCACCATATCCCAATCGCCGTTCTGTGTCGCCTCTGCGACCTGCCTCCAATGTTCTGAATGCCCGCTCGGAAAACTTCCCAATGCAGTTTTAGGAGGGGAAACTGCATCCACCGGACAGCCAAGCAATTCCTCCAGACAGACCATCGACCTTGTTAACATTGTTAGTATAAGGTGTACGCGTTTAAGCTCTAGAAGATACTGACGCTGCTATTTCCATTATTCGCTCTGACCTTTGCTCCCTTCTCCGCAAAGTAACAACACCTTACTCGGGCCCGTCTCTCCGTGCTGCGACGAACGCCATTTGTCGCCCACTCGCCCAGTGTACAGTTTGGGTTTTCATAGATGGTATTCGTCATCATATTCCTGGTGCAGTTCTCCGTGAGTGCACCCACGAACTTATTTTGGGGTGGGATTTTCTGTCGTCTGCACACGCTTCTATATCTTGTCGTCAGCGCCTCATCCATCTCAATGCCACTGACTCTTCTGTATCGGAACACGAAGAGCGCATTAGTCTCGTCACCACTTCAGATTATGTTCTTTGGCCATCCCGAGTAGAAGTAGTTAGCGTTGATTGCATCAACATGTGGATGGCGACGTGCTTCTACTACCTTGTGGCCACTAGGTACATCGAGGCATTCTGATCATTCCAGGCCTTGTTCGTTTTTCTGAAGGGTCTGCTTTTATTACTGCATTAAATCAGACCCCTGAACCCTTCTTGTTGCCCTGTGGATCAACAGTCACATGCGCTATTGACCCGCATCTCATTGCAACTGTTGCCCTTCCAAGTCAAGGAGACCCACCAGAGCCAAGCACGCCGCCATTCAACTCTCCCACTCCTCTATCGGTGACAATAAGCCCTGATCTGACAGCATCCCAGAGTCAAGAACTGCTGAATTTATTGAACAGACTTCTCTCTTTGTTTGACATTCATTCTGCTGTCCTTGGTATGACAACTTCTGTGACTCACCAAATTCAGACTGACGGCTCCCGAATTATTCACCGGTGCCCATACTGTGTGTCTCTTGCAGAAAGGAAGATAATCAAAGAAAACGTCTCAGACGTGCTTCGACGGAATATTATACGTCCTTCCTCAAATCCATGGTCTTCGTCAGTTGTTTTGGTGCAAAAGAAAAACGGAACAGTACATTTTTGCGATGATTACTGGGCACTGAACAAAATAACTGCACAAAGATGTTTACCCTCTCCCACGAATCGATGACGCACTAAATTCGTTGCATGGCGCAAGAGTATTTTTCCAGCCTTGACCTCCGATCGGGCTACTGGCAAATACCAGTGTCCGAATCTCACAAAGAGAAGATGGCTTCTACCACCCCAGATGGGCTATATGAATTTAACGTAATGGCTTTCGAACTTTGCAACGCGCCTGCTACCTTTGAACGTATGATCGATAGCATACTGCGTGGCCTGAAGTTGAAAACCTGCTTATGCTACCTTGACGACATTATAGTGTTTTCGTCTATCTTTTCGCAACATCTGCAACGTCTCGAAGAAGTCCTAGGTTGCTTTGCAAAAGCTGGTTTACAGCTGAATACGAAAAATGCACCTTCGCAAGCAAAACGATTAAGGTTCTAGGGCATTTAGTCAGCAAAGGCGGTATTCGACTGGATCCTGAAAAGCTTGCCACCGTCCTTGAGTTTCTTCGTTCGTTGCGTGAAAAATACCTGCGCAGTTTTCTCAGCTTGGCATGCTACTTTCGGCGCTTCATACCCGATTTTGCAAGGCTTGCCTCTACGCTCCATCAACTGCTCGCAAGTAACACGGAATTCGCCTGGTCCGAAGACTGTGAAAAAGCTTTCCTGGCGTTGAAGCAAGCCCTGACATCCGACCTGGTACTATGTCACTTCGATCCAGGTGCACCCACCATTCTTCACACTGACGCCAGTGGTGATGGTCTCGGTGCCGTTCTACTGCAGCGTGACAACACCACACACGAATGTGTCATCGCTTACGCCAGTCGTGCTTTGACTGCTGCCGAGAAAAATTATGCAATAACCGAACAAGGGTGCCTCGCTGTTGTATGGGCGGTACAAAAATTTCGTCCATACCTCCACGGCCACCACTAATAATAATACGTTCGCTAAAGAACGTATTATTATTAATATTATCATTATGATTAATTTATATTATTACTACTTTAATGAGACATTGTCACGCATACGCTGTGCAGATTGTGAGCAAGGGCAGCGACCAAGTTGCCCTGAGTTCGCGCTTTGAGACACGCGAGGAGGTGTCGGTGGTGCGCAACTACGGCGCCCTGCTGGTGGAGCTGGCATCGTGCGTGCCCGACGGCCTGGTGTGCTTCTTCACCTCGTACGTGTACCTCGAGTCGGTGGTGGCTGCCTGGTACGAGCAGGGCGTCCTCGACCAGCTGCAGCGCCGCAAGCTGCTTTTCCTTGAGACGCCTGATGCGGCCGAGACGGCACTTGCACTGGCTAACTACGTCAAGGTACTTCTTTGTGTATGCCTGATAGGGATTGGAGTTTATTGATTTGAACGTTAGAACGTTAAAAGGTACCATGCTTTGTTGCTAATAAGTGGCACACTACTGCTATTGAAATACTGCTACTGTGCAGATTTGCATTGAAATTATTCTGTACTAATTACCATTCACTTTGACTTCATTTGAACTTAAAAGGGATATGTGCACAAGCCATGTCAGTATTCATTATAGTGTCGAGGTTCAAATTTAAGTGATGCGGCTACTTACGCAATATTTTTTGCCAACATTTTACTTAATGCAGCTGCTTAAGTTGTACTCTTGTGACTTGGCCTTTCTATGTTTTCTTCGAGTCAGTGTAGCAATGATCAGGAAATGAAATTAAGCACACACAAAAGATTGATAAGAACGAGTGCTGAATACGTGGGGCATTTGTGTAGGCATGCGAGAACGGAAGGGGCGCCGTGCTGCTTTCTGTAGCCCGAGGCAAGGTGTCCGAAGGTGTCGACTTCGGTAAGGCGGCTGGCTTCCGCAGCCCATCGAAGGGTGCGTCTAGGACTGATTTTCCCTCTCTCGCAGACCACCACCTTGGTCGGGCAGTGCTCATGTTTGGCATCCCCTTCGTCTACACGCAGAGCAGGATTCTTCGGGTGAGTGAGTGCGGGCGGTATGCTCCTTTCACGACACCACAGATAGATAGATGCACGAGACAGTAAAGTCTCACAGTTGCCGTGCGGCATGTTTTGCTGAATGCCGATAAATATGGAACTCTACTGGGTTAACTTGGGCCCTGAAATGAACGCTCAAAAGTACACGCAATCCGTGCTGTGCGCTGATAGAGTTGGTCACTGTGGTAAACCATGTCTCATCTGATGATTCACGGAATGCGTTGTTTATTAGACATGAATAATAGATTGGAATCTCGATAATTTAAACTCGAAGGGGCCCGAAAATTCGTTGGAATTAAAATAAGTTCGAATTAATGAAAGCTAAATGAACGGAGGGCTCACCATGCAGTGGCGCATGTGCATTGAGCTAACACACGAGGGGAAAGTTTCAAAAGACTTACATTTATTCACAAATAACAGGACAACCGTCATTAATTGAAGTAATTGATGATGCGCATCTGCACACTTTTTTGCAGTGAGTCAATTTCGCACGCAGCTTGCAGAGCATTTCGTTTCGGCTTCAGCATTTTTCTGGCAAGAGAAGTTGCGCGCAGCAATGTCCAGCGCCGACACTTTCTAAAATCAACGACGACAACACGACTGCACCTCTGCTCCGCTGCTACCACAGTATCGAAAAACGTTGGCTGCTACCCTCAGTCGCAGCGTAGCCAGTACGTGACGATGAAGGAGGCGCGTCTTCACGCGGAGAGAAGCAGATCGACATTTGAGAGAGAACCAACACTCCATGCCAACTTTTTTTTTTCTCTTCGTGCACGTCGTTAAAAAGAGAAGGGTTTACGTGGCAGGGATGGGAAAGGGGGAAGCGTGGCACAGGCGCGTCGCCAATCGGCATTTGAGAGAGACCGTACATTCCACCGCAGCCTTTTCTTTCTTTTTCTTTTCCTTCACGTGCAGCGTTGAGATGCCGGAGGTGCCACCGCAGGATTGGGCATGGTGCTGAGAGAATTTTCAGAGCGTGATATGTTCAAATTAACTGTCGCAAGTGCTTGCGTATTCGAATCACCAGGCGTTTTCACCCATTAGAATACACATAGCTTTGACGGGACCTCAGCGTGAAGTTCGAATGAAGCGTGTTTGAATTAATGAGATTCGACTGCACAAAGTTTCAGTGTTATCGCGGCGGCTTGCGTAGCTCAAGGCTAATATTGGCTGCTTGGGTTGTGTATGTGCTGTTTTCAGAATTGTCTAAAACAGTCTAGAAATTTCCTGAATACAGTAGAACAATTAAATGTTCGTTTTCACTCGATTCTATTTCCCAGCTCCTACACTCGCAATCGCAAAAACTAAATATAACCCAATAGAATTATGTGTCAATTACTATGTTCCGTTTAACATATTCTGGGAATGTGTAATTATTCTACAGAAATGCTCAGCACTATGGCAAACTGCAGGTCATACGATTTGTTCTGCTGCCAAAAGTTCTCACTCGAGTATGCAGAAAAGCCCCTGTCATTTACTTGTGGAGCACCGCCATGCGGCGATGGTAGCATCCGCTGTGCTTACATCTCTCCTCTGCATATTCCCGAATAATAATAATAATAATAATAGTTTATTTTCCACCAATGCACAGTTGATGGAGGGGGTCAGAATAAAAGCGACTATTCACGTGACCATGTTCTCACCCCCTATTTATTGACCATCTCACCTATGTGTACTCTGAGTTACTCTATCGCCCCTCCAGCCATTGCCTCAACACTCAATCAACTACACGCCAGCCCTAAGGTAGGCAGTCATGCTGGCCTTCGAATTCTTTGAGCAGCTTTAAAAAGAAAAATGTCTTTGCTGCAGCACAGTGGTTATGTTCAGCAACTTTGCTGAACACTGCAAAGGAAAGTATGCCGCCGCCACAGTTCTGAGCGACAGATACCGATGGCATAGAGCCACAGTTATGAAAAGAATAGAGACAAACTTTAGAGCATCACAGGACAGAATTGTAGCAGGCACATCACTTATAAGTGTATCGTGTCTGTAATCAGCCAAGCCATTTTAAAAACACTGCTTTATTGTTAAATTTGAGACTCTGGCTTACTGATGTTCGAAGTTTAAAATACAGCGCAAAGACAAAAATGTAATCTGTTTTTGGAAAAAGACATAATTCCACCACAATTCCATTTGACGTAAAAGATGCTTAATTCCATTCCGATTCCATCCCTCCAAGCTTTGTCCTCGTTCTATTCTCATTCCATACTGGGATCGCGAAATGTGGAATGATTGCGGAGTTGCTCCAATTCCGGAGGGGCAACTCCACAACACTGGCTGACAGCACTAGCCTCCACAGTTGTTCAAGACTAACTGAAAGGTCAGCCTATGGTGCGTTGCCTATGAGTCTGGACTTTCGCTGCTGCCGACAAAATTCCCCTCTCCTATTCTGCAGCTGCTAGTTGCTGCGGCACCTGTTGGCACCAGCTTCGATTAGTCTATGTGGTCCTTTAAGACATGGGTTTTGTAAACGCGGTATGTGTGTGTATTTTCACCAATTTCGTCTAGTTATGCCGTCTATATAATAAAATTGCCTCAGCTTTGCTAATATGTACAATAATTAAGATCAAGAGGGGAAAGTTTGAAAAGAGTCCTCGAGTTTGCGTAAAGCCAGACGATTGTTTGTGTCTGGCCTATCACGAGCACTAGCTTTGTACCAGCACAGTTGGCTGGTTGTTTGTGTATAGCTGCTGCTGGCTCTCAGCTTACGAAGGTACAATGAAAGGTAATGAAGGTAATCCTAATGAAACAAAAAACATCTAAGCACTAGAATTTGTTTCCTTGCCAGGCTCGGCTGGAGTTTCTGCGGGACCAGTTCCAGATTCGGGAGAACGACTTCCTCACCTTCGATGCGATGCGGCATGCTGCACAGTGTGTGGGTCGAGCGCTTCGTGGGAAGACGGACTACGGCATCATGATCTTTGCTGACAAGGTTGGCAGCCGTATTTATATAACTGTCTGCACTTACCATATTTTATCTCCCATAATCCACACGTATTAGCCTTAAACCAATTGGAAAAGGATGATCCCATGTATCACTCGCGCATTTACATCTCATGGAAATGCTTTTTGCAATTCGATAGAAATATGCCACTAACTGTGCTGCAAGTGTGCGAAAAGGGGGGGGGGGGGGGGTGGACTTCATTTTTCACTCGGTTTCAGTCATCAGTGTCACTCCTCCATCTTCAGCTCTGGTCATTTTCCACTGTACCTATCACTGGCACCTTCATTGCCTTAGATTGCTGTAAAGCATTGCCTTGAAGCTCTTTGCACACCAACATTGGCATACCACTTGCACCCCACTTAAGCTCTGAATTAATTTCGTTTAGTCTGTGGCTTATATGCCTGAAATCATGGTAATAAATAATAATGCAATGTGTAAACAAATGCACCGGCAGTATTCAGTTAAAACGGGATAATCAGTAATGCACTAATATTGTCAGATGTGTTCGCAGCTTTGTCAGACGTGTTCATAAATAATGTTTCAGAATATGTGACACTCATTTCCACACTCTTTCGATGCTTCCCAGGTTCCCTACATGGCACTATCTGTTGTCATGTATTGCAGTGTATTCGGACAGTCTCTTTTCAGGCTCAATGTCATACAGATGTGATAACACTGCATTCTATAACGAATGAAGGTGGCAGAATGCTTCAAACCAATGTGCTGTCACGTCTCAAGCTGTGCTAACAAGACTTGGTTTTGGTAAAATGAAATTCTCTTCTGAAGCTTGGCATAAAAGCAGATGTGGAATTCACAGTGTTCATTGGCTGTATTCATTCACATAAAGTAGACATTAAGTCTCGACGGCAGCAGTCTGTTCAAATGTTTTGTCACGCTCATTGTTTGTTTTATTGTGATGGCAATTTTATAGATTCTCTCGATGGGTTTTTGCCATTGCCATCACTGTTGCCGCCATGTTCTGTATGAAGTCCACTTTTATAACGTTTCTCTAGGCATCATATTTGTACCCACGAGGTAAAAGCCTGCGGGTGGGGGCGCAGTTGCAATCGTTGCAATAAGGGCGCAGTTGCAATCGCTGATAGTTAAGCACCAACTGCGAACATGGATGGTGTAAGTGGGATCACAGGTGCTCGATGAGCTTCTGTTAACTTTGATTATTAGGGCCTGATCACTACAGTCAAGCCCACATATAACGGCCCCACTTAAAACGAACTTTCGCTTAAAACAAACAATATCCGCGTGACCGTGAAAATATACATTGGTTCAATGGCACAAAATCGCATTTGCAACGAACGTTTTCGAACTTCGGCGATCGGTTACAGCAAACAGGTTCTGCGCTCTGCCAACTTCCCTGGAAACCACTTAAGACCACCCATCAGGCATCGGCGAGGTGCCCACGCATTCTTATTGTTAAACGGCGACCCTGCCTCAACGCCTCTCTAGTTGCCACTCTCCCCGACTGCTTTTTCTTACGCACCCCTCCGTCCTTTGTCACCCCGCTACTCTGAGCACCCCGCATCGCCATACGCGGCCTTTGTTTTCACATTACCACCAATTTTTCGAAGACTGGTCGACCATCTCCCCTCTTTTTAATCGCTGGTACTGTCGTTAATGTCGCCAGCCTAGAGTGACCTGACCATTTGCCAACATCGTCTGTATTCGATCGTCTGCGTCTTGTTTTATTGTATCGTTCTAGTGCACGCATGTACGCTACCCCACCGACTCTGAAAATTCGCGATTCGTTTCGTGTTTAGGACCTGTTCTCGCTCACTTCGCACTCAGCTCAGCATGCCCTCCGCAAGTGTGCGGAAGCCCGACAAGGGCTGTTCATTTGCGTGAAACGAGTCGCGAAATACCAAGGTGGGTGAAGTCACGCAAACCCGCCGGCGCAAGAAAACGATGTTCTGAGCACGGTCACCGATTATTTGAACACCGCCGTGCGCGCTGATCCAGGCGGCCTTGCTTTGACTTCTGCGCACGCAGGCCCTCCATCAAATTTTTCTATGCGCGAGTTGCGCGTTTCATGTACCTTTCAAGCAAGCTACCCTGACCTGCCTGCTTCCCACGTGTTTTGGTTTCAAGGTCGCCCTCTCACCGTATCCTTCCCTCTCTTCACTCTATCGCAACTCCTTGCCCTTCTCTCACAAATCTGTTTTCCTCTCTTGATCACAACCCCTTCGCCCAGTCTCCACCACTCCAAGACGCCAGTCACCTCTCACAAATCTGTTTTCCTCTCTTGATCACAACCCCTTCGCCCGTCTCCACCACTCCAAGACGCCAGTCACGCTGGCTCAAATCAGTTTCGTTTTCTGACTAGGAACGGGCCGAGATCTGTTCCACGCATTCTGGCATATGTATCGCGTGTGTGCGTCTTGCTCGCTCTTTGTGTGCGTGTGTGGCACAATAGCAGGCTGCTCCTTTTCCTTTTCCTGCTGCTCAACGAAACATCGAAAGTGTGACCGCTTGGCTTGAGCGTAATCCGTGCGTTAGGTGCCGTGTTGCGGAGTGCTTGCTCGTAGCTGTTGACCACCTGGCAGCCAACTTGCCGCTTCGGGGGTTCCGGTATTCAGCTGTGGAGATGGTTAATATTTCGTGGGCGGCAGTGACGACTACATGCACGCGTAACTGTTATCACGAGGCCGACTTCGTCGTCGTCAGGCCCGATGCCGAGCCTGAAGCTTTCGAACAGGATCACTTCGGCAGCGATTTGTCGCAGCGCGTCATCCACTCCGTCCTGGGAGAGCGGGTGGGACATTTGTTGCGATGGTTTAATTACGGCCGATCATGATGCCGACACCGTGGAAGCGTGCACGGATTAGGGCATTGTGAATGAAGTACGTGGCAATAGCGATACGGAGGAATCGCATTGGGAGAACGACGAAACTTTGGAGCCAGTGCCTCATGCAGCTTACGCCACAGGCCTCGGCGAATGAGCACGCTGCCGCTTGAAATAAACTTGGGACTGCCCTTATCACTTCTGCTCTTTGAAACACGTGCATCACGGACTTTTTTGGGCAAAAAAGTTTGTGTTTTCACTCACAACTTTTTTAAAAGCTGTGTTTCATTTACTACAAACTTCAGTATACAGCGAACGAATGCGTGTCAGGTTCAGGTTTGTTATAAGCGGGCTCGACTGTATAAAAGTCTCGCATAGAAACTGTTAACTTTGATTATAACAGCGCGATCGCCGGTGCATGAGCAGCTCTGTGAACTTAGATTATGAGGGCGCGATCGCTGGTGCTCGAGCAGCTGCTTTGAACTTTGGTTATAAGGGTGCGATTGCTGGTGCTTGAATAGCAACCATAAACTATGGTTACAAGGATGCGATTGCTGGCATGTGTACTATCCTGACAAGCATCAGCAGACTACTCATATACCCTTCTATGTGCAGCACTCTCAAGGTAAAGAGACCATGCGAAAAGTGCCCTGGACCAGCCATGTTCTCTTACACCAGTGTTTTCTAGAGTTACGTGAGATCGGGTCCAACGAAGTTGGCTGGCAGACTTTCGTCGTGTAACATTAAATTTTTTTATATTGCATTCATTCGCATATTGCACTCACTCAGTTACTTGTGTGCACACCCACTTTGGGATGATGCCCTTATTCATTTCGCACAATCTTGAGATGGCCATAGTGGCTGATTACACCATTGACTAAGAGTCAAATTCTTGCTTTACTGGGACTGATTTTTCGGCAATGCCAACGGTGATGCAGCGTTTCTCGAGATGGGACAAGCGTAAGCAAGCTGCCCCGGTGGATACAGGAGCACCTGCAGGACTCCCTCTGCAACCTGAGCACCGAGGAGGCATTGCAGGTCGTTAAGCGCTTCCTTAGACAGATGGCACAGCCTTTCACAAGGGTCAGTTATTCTTGTACTTTGTGTCTTTTACTCTATTCGGATTATGTGTGCTGATGCGTTCAAATGATTTTCTGCAGAAGGTTTATGGCTGTCTGCATAAAACTCTCTATATTGTCACAGACTGTTTTACCTGAGCCAATCAAGCGTAATGCAAAGATCCCTCTAGCATTACATTTGGATGCTCACACTAGGGGTCAGTGTCTGTGACAGCCGACGAAGTTGGTACGAGCCTCGCGTGACCATTTTTCCTGCTCATGTTTCACTTGATTTGCAATGTGGGCAAGCAATCGGCTTTGTTTTGACTGTTTAAAAGATATATATGAGTGCAAATATTCAGCTGGAAGGCAGGTAGTATTTTAAGTATGCTCAAGCAAGAAGTTCTACAAATTAACAGAATTAACCAAATGTCGCAGTTTGCATCGATTAAAAATCAAGCGATTCCATTGGACACATGGCAGGTGAACCAAATGTTAAATTAGTTGCAATTTAGCACGAGTGTGAAGTACAGTAAAATCTCTAAGAGACAAATTCATAAGGAACGTGCAAAATATATGTATAATCCCAAATTTATATGAACTAAAACAAGTTAAAGCTGATCATGAAAATGAACAAAATCATTATTGGGGTTAACTATCTTGCTGAAAAAGTCAACAATGTTCTTTTGAACTTTTCTGCTTTTACTTTCTTTTGATAAAGGCGCCTAAAAAGAATAAAACCGTGCCGCGGTTTTCTCACTCATGCTGCTGCCTCATCTGGCGCATTCACTCTTGGCCTCAAAGGAAGCGAAAGTGGCAAAACTCGGCAGAAATTCACTAGCTTCGCTGCCTAAGCTGCCACGAAACCGCGCTACATTGTAGGCACATTCGCCCTTTAAAAGTGAAGTGGAGATCGTTGTCCGCCAGAGCAACCAGAAAAACCACGTTCACGCGCGTCGAAAACGTTCACATTCCTTCTGCCTCTCCTACATACCTACGCCGCGGCGGCCTTCATTGCTATGAGAATTCATTCTATTTTGCTTGTTTATTGAGCATTGAAATTCTTACCGAGCTCTAGTTATGCATGCAAAGCACTGACACTGAAATTTTGAATTGGGAGATACGCCAGAAGAACCGACGTGAGCGAGCACACCTGTGGCAGCGATGACGACGGATTTAGCCAGCGATATACGGGGCATGCCGGCTTGCTGCTGCTGCACCTTCTTTACTTCCAGTGTTCTCGGTGATCGTGATAAAGACCAGGCTCTCAATGAATGCATACTTGTTGAAGCCGTGAGATTTGTTGTTCTGCATGGGTAGTTTGCCATTGCGCCGACGCAAGGCACCGCTGACGCCCTCGCCACCATGTCGAATTTGCAGCCAGTTGTTTAGATCACGTGCTTTGAGCTAGTGCTACCGAAGTGGTGAAGTGGAAATGCGATCTCGTATCGCGTGGCGAGAAAATTACCCTCGAACCGATTGTGACTGCGGCGTCCTTTTTTCTTCGTTCCCAACAGTGGTTGCCACGAATTGCCATGCGTTGGGCTTGATGCTATTCACTATGTGTTCGTGCATTCCCTTTCACATTGCTATCGATTGTTCATACCAGAGTTTGAATCATCTTGAGCCCACTGTAATACTTGTCTAGGCCCACTGTTATGCAGTGTGCTCAAGCATCGTCTCCATTGCCGCAGGAGGATCAACTCGGGGTGTCTCTGCTCACAGCTGAACAACTACAGTCGGAAGAAGTGAAGAAAAAACTGGAAAGCAGGGTGCAACTTCACTGAACAGAAGGGAAGGGCGTCATTATTTTAGCTGGCATCGTTCCCATCATCAAAGTTATTTAATAAAATGTCTAATCACATTTGGTGGCTGTTTGTGAAATACCTGGATGTCTGACTTGCTTGATGAACACTGTGGTAATGTAGGTGTGGCTTTTCAGTATAAAAACCACTACCAGGGGCCATCTGTTGATGGGGGCTCTTTAATAACTTGCGGCTGGCAGACTGCTAGCAGCAGTTTATGTTTCGTCTATTTTACTTTCTTCACACTTATATCATAATTATATGACAACATTCTGTATACTTTCCACGGAAATATTGTCTGTCACAGCAAATCCAAAGTCATTTACAGGGAATATTGTTGATTTGTAATGTCATATGTTTGCTGTCACACAGGCAAACTAATGCCAATTAGTGAAAATGACATTCCCTGTTGAATGAGTTCATGAAACACATTCTCATTCAATTTCAAACAAAATGCAATTTCAGACCAATTTCAGATGCCAGATACCATTCAGGAAGATGGCTGTTAACCTATGTACATGCATTATATGAAACTTTAGGAATTTGTATATATCGTATTCTTCACCAGATTAACTTATTGGTGATTTGATGATGTAATAGCACGCATGAAAGTTTCTAAATGAAAGCTTTTAAACTACAGCGGCTAGACGCCAAATGTTTTATGTGTGCTGTGTTGTTGTTGCTGCCTGTATCACCGGTGTTGATTGTCCGATTGCCTGTGTTGTGGTGACTGGTGATTACAACATGAAATTGCTGCCGCCATCTTATTTCTGCAGCAAGGCGGGTAAGTTTTGCCCCCTTGACTTGTTCTTGGCTTGACTTCATTTGTATTGTGCAGCTGTGGAAAGTTGTGTAAAATGGCTGCATTTATATTCTGGGAGAACATTTTTAGATAAGAACTTATTTTGTGGCTATGTTTATGTTAAATGCGAGTTAACAGCTTTGTTTCTCCCAAAGTCATGGCTCATGAGTGGTAATGTTATGGTCGTCATGTTAATGACATTTGTTTTCGTTGTGTGACAGCACGCAGGCGAAATGGCATTAAGTTCACTTATTGTATTTTGTTGTAAATGGCATTAGATTTGCCATGTGACAAGGATATTATTGTCTGTTAGTTCTCAATAATATTGTTACACAAGGCGAGGTAAATTAATGGGGGTTTTAATGGGCCCTGAGTCCGCGATCACAGTCTAATGATGATGATCACCGCCATGGCTCGTACCCACTCAGGGGGATCACAGTGGAGGCAACGTCGTCTTCCTTCTGTGCCCACGCTTCCCTTGTTTTTCCTAGTAGTGATACTTTGTAAGCGACCCTAATACTGATGCTTTGTATAACTGTGGGGAAGTGCGGGAAAGCAGTAACACCACGGACTACGTATGGTTTTTTTGACAAGAATAAAAAAGCATAATAGGCTCGGCAAAGTTTTCAAAAGTTTCGAAGGGAATGATGATGAGTGGGCGAAGCAGAGCAATCGTTTTGGGTTGCCGTAATTCACCCGTGACATTGACCACTCATGCGTGTGAGTGAGTGCCAAGGCTTTGTACAGTTATATACAACAATGTTCATTGGTCATTAATGGTATGTTGTGTTCATTTGTGAATTTCGTTTCGCCTTCATTATTATATTGCCTTGTGGTATTGGATCTAACCTAAAGTTGGCAAAGGCGAGGTCTGGGTAAGTTTCTCTGGTGGTTGTCGATTGTTCCCAGTTCTACGAAATGCATCGTAGAGCATATCGAGGCGTCGTGTACTGCACAAGATGGTTGTTGTCTGTGATCATCACCACCATCATTTTCATCGTTGTCATGTATTCGTTATTCGTTACTTTGCATGTGCTCTGCCTTGGTGGCATGATGAGAATGTTTGGTCTGGAAAGCGCTTGTTCTTCATTGTTATCAGCATCATCGTCAGCGACGGCGCACAATGCCATCGAACAAGCCTCAACTTGAAAGGTAAAAAGGAAAACTTTTTAATCAGCGAAACAAATTAGGGGAACAAAGACTGACGTAAAAAAAAATGTCTCGCATGAATCAGGTGTGTAGCCAGACAATTTTTTGGAAAAGGGGGGGGGGGGAAGTGCAATGCCCGCCGGATCCGGTCTTTATTGAATATACCTCGAATTTTCGCTTACTGAACGCTGGTTTGTCGCTCACAACCATGGAGCAAGGAAAATTTTTCCTTCCTCCATGCTCACAACCAAAGATGCCGGTGGTGGCGCCACTGCCAACAGCAAAAGTTCAGTGAAGTGAGCTCCTTTAAACACGTCATCAGAGGCCACCTGTTCCGATTAGAACGTAGTTGGCTAGGAGCCCGCGTTCACCGCATTAGGAGCCAGTATTTGCTATTATTTTAATGTTATTGGCCTTCTAAATTTTCCGCCATATTTACGCAGGTAGCGTAAATATGGCGGACGGCGCCAGAGCGGAGGAATGGCTGTGACGTGGCCGGTATAATTGCCATGCGTCACTGCCCCACCCATTCGCCGTACTCTCTTCACATACGGCTCTGCTGGCCGCTGGTTTTTCTCGAAGCTCTCCGAAACCGGAACTCAGACTGCCTGACACTAAACAGACGCACCTCCTGGCCACGCTCTTGGCTTGAATACGGGATGAATACACAGGCCCACAACGCTGCTTCGAGGTGATTGGTGACTGGCGCCACTGCGCGCTACCGGCCGCCGGCAAGAAGAGAGGCTGACGTCACGGAAAGAGAGCCGCGTGGGGGCGGAGAGCGGCGAGATGAAAGAATCGACAAGTTCTCTCCAAGGGGTATGTCTACGGGCAGCAACTATGAAACCTCGAAGTAGCGTGGCGCTAGGCTTCTGTATTCATCCTGGCTGTTTACGCATACACTGGTTGCGTGAATTTATAGATATTTTGGATTCGCAATGTTCGCTTGTGGCGCGCACGTATCTGCGCGTGTTCGCGAGAATGTGTGTATGTATACGGGTGTTTGTGTGCGTGCAAGTACCGTGTGTTTGTGCTTGCGTGTCTGCATGCTCACACTGACACACGCTACACATACACGCGCAAATGCGCGCTCACGCACGCATGGAGACGCGTGCGTGCGTGCACACAGACTCACGTTTGCACGCGCTTACTATATCGCCCTCCAAATGCCCACTTGCCTTCGCCATTCGGTTAATGTCGGTGAGAACTACACGGCGCCGCAAGGAAGGTCAAAGTGCAATGCCCTCCGGCTGCCGGTCCTTATTGAATATATCTCGAACTTTTCGCTCACTGAACGCTGGTTTTGTCGCTCACAACCACGTTCACCCTACCTGCGCCATATTTAAGCAGGTAGCGTAAATATGGCGGACGGCGCCAAAGTGGAGGAGTGGTTGTGACGTGGCCGCATCATTGCCATACGTCACTGCCCCACCCATTCGCCGTACTCTTTTCACATACGGCTCTGCTGGCCGCTGGTTTTTCTCGGAGCTCTCCGAAACCGGAACTCAGACTGCCTGACACTAAACAGACGGTAATTCAATTACTGCCGCGCGCTTCTGTGAGGACGTGCGTCTTATGGCTATGATGCACAGCAAGCAACAGCTCTCAGGAAAGAAAAGAGCAATTTTTGTTCACGGAACGCCTTCCAGTAAAATGAGAATGCGAAGCTAAGTATCCCTAAACAAGGGTTCCAAAACCGGGGGGGGGGGGGGAGGCACCTCCTGGCCACGCTCTTGGCTTGAATACGGGATGAATACACAGGCCCACAACGCTGCTTCGAGGTGATGGTGACTGGCCGCCACTGCGCGCTACCGCCGCCGGCAAGAAGAGAGTGCTGACGTCACGGAAAGAGAGCCGCGTGGGGGCGGAGAGCGGCGAGATGAAAGAATCGACAAGTTCTCTCCAAGGGCGTATGTCTACGGGCAGCAACTATGAAACCTCGAAGTAGCGTGCGCTAGGCTTCTGTATTCATCCTGGCTGTTTACGCATACACTGGTTGCGTGAATTTATAGAGATTTTTGGATTCGCAATGTTCGCTTGTGTGCGCGCACGTATCTGCGCGTGTGCGCGAGAATGTGTGTATGTATACGGGTGTTTGTGTGCGTGCAAGTACCGTGTGTTTGTGCTTGCGTGTCTGCATGCTCACACTGACACACGTACACATACACGCGCAAATGCGCGCTCACGCACGCATGGAGACGCGTGCGTGCGTGCACACAGACTCACGTTTGCACGCGCTTACTATATCGCCCTCCAAATGCCCACTTGCCTTCGCCATTCGGTTAATGTCGGTGAGAACTACACGGCGCCGCAAGGAAGGTCAAAGTGCAATGCCCTCCGGCTCCGGTCCTTATTGAATATATCTCGAACTTTCGCTCACTGAACGCTGGTTTGTCGCTCACAACCAGCGTTCACCCTACCTGCGCCATATTTACGCAGGTAGCGTAAATATGGCGGACGGCGCCAAAGTGGAGGAGTGGTTGTGACGTGGCCGGCATCATTGCCATACGTCACTGCCCCACCCATTCGCCGTACTCTTTTCACATACGGCTCTGCTGGCCGCTGGTTTTTCTCGGAGCTCTCCGAAACCGGAACTCAGACTGCCTGACACTAAACAGACGGTAATTCAATTACTGCCGCGCGCTTCTGTGTGGACGTGCGTCTTATGGCTATGATGCACAGCAAGCAACAGCTCTCAGGAAAGAAAAGAGCAATTTTTGTTCACGGAACGCCTTCCAGTAAAATGAGAATGCGAAGCTAAGTATCCCTAAACAAGGGTTCCAAAACCGGGGGGGGGGGGGGGATGCAGCGGGGGCCGTCGTTCCCACAAGTTAGAAACCGGGGGGCATGCCCCCTCCCCCCACTAACTGCTGCTACGACGTCTACCCCTCCTTTTATCGCCATAGCAAACACACACACACACACACATATATATATATATATATATTATATATATATATATATATATATATATATATATATATATATATATATATATATATATATATATATATATATATATATGGGATATGGCACAACGGGAGGGGTCCTCCCTTCATCAGGGGATGAGTTATACTGACATGAACTTCCAAACTTCGTTGCTGCCGCGTCCCTCTCGCCTTGAAAGATGTTTGCGAGAGTGAGAAGGAACTAAAAAAAGGGAAAAAACAAAAAAGCGGGAGAAAAAAGACGAAAAAGAAAGAAAGTAAAAAAAAAGGAAGAACCACTGTCAACACTGAGAACGAAACCCAACTGTCCGTGTACGTCCACATACGGTTCTTATCACGTGCTGTTCAGTTCTCGACGTGTGTCGGGCCACCCAAGATTGTCGCCGCGGTGCCGGGAGGGTCCGTGACGGCGTGCGTAAAGAAAGGATTTCCCCGTCTACTACAGAAGATAACCTTTCTACTACAGAAGATACTTAGACGATATTTTTATGATATGGAACCATGATGAGAGAAGTCTTTTCCGCTTCATAGAGGATTTTAACAAGTGCCACCCGTCAATAAAATTCACGCACAAAATTTCCAAAACTAGCATTAACATTTTGGACGTCACTGTCACGGTCGAAAATGACCGCTTGTCAACAAACCTTTACAAAAATCCTACAGACCGTCAAATGTACCTACATTTCAACAGCAGCCACCCAAAAAATTGCAAAACGGGTATTCCATATTCTCAGGCCTACCGGTACCGAAGAATATGCACCGATATGCGGGAATTTGACAGACACGCGGAACACCTAAAGCATTCCTTATTGAAACAAAATTATCCGGAAGACATTATTGACGATGCCATACTACGTGCTCGCAACGTGAACAGGAATAATATAATTAAGGGACCAAACAGAGTATCTAAAACGACTTCCCAAACGAACCTTGTACTAACTTACTCCTCATCAGCGCCACGAATCAACAACATACTTTCCCGCCATTTCAAAAAATCAGGCAAAGCAAACGACTAACTTCTATTTTCGCGAAGCCACCTCACGCTGGGATAAAAATCTGAAGGACATTCTTGTCAGAGCAAAAACAAACACCCCCAAATTTCAATCAGGGTGCCATCCCTGCGGAAAAGCTCGATGCAAGGTATGCTCACAGATGGTCACAACACGTGAATCGAAAGCGAACTTCTCGGATTTCAAATTCTGCATAACTGAAAGCCTTAATTGTGACTCCAGTAACGTAATATACATGCTACATTGCAACATCTGCGGACAAGAATATATCGGCCAAACAGACACGCCATTTCGGCTGCGGTTCAATAATCACCGGTACCACGCCACTTCACTGCCGAAGCTACCTTTATCTAGACATTTGCGCCTGCCAAACCACAGTTTTGAAAATATCAGCGTAACTCTTTTGCAGTCCGGTTTCTCAAACAGACGCGAGCGCGAACAGCGTGAGGCATATTTTATTTTCAAATTTCAAACATTAGTAGCCGGCATCAACGAGGACCCCGGAAAACTCAACTGCCTCCGAGAAGTAAGCCAGGAGGAAATTGGTGACAAAGATTGATAGCTGGAGACCATGCTTTTTTCTGACTGACTCGTACGTGTACACTGTCCCTTCCTGTTTTTGTTTTTCTTTTTTTCCTTTGTTTCTTCCTTTTTTTCTTTTTTCCACATGCACATACAAAGTGTTTACGTTCACCTACCACTTGATGACCATTGAAGGGAAATGGACGAAGATTAAAGGTAAATAGCCAACCGACCCATTAACGGGACACCCTTCCTTTACACACGCCACACGCCGACTGACCCGTTAGGGGGAAACCCTTTCTTTACGCACGCCGTCACAGACCCTCCCGGCACCGCGGCGACAATCTTGGGTGTCCCGACACACGTCGAGAACTGAACAGCACGTGATATGAACCGTATGTGGACGTATACGGACAGTTGGTTTCGTTCTCAGTGTTGACAGTGGTTCTTCCTTTTTTTTTTTACTTTCTTTCTTTCTTTTTCTGTTTTCGTCTTTTTTCTGCCCCTTTTTTGTTTTTCCCTTTTTTTAGTTCCCTCTCACTCTCGCAAACATCTTTCAAGGCGCGAGGGACGCGGCAGCAACGAAGTTTGAAAGTTCATGTCAGTATACCTCATCCCCTGATGAAGGGAGGACCCCTCCCGAAACTGTTGGGAAATAAATATATTTATCCTTGTTGACAACGCTCCCGTTGTGCCATATCCCATACCTATATATATATATATATATATATATATATATATATATATATATATATATATATATATATATATATATATATATCCACAAACGTCGCTCCCATTCTTCAGATATACTTCCGGAACCCCTGTTCCTAACCCCGGAGCTTCTGCCTGCTTTACTGACTTTGGGTAGGATATGTAGACCATGTACGTTGGAGATAGAAAACTCTGTGCAAGTTGTAATGCGTTGAAAGCTAGTGGGTGAGTTGTATCGAGTACTGAGCTGTGAAACGTTTCCCACATTCGTGTGGTAAGCATATCCACGAAGTGAATGATGATGGGTTCGTAAAGCAGTGGGACCGTTCGGTGTTATCGTAAATCACCCGTGACATTCCCCACTCATGTATGTAAGTGACTGACAAAATGGTGCACAGCTACATAAAATGTCCAGTGGTCATAAAAGGCATGTAGTGTTAAGATGTTAAGTTGCGAATTTCACTTTGCTGCCATTATTACTGCTTTGTGGTACCGGATCTATCCTGAAGTGGGTGAAGACGAGGTCTGTGCCTTACCCCTGGTAGTGGTTTGTTGTTTTCAGTCATACGAAATGCCTCGCAGAGCATATCGAGACGTCGTATAGTACACAAGCCAGTCCTTGTTGACCCTCTCTTGTGGCTCATACCCACTGTGGGAGACGCAAGTCAGTCCGTGATCGTCATCTTCATTGGCGTCATTGTCATGGCGTATAGTGGGTACCTTGCGTGTGCTGAGATACGGCGAACAACACCAACGAACAAGCCTCGACCTTAGCGAACTTCGCCCCTAAAAATAGCGCTTGTGGGGCACGTCGCCTAGCTCTGCTTTATACCAATAGGACAGCTGCTGCATTTCTGGTGTGAGGTGGCTCTGGCTCCAGAAACTGGGCCCTGTAGTGGGGTCTTTTCATAAGCAGCGACCACCAGCTACACCACTTCGTCTTCGTGGATTCATCACATGTAACGTAGCCGCCCACGCACTCTTCTCTCCTCAAAATCTATCTTTAATCAAATTCGTTTATGCGTAATCTATTTGTAGAGCAGTCTGGTTCTTGGCCAAGCCCAATAGAAAGTGCGCGCCAACAGCATCAAGGCTCTGCATCGACGTCTACAATGCAGCAGCAGTGACTGACGGTACTGAGCAAGCCTGGCCAGTCTGTGCTGGGCGGCGCAGCCCTAAGTGTCACGTCTCTCAACGGCGTCACTCGAGATGGGACTGCAGCCGCCGGTCTCCTGGTCCCATCAAATGCTGTGATCAAAAACGGTGAGCTGAAACGTACTGTCGTTCGTAGTGTGACAGATGCCCTTGTAAAGGCAAGTGGGTGCAAACACACAGATATACGCATACAAATACACGTTCACGTACAAATAACGTACGCCGTGGCGGTGTACAGTGAATACGATGTCCTTCAGCTCACCCCGAAAGTCGTGTGTTCGATCCGTTTCGGGGTGCCCGAACATTGTGATTGAAGCGAAATCCTAGAAGCTCTTTTGTGTAAGTACATGTTAATGAAAAGCGGACGGTCGAAACTTCCGGAGCACTCCATTGAGGAGTGCCTCATAGCCATATACCATGGCTTTTTTCACAAAAAGACCCAGATAATGCTATCACACACACACGACATACACACACAGACGCACCACATGCAGACACACTAAAGACGTACCGATGCATACGCACACACGCACAGATACACTCACATGGCCACACATACACACACGCATACATACACTCCCACATGCGCGCGCTCACAGAAACCCACGCGCCCATGGGAACACAAATAGTTACACAAACAGAATATGTACTTCGTTTGGCCTCACGGGCTCTCTGGCTTCGAGGCGAAGTATTTCGCTGTCACTCATTAAACAAATATTTTGTTATCCTTTCATTGCGGAGAATGAATTCCAAGCCTACAGGGAGGTCGTCGATTATATTGTGATCAAAGCCTGTAGCTTCTAGGAAGGGCATGAACGAGCGCGGTGAAGAAAGTTATTCAGTTTCGTAGAGACTGCTCCACTGACCTCGCCTGGAATCCGCTCCCCGAATATTCGCTTTGTGCACCATGCACATCACCCGATAAAAATTTGATGCAGTCATGACATGAATCTAACGTTGTTTTAAATGACGTTCCACACCACACCTACCTGAGGGAGCCACATTTTTAACACCTCAGTAAGGAACGTAACATGGCTTTTCAACGTAGAAATAGAACATTTAAAAGTGTTCAAGTATGAATTCAGCTTGTTTTAAATGAGGATGCATTTCTCGGTCGGGGCATGTCAGGCGTCTGTTAGTGTCCGCGTGCCGGCAGGTGAGAGTGAACGGCAAGAAAAGGAGCGGCAAAGCACTGCACCTACTTTCTCCTACACTCTTTCTCCTACAGACGCGCGGGAGCTGTTTACGGTACACAACCTCGTCCGTCATTAATTAACGTTATTAAAATAACTACGCCGTGTACACTTGGCGCGAGAAAAGCATTCGCATTTTCTCACGATTTCCTTCGAAGAGGTGAGGCAATCTTGCACGATAGCCGTCGGCACGACCGAACATATGCCACATGGCGCGTTGAAAACAACTTAGAAGTGTGGCAGCTTGGGCTAGTTGGTATGACATGATGATACTTATAGTGCGAGAACAGAACGACGACACGGAGACAAGAAATACTTCGTGTCCTTTCTTGTCTCTGTGTCGTTGTTCTGTTATCGCGCTATAACTATCGTTCAAAACAACTATGTAGATGTGTACGCACGTGCTTATGCTCCGTTTCACAAGCTCTTAGCAGTGCAGTGGAAGGTACGGGTGCATTTAGCCAATCATGACAGAACGCGCCACAGAGGAGCGTCTGTATCAACGGTGCAGCGACGTCACACACCACGTGATTGCGCGCACTCCGCCCTCCGCTCCGTGGCGCAGAGATCGGCAAGTCGTCATAGGTATGGATTCATCGCACTCATCAACATCGACTGCGATACCTCCAACAACGAGTGCAACGCAATCGAATGCGAGCATTGCACGCGTCGTTAAAGATGTCGCACCGGTTGAAGACAAGGCAGCGCGGCGAAAGGCCCGTGATGCCGAGCGCAAGCCGGCGAAGTGGGCCGCGGACATAAACATCATTATATTGCGAATTTACTCTCACATATACGCGTAAACTCACCAAGATTTCCCGAGAGGGTCTAATGGTTCCTGGGAATCGCAATGTGATCACATGGGGGAGTTTACGTTAACTCACTGGCGAATGCCAACGGATTTTAACTTTACTCCCCCTCATAGCATCACCCCGTACATTCGCACTTAACCATGTTCACCCTCGGGGAAATGCTTGGGAGTTTTTTTACTTGTGTAGTTGATAGCATTATAAACAAGTTAAGCACACGGTTAGGCGGACATAATAACGGTACATCAGAAGTGCATGAAGTGTTTGCCTTCCAAAAGCATTGAGATGACGCTTCACTCTGATAATACGCAGCCAAGCCCATGTCCTCAAAGGGCCACTCACCAGGGCTCATAACAAATTTTAGTATGACCATGGAAGTCGTTGTGTGTCTGATGAGAAGGATTACGCTGCATTTTTTTTTCAATCGGATTATTACGAGCGGAGAAAATTGTTTCTTTTTTTTTTCGAAGTGGCGGCAAACGACGATGAGAGGCCTAGGCCAACTAGAAACCCTTGCTTGGCTTGCGAAGGCGTAGACTTCGCAAGCTAAATGTCTTCCGTACCTTCTCCGGCATCCGACCAAGAGGTCACGTGCGCATGACGTGTCCGAACAAGCCCACATTCGAGCACGCGAGTGGCATTTTTTTTGTGTTAACCAGCGTTATTTTGTGGGCTAGTGCCTGTTTCTGCGGGAAGGTTTGGAAACGCTGGCTGCTACTTGGCAGCCGGTGTTTGGCTGCCACTTGGCAGAGACGCGGTTGAATAGATGAGCACAACGATTGCGCCAACGCGTAGGAGTGATACTTTCGCTTCCACGGCTGTCGTCTGCTCGATGCTCCGACCGCGGGGACACGAACGCATGTGAAACGCCAGTACATTAGCCCCTCATCTCGTTGCAATTAACGAAAAAAAAAATGAAAAAAAAGACGCGCATGTGGGGCCCAAGTGGGCTCACAGAAGAAGATTGGGACCCTGCCCTACAAAGTTCACAGTTGCTACCACAACTACGGGCTGTCCAGAGAGCCCACGATGCGGCGATGAGGCTAGGCCTCGCCATTCCTACGTGGGAGCGGCCCGCGACGTTGCTCTAAAGAAGCAGCGTTTCTCAGGACCCAATAAAGTTCTTTGTCTGTCTGTCTGTCCCCTCATTGCGTCTCATTATTTGTCTCAAGGTTTATTAATCTCTTCAAGCAACAAATTACATAAACTGCGCATGTCGTGTTCAATGAATTTCACCATGTCACGTGTCACTGTTAGCAACATCAGAGCACGGTCGTCTACGTAGAGGACCAATGTCACTACACTGCCGTGTACGTAGGGCCATTCATGCGTGCACGTCATGCCCTCATTCTCTGGGCGCATGCCCGTGAAAGCAAGGGGCAGCAGCGTTTATCTTGGAATTTGACCCTTTTTCGCGGTGCATAGCGTTGAAAATTTGGGTAGAGGTGATTGTGAACGCCCCATCTACGCGTTTTGCTTGGCAACTCAAAATTGTCAGGCATATTGAGTGGCCTTTAAACAAAGTATATTTAACACAATCGCACGACCATACGGCTGTGCAGTCGTATCGACACCTCGTGCAGTCGAGAACAACTATAATTTTGTAGCCTGCCTTCGTGAAAGTCACGCAACATGTTTCGTTTTGCAGGTGGGCAACAAAGAACACACCATATTCTGAAACTCAAAGTAGAGGCAGCGGTGACCTGTGGGGCAGCCTGGCTCAAGGTATCGGAAATTGCGACTAAGAAATACACAGATGGGGCGAAGGCGGCATCGACGTCGTCGGACTTCTCGCCGTCCGACGATGACAAGCGCATTGGACAAGCCGGAAAATGAACCGACCCCCAAGGAAGAAGCCCAGGTGGAAATATCTTTGAATGAATCAAACGCTGGCAACGCCGACATGGAAAAATATCAGAGAACGCAAATGGCAAAAGCCGGTAAGAGTGCATCAAGCGTCGAGAGTGGGGAGTTCAGTATTCAAAACAACCTAGAAGAGTTTCAAGCGAAGTTATCGAACACGCTCGACATGGAAAACGTGACTTCTAAATTAGCTGAGAATATATCAAAAGTAGGAGGGGCACTAGGCACACAAGGAGACACGGAGGATGCATGTCCCAGATGCGTAACCGACTGGGCCGCAGGGCACAGAGGCGGTACGCTTGACTACGGAGGTGATTCGTGTTCCAAGTGCGAAGACCAGTCAATCACAGAAGGCAAAGGGGCCACAAAGCACAGCCGCGAGCAGGCTGGCTCCGAATATGCAGCCGACTCATCGGCAGGAGGCAAAAACGGCACACAAGGCAACCTTGCGAACAGGGACCACGCGGAGGCGCCGGACATTGTGAGTTCGAGAAAGGCAGTCACAGAACCGAGCGTTCATGATTTTGCGATGAGAAATAAGGATGCCGAGATCGTATCGGTTACTGAGCTGGACGTGGCGACCTTGACCGATTCCGATGCCGCAATAGTGTCGGCCTCGGATCCTGACGTGACAATGCGGACGGTTTCAGACACAGACACTGCATTGAATCCGGTTAGCAGCTCGCTCAAGTGTCGCAAGTGCCATTCTCAACCGGCCATTGACATTTGCGGCGTCCACACCATCGGTTCAGCACAACGTATGGAGGCATCTGCTTTCGCCCTGACGCCACATGGATTTACTGGCGAAATACAAGGGTTCTCGGTAGCACCACTATACCCGGTGCTTCAAGCGTCACCGGGAATGCAGATGTATAGCGTTTCACCAAGTGGGCCATTCCAACCGCGAACGGCCGCATTTTCATGCTCCTTCATGCCAATGCCATCGGCAATGCGGACGTTGGTTGGGACGACGAGTACGCCGCTGCAACTTTTTGGGCCTACACCACCGCCATATCTGACGCAAGGGCCATGGCAAATACAAATGAATAATATGCCCCCCACCATGCAACCTCAACTGCACGTGAATCAATGGTTGCCAAACTCAGTACAAGCACTGTCTGGCTTCCAGATGCACAACGTCGTAGAGGGCACGCAGCGACTACCTTCTGTTGCTGTGGTTACGGCATCCGGCGCAATATTTCGCATGCAGTTGCATGGCGATTCCAGCTACATGCTGCAACCTTCTATTATGACAGCTCCACCCCTTCAACTTCCAGTGAGGTCGGCTTTGGACATGTATGGTCTGTATATGCCTAACCAGCCACTGCCTTCTGCAATAGCTGCTCCATCACTCGTTTTCTATAAGATTCCGGCTGCTCAGATTCGAGAGTTATTCACGCCTGGTCAGTTTGCATCGCCGTATTGCATGACAACCACACCGCAAGTACCACCACATCACTATGCGGAGGGGTATAATCTTTCATTGACTGGCCAGCCTCCATATGTTTTGCCTCCTGCAATGCAAGCAGCAACGGAACCTTCTTTTTTAGAAGGCAACGTGATCGGCCAGGCTCAATCTGTCTCACCCACGTCACAGCCAGGCTCTGTGGCACAAATATCAGCGGGCGTTCGAATGCGCACTAATGCACCTAATCCACGTCTTCAACTTCCTAAAGCTGTTACCCAAGCCACACAGTTACCTCCGGCTACACAAGCCACATCTTGTAACAACCAGCCGCAACCTTTTGCGGGTGTTCAACCACCACAGAACATTAATACGCCATATTTTGCATCGTTTTTCCAACCGCACTCACCCTTGGATATGTCAGCCCCCTCTCAGGCTCAACAATCTTGTGTTCCACAACCTCAAAATCTGCAGATCCCCACTGTTAGGTCTAATTTCCAACCCCAGCCACCAGTTTCAGCAGCACCCTCCCAGCCCCAACCACGTTCTGGTGGTCCACCTCCTCAACGTCTGCAGATGCCAGCCGCTGCGCCTGGTTTTCAACCCCAACCATCAGTTCCGGCACCACCCTATCAGCCCCCACCACCTTCTGGTGTTCCGCTACCTCAAACCTTGCACATGCCCACTTTGGCGTCTAATTTCCGGCCCCAGCGACCACTCACGGAAGCACCCTTCCTGCCTCAATCATCTTGTGGTGCTCCGCCTCCTCGAAACTTGCACATGCCAGCCGTCGCTTCTGGTTTTCAGCTCCAGACATCGATTCCGGCAACACCCTCCCAACCTCAACCATCTTCTGGTAGTACACCAAATCAAAATCTGCAGATCCCCATTGTTGGATCTAATTTACAACTCCAGCCACCAGTTTTGGCAGCATACCCCCAGCCTCAACCATGTATTCGTGATTCACCACCTCAAAATCTCGAGGTTCCAGCCATTCCACCTGGTTTCCAACCCCGTCCATCAGTTTCGGCAGCACTTTTACGCTATCAACCATCTGGTGGCATTTCACCACCTCAAAGTCTACAGATGCCAGCCGTTGCGCCTCGTTTTCAACCTCAGCCATTAGCACCAGCAGCACCCTACCAACTTCAACCATCTTGTAGCGTTCCACCAGCCCAAAATCTACAGAGGCTAGCCTTTGAGTCTGGTTTTCAACCTCAACCATCAGTTCCGGCAGCACCCTCACAGCTTCAACCATCCTGTGGTGCTCCACCACCTCCAAATCCACATATACTAGCCGTTGCGCCTGGTTTACAAGCCCAGCCGTCAGTTCCGGCAGCACCTGTGCAGCTTCAGCCATCTTGCGGTGTCCCACCACCGCAAAATCTACAGATGCAAGCCGTTGCACCTGGTTTTCAACAGCCATCAACTCCGGCAGCACCTTCACAGCCTCAACCACCTTGTGGTGTTCCACCACCTCAAAATATACAGATGCCAATCGTTGCCTCTAGTTTTCAACCACAGTCATCAGTTCCGGCAGCACCTCCACAGCCTCAACCATCTTGTGGCATACCACCACCTCAAAATCTACGGATGCCAGCCGTTGCCCCTGGTTTTCGACAACCGCCATCAGTTTCGGCAGCACCACTAAAGCCTCAGCCTCCTTGCGGTGTTCCACCACCTCAAAATCTACAAGTGCCAGCTGTTACTCCTGGTTTTCAGCAACAGCCATCGTTTCCGACAGCACCTCCACAGCCTCAACCATCTTGCGGTGTTCCACCACCTCAAGATCTACAGATGCCAGCCGCTGCACCTGGTTTTCAACAACAGCCATCAGTTCCGGCAGCACCTCCACAGCCTCAACCATATCCATCATCTCTAAATCTACAAATACCAGTCGTTCCGACTGGTTTTCAACCTCAGCCATCAGCACCGGCAGCACCTTCCCAGCCTCAGCCAGCTTGTGTTGTTCCACCGCCTCAAAATCTACATATGCTAGCTGCTGCACCTGGTTTTCAACCACAGACATCAGTTCCGGCAGCACCCGCCCAGCCTCAATCATCTGGTTGTAATCTAACAGCTCAAAGTGTGCAAATGCCCCCCTTTCCATCTGTTTTCGATCCCCAGCCGTGAGTTTTGAACGCCCCCGGCCAGCTGCAACCTTTCCCAGGTGTCTAACACCCACAGAACATGTTGACCCTCTTTGTTTATTATTCTTGTTTCAAAGCATAGATATATTCTGGTTTTGCGGCACCTTCCGTATCACAGGATTCACTGAAAAACATTTGTGAACATGCTCCAGCCGCCGGCTGGCCTCAACATTCGGTGAATGGCCTCATTCTATAATGTTCACAGCATCAATAAGGGGACCAGTTCGTAGCCCGTTTGTTAGCGTCATGGCCGAAGTGAAATCTCCCTTTTCCGAACTGCGACCGAGCACACTCCTTGCAGATGGTTTCCCCCAAGCGCAGGTCGCTGTTCCCATGACACTACTGTCACTTTCATGAACTTGTAGCTTCATTGCTTCTCCGGCTATTGCTAGTGTCGCCAACCGTTAGCGCTGTTAGTCGAGAACCGTCAATGGTGAAGGGCATGCCTGCCGAAAACTGAATTATGTAGATGAACTGAACAAGGTGCAGCGAAAGTGGTCTGGAAATAAAGGTCCTCGTTCTTAGACTCGTGAATAACTTTTGGTTATTGCTCGAAGCGTGCAAGTCATTATTCGATTCTGTGCAATAATTATAAAGTAAGAGGGCTTTTAGTGGTTGACTCTTCGGACGAGTTAGGTCTCTATATTGGTGCCGGCAATTCAAAGCTTTTGGGTGTCGCAATGAAGTCAGTGCATTGCTTTCTGTTCTGTAGATTGTGGAACTTGATAACATGTGTAATAAACAGGATTCATACTTTTACGTTGGCTATAACAAACCCTAGCTCATGAAATAGACAGCAGTGATATTGTGGTAGCCACTGCTTCGCGGATTTCACTGGATAACGGCGCCACTTTTCGCAAAGTTACCAGGGTGTGACCTGATACTGCCGTTTAGAAAAAAAATAAGTTGCCGTGCCAACTGCTAAACCCTCTGGATATTGATGGAGGCATTTAGAGTCGCGGGCCCCAAAAGCGGCTTGCTTACGCAATACCTTGCGTTCATTTCCATTTTCCTTGGGTGTAGCCAGAAATACAAAGAACGGAAGCGGGTTTGCGCTTGTGCTCTTTGAAGGACTCCCACGTGCAGTGGGAGTCGATGATATGCGAAGCACGAATGAGAAATGTTGATATGTCACTTTAAAATCAGCTCAGCGTTACGTGGTGGAGGTAATTGATGCCGTACATTACTTCCGTGTCATGATTATTAATTTTGGATGTGTAGTTTACCTTCCTCATTTATTCACGTCACGTGATACCAAATTTATTATATGTGGAGCTAGCGAAACAGCCGCGATCACGCTATGAGCGTGGTATCTTGTCATGTTTTTACATGACACGCGTGTCAGTATTATCTAGTTTGCACCAGTCATATATTTCGTCGCCATTGACGACACATAACACCAAATTCCGTATATGTGGAGCTAGCAAAACGGCCGTGATCGCATCATGAAATGCCCAATATGCTCCTATGTAGCGTTGGAGCGCGCGCACGCTGGGTACAGAGATGCTACGTTATCAAAACGCGAGCACACTGTGGTCTGACGCCAGGCGCGACCAGCGTCCGCCGGCGCGGCCTGAAGGCAACCGGCGTGACATGCTACATTTCGCGCCGATGCGTTACCCAGACAACGCTGCGTCTCCCTCTTTTTGTGACGGAGGAAAGCTGGACGCGCTGAAACGCGCATGCGTCACACCAACGCAGCACAGCGAGCGTCTGCGAGTATGTGGCAGGACCGGCACACGGCGGGGCAACGCCGGCGTGACGCGACGAAATGAACGCCGGTGAACACGCGCACAGAATGACGCTAAATGTATTGGCGCCTTGACTGTAGCATGTAGTCATGTCCTCACATGACACGCATCTCATGATTTCACGTTTGCACCAGTCACATACCTTCATCATACATTGGTGTCACGTAATACCAAATTTGGCCTATGTGAAGCTAGCGAAACGGCCGCCAGCGCATGATGAGTGTGGCATGTAGTCATGTTGTTACATGGCACGCATCTCATGTTTATCATGTTTGCACCAGTATCATACTTTGGTCATCCATTCAAGTCTCGTAATACCAATTTGGTATAAGTAAAGCTAGCGAAACGGCCACCAGCGCATCATGGGCGTGGACTATAGTCATGTTGTTACATGACACGCATATCATGATTAGCAGGTTTGCACCAGGCACATACCTTCGTAGTTCATTCATGTACCCTAAAACCAAATTTGGTATGTTGACGCTAGCGAAACAGCCGTGAGTCCATCATGAACATGGCATGTAGTCATGTTGTGACATGACACGCATGACATGATTTTCACGTTAGGGTCTGTCGCTAGTGTCCGCCATGCAATCATGTCATACCGTACCAGTTTTGCAACATGCCATGTGAACAAAACTAAATCAAGAGCTGCAGGACCATGAAATGTAAATTATGACATTCATGACATACATGCCATGGTTTTCATGTTATGACTAGTCAAATATGTTCTGCATACAGTCATGTTATGCCATACCAAGTTCGGTATTGATACCATTATCGAAACGGCCAGGGGAGCTAAAAGTCGTAAGCGGCTAGATAGATAGATAGATAGATAGATAGATAGATAGATAGATAGATAGATAGATAGATACTCTCAAAGTCGCCAAAATTCGCTAAGAAATGCTTCGCATTTAAAAGCAATTAATGCGCATATCTGAGGCACCATAACAACATGTCAATATTGAGTGCGTGTATTTTTTTACTAGAAAAGGCATGCATAAGTAATTTTAAGGATCGTAGCCTTTATAATGCTGTGTTGGCCATGCAATGCTTGCACGAAACGGCAAGTGTTTTTAACGCTTTGCTAAGACAACACGGGTTTCACGCCTTATCACCTCAAAGACGGGTGCGCACGGCGCGCGCCCTGTTTTCCAGGATAACTGCCAGATAGGGCTCATGTCTCACGTGTGACGTGACTTGATGCGCTCGTTTGCCTCCGCTGCACGCTCGAGGCACTCTAACGCAGCCCCTCCAGAATACCATTCACCGATATTCTTGCGCAGAACATCAAATGAACGTTTTGTTCACTCTCTTCAGACGCAATTCGGCGACATCTGCGGTGTAACATGCAGATAAGGGGACATTTTTTTTTTGCTTCGCCACGCGTGAAAGGCGTGGCTTTGGCGCTTTGCGAGAAACATCACCTCGTAAGCCATGTCACAGCAACACGTGCGCAAAAGCGTGAGATGCTAGCCTCCTTTGCCGCGCGGCCAGTCAAAGGAGCCATGCGGTTTGAACAAGTGCACGCACTTGCCGCTTGAAAAAAATTGCCCGCAGCTTCCCTCGGGGGAACACTGAGGAGGATGCGGACCATATAATTGGTTAACGGGGTGTTAAAGTGCGACTTACTTGGGTCGATGGCTAAATTGGTTAACGTGGTTGTGAAATGGGGTGTTAAATTGCGACTTACTTGGGTCGATGGCTAAATTGGTTAACGTGGTTGTAGGAGGGGGTGTTAAATGAGTGAACACGTACACACGTATGCGAAAGGGCGGCGCTGGTCGAAGGGACGTCGATCATTGTGTTTGTGGATTCGTTGGAATTCATTTCACCGCGACCTTGGACGTCGACGCGCCGTACAAACCAACCGACGAGCGGCAACTGAGCGAGCGAGCGCCGACCTTGAGTATATATACAGCACGACGGCGCATGCACTGTCAGCTGTTGAGTGTTCTCGAAGCGCGACACCACATGCGCGTCCACTGGAGAATCAGGAGAATTGTAGATGTCGAACGCGGTGTGTAGAGGAGGAAGGGTGCACAGATGGTGGAGGAGTGAAGCGCGCGCGGTGTGTAGAGGAGGAAGGGATGCACAGATGGTGGAAGAGTGGGCGACGGCGCGACGGCGCATGCGCGCGCGTCAGCTGTCGAATGTTCGAGAAGCGGTGCGGACGGCGCGGACGGCGCGGACGGCGCACTACAAGGCGCGAGTATAAGATGCTCCGCATCTAAAAGTTCGCTTGCCCGCTTTGCCGCGCTGCGTTCGGTGTGAAAGCGCCTTAGTAGCGACGACCGGAGACGATGTCAGCGCCGATGATGCGGAAGGTTACGCACCCATTCGCAGCAGCAATCGCAACACAGCTGCTGGGGCAGACGGAATCACGTACTCCCTTATCAGGAACCTCAACGACAGCGCCGTACAAGAAATCACGGCGTTTTTCAATGATCATTGGCAACGTGGCACGCTTCCTCCTGAATGGAAGCACGCGGAGGTCATAATGATACCGAAGCCGGGAAAAAAACTTCAGATGGAAAACCTCCGACCAATATCCCTCACTGCCTGCCTTGGTAAACTGTTCGAGCGCGTCATCACTAATCGCGTGCAAGATTACCTCGAGGACAATGACCTTTTCCCGCACTCAATGTACGGGTTCCGGGCACATCTTTCAACGCAGGATGTACTGCTACAAGCAAAAGAAGTCATTGATAACGCGCCCCAGCATGGAGAAAACATTATCTTGACTTTAGACATTAAGGGCGCATTTAATAACGTTAGCCACCAGGCCATACTTGAGGGCCTCGAGGCCCTTCATTGTGGGCAGTGCGTCCAGAGTTATGTTCACGCCTTCTTGTCGGACCGCGCTGCCACAGTTGGTCTCGGCACCATCCGATCACATGTCATCAGGGTTCCGAACAAGGGCACCCCGCAGGGCTCAGCGATTTCCCCGCTACTCTTTCTTATTTACATTCCATTGGTTCTAATAACTTCCCCTGTACATTCCTTGGCATTACTGTCTGTTAGATTTCAATAATATTGTGTTAAAACACGGAAAAACGAGCCCTTAGGTATACACTTCTTTCCCTTATTTCATTGAACGAGGGTCTCGTACTGGCAGACTTGGTGTGTTTAGGTTGTATAAGAGGGACAATTAATCAGCTGCCCGCTCATAATAAGTTCCCGTGCTACGTGACGCCAAACATGCAAATAGGAGTGTTTTCACAGTCCTCGTTTGGCTTATAGATGGCGCTGACTGTCACTCCTACTTCTAAATTCACATATAAACCCAAAAAATGTAGATGAAGGGAAGGCCGCTGTGGTAGCTCAGTGGTTAGAGCATCGAACGCGTTATTTGAAGGTCGTAGGTTCGATTCCTGCTCATAGCTGGTTATTTTTTCATCCACTTTTCTTTCTTTCTTCTTATTTACATTCCATTGGTTCTAATAACTTCCCCTGATTGATTGATTGATATGTGGGGTTTAACGTCCCAAAACCACTATATGATTATGAGAGACGCCGTAGTGGAGGGCTCCGGAAATTTAGACCACCTGGGGTTCTTTAACGTGCACTCAAATCTGAGCACACGGGCCTACAACATTTCCGCCTCCATCGGAAATGCAGCTGCCGCAGCCGGGATACGAACCCTAATAACTTCCCCTGTACACTCCTTGGCATTACTGTCTGTTTGATCTCATTATTATTGTGTTAAAACACTGAAAACGAGGCCTTTATGTATACACTTCTTTCCCCTATATATATATATATATATATATATATATATATATATATATATATATATATATATATATATATATATATATATATATATACATATATATATATATATATATATATATATATATATATACATATATATATATATATATACATCGATGTGCTCGCACTTTGATGCGATGAGCCTGCCTCTTATTTAGCATCTATAGTGCTAAAAACGATGGTCTTTCTCTTTCTATTTGGTCTGGTGGGTCAAGTTGCGGGGCAAGCTAAAAGCTGAGTTTCCCACTATGCTCGAGTCTACTGCTTTATTCGTCATCACCTTGCGAGCTGTCGGCAACACTCCAACTTACCGTACACAAGGCCCCTCAGGTTGATCGAAGACTATGGCAAAACTAAACCTTTTAAAGCATTCGTGACATTCATAGTCTCGCAGCAGCTCAGACAGAGCAGTCGTAGTGCTATTGCTTTTCGATGAGAGAGAGAGAGATAGACTTTATTAATTTCCGGCAGATTGCTGGGATGGGCTCCCACCTAGGGGCCAATGGAGAGACCGTGTCTCCCGGCAGCTTCCTTGGCCTGCTGGATTGCCCAAAGTTGCTTGTCCAGACCCGAATTGAGCAGCGCAGTCCGCCAACGCGCCCGAAGGTCTTCATTGGAGGCCGCGACCCCAGAATTTCTGACTAATGCTGGACATTCCCATAGGATATGTTCGAGAGTGGCTCTGGTGGTACAGTACTGGCATAGATTAGAACTATAGACGTCAGGATATATGTGGTGCATGATGACAGGGTTCGTGTATGTGCGTGTTTGTAGCGGTCGCCACTGAACGGACTGGGCCCGATTTAGCTTGGAGTGAGGCGGAGGGTACTCCCGCCTTTGCAGTCGATAGTGTTGAATTATGTCATTAAATTTAGTGAGCTGATCGTCCCATTCCCACACCGGCGCAGAAAGGTCCGTTTGGGTGGCCGCTTCGTCTGACGTGACTCGGAACGTAAGACCTCGAGCCACGTTGTGCGCCACTTCATTCGGATTGGCCTCCGCGTTACCTAGTGGTGTGTGGGCTGGGAACCACAAGATGTGTACGTATTTGTCCACCTCGTGAATTTTGCCTGTATTAAGAATCCGCAATGCCTCGGGGGAGATTCTGCCGCTGGCGTAGTTTCGAACGGCTGTCTGCGAGTCGCTGATTACGCATGAGGCGTTAGTGTGGGCTATGGCCATCGCGGTAGCCACTTCCTCTGCCGTTTCTACGTTCCGTGTGATGATTGACGCGCTGCTTCTGCATTGTTGTGTGTGGTCTACGACAGCAGCCACGAAGTGGTGACGTTCCTGGTAGCGTGCTGCGTCGACAAAGACTTCCTCATGGTTGCGCCCAAACATCTTTGACATGGTCCTGGCTCTACTGACACGTCTGCCCTTGTTGTGTTCAGGGTGCTTGTTTCTTGGTATGGGTGGTACTGTTAGCTTAGCACGGATAGTGCGTGGTATGTCGTGTTTGTCTCTGTGTTGAGTGTGGTAAGTAATACCGAGATTACATAGAATCTGGCGGCCTGGCTTAGTCTTGGCTAAACGCTCGAATTGGGAGATTTGTTGCGCCTCAATAAGTTCCTCAAGGGTATTGTGTAAACCAAGTTGAAGGAGTAGTTCGGTGCTGGTGTTTTGAGGCAAACCTAGCGCTTGTTTGTAAATTTTCCTAATTAGGCTGTTGAGTTTTGACTTTTTCGCGGTGAACCATCGGTGGTACGCCGTCGTATAGGGGATGTGAGTTAGAACAAACGCTTGGATCAAACGGATGATGCAGGCCTCTTTCATGCCTTTGTGTTTATTAGTAATGCGCCTAATGAGGCGCATCGTGTTAGACACTCTGGCTTCAATGTTGCGAAACTGTCTCTCCGTTGGTACCCTTACTTTCTATGATCAAACCTAGCACTCTGATTTTGTCCACGGTTGGTATGGCGTGATCATCGCTTGTAGTGAGTTTTATATCAGCGTGTGCCTGCGCTTGGGGATGTTGTTTGGGTGGCCGACCTCTCAGTGTAGGGCGATATAGCAGTAGCTGAGATTTCTCCGCCAAGCAGGATAGTCCAGTTCCTTGTAAATACCGTTCGACTGTGTCAATCCCCTCCTGTAATCTCTGTTCAATGGAACCGTCACTGCCGTCGCACACCCAGAGGGTGATGTCGTCGGCGTAAATGGTGTGATGAAGTCCTTGGATGGTTTGAAGTTTTGAAGGAAGACCAATGAAGGTGAGGTTAAACAACATGGGAGATATCACGGAACCCTGCGGGGTGCCCGCACTTCCTATGGTTATTTCGGACGACCTGAGTGCTCCCACAGTGATCGTGGCCGTTCTGCCCGTAAGAAATGCCCCAATATAGTTGTACGTGCGAAGCCCCAAGTTTAGGGTATTGACCTGATTTAGAATGGTGCTATGAGTGACAGAGTCAAAAGCCTTCTTCAGATCAAGACCAAGTATGCCCTTAGTGGAGCGTCCCGTACTGTCTATGATGTGATGCTTAAGCTGCAACATGGCATACTGCGTTGAAAGATGCCTGCGGAAGCCAATCACGGTGTGTTGGAAAAAATCATTGTCTTCGAGGTAATTTGTCAGTCAAGCCAGGAAAGCGTGTTCCATCAATTTGCCTATACAAGATTTTAAGGAGATGGGCCTAAGATTGTCAGTATTCAGTGGTTTGCCTGGTTTCGGAATCAGAATCACCTTGGCCGTTTTCCAATGCGGGGGCAAGATTCCGGTCTTCCAGCAGTTATTAATATAGTCTGTGATATGCGTGATCGACTCATCGTCTAAATTGCGTATCATCTTATTCGTGATGTTATCCGGACCTGGTGCAGATTTGGTGTTAAGTTTTTGTAGGGCGGCACGGATATCCGCTTCGGTGAATTCTTCGTCTAAAGTAGTGTTGATCTGGCCCGTATAATCTGGATGGTGCTGAGTAGGAGCCTGAGAGATATATTTGAGCTCTACCTCCCTAAGAAACTCCTCCTCGGTGCCCTTGTAAGCTTGTATTAGTTTGTTGATGGTTTGTTGTTGGGCGGTTTTGCTGTCTTCTGGGTCGAGCAGGAACCGTAGAAAATGCCAAGTTTTACTAAGACTTAGTTGCCTGTCCATCGCATCGCAGGTTTCATCCCAGTGTTGCCGGCTTAGCTGTGTTGCATACATCTCTATCTCTGTGTTGAGGAGTGCTATGCGTTTCCTGAGGTTTCTGTTGTGTTTCTGTGTCTTCCACCTGTTTTGGAGCGATTTCTTTGCCTCCAACATGTGGAGGAGCCGGCTATTGATCTCTTCGAGGTGTGCCTTGGGAGGTACGATTCGGGTGGCATTATTAATATCCTGTTTAAGCGTGTGTATCCAGTCCTCTATGTCGCTGATGGGTTGGACCTGGTTCTCACGTGATTTTCGGAACTGGGTCCAGTCTACCAACTTTAGCTCTTTTCCCGTGGGTTTACGTGGGCCACCTTGAACATGTACCTCGATGATGTAGTGGTCGCTACCCAGGTCCTCTAGGGTATTTTTCCAGGTGGCTGCTGATGTGTTTCTCGTGAACGTCAGATCAGGCGTTGTGTCTTTACTGGAGCTAGTGCCCGCACGTGTGGGTGTGCTAGGGTTGGTGATGAGAGTTAATCCCTCTTGCTGCGAGTCAAACCAGAGGGCCCTACCTTTAGGAAACACATAAGAGTATCCTCAGGCAGTGTGTGGTGCGTTGAAGTCCCCCGCTATTAAGATGGGATTTTGGCCAGCGATGTTGAGGGCGCGTTTAAAGAGTGTGAGAAATCTGTGCTTCTTTTGTTTAGGGTTGCTGTATATGTTTAGTATAAAAAGACTTTTCTTTGTCTTGCGTTGCGGAACGAGTTCAATAAATATATTGTCTATATTGGTAATTTCCGTGTGGTGCTGTGTGAACGTAAGGTTTCGTCTAACTAGGGTGGTAAGGACAGTCGTCTCCCCGTTGGCATGTCCGATTGAGCGGTAGCCTGCCAATTTAGCGAGACAATGTGTCTCCTGCAATAAAATGATATCGGGCTTAACTTTCCCCTTAAGGTATTGGTTAAGACTTGCTTGCTTATTCGCGTAGCTTCTACAATTCCATTGCCAAATTGTGTAGGCGTGATTTCTAGCTATGATGAGATGCAGGGGGTAGGAATGTCGCCGGCTGTATCACACTGAATGCCGACGAGGAAGGTTGCTTTACATTCGCTGTGGGGTCCAGTCCGCTAGGTGGCAGAGCGGTTATTCTAGCCTCCACAGCGATGAGTCGCTGTTGTAGGCGTTCGTTTTGTTGCTGGGTAATTTTAGCTATAGTCTCTACGCGGTCAGTAAGGGCTGAGATCAGTCGGGATGCGTTGCTCATCCACTCATTTAATTCTTTGACTGATTGCTGAACTTCCTTCAGGACTTTATTCTCGGGCGTCACGCGTGCGGGTTTGTATTCATTGGCCTGGGTTTCGGCTCTGCGCTTGGGAGGTGGTGGTGTTGTACCTTCCTCCATTTTTTCACTGGGTGTAACAGCTGAGAGCGGTGGTACTACTGGTGGAGCATGTTTTGTTGTTTTATAATGGTGTAACTCCTCCTTGAGGGTCCTGTTTTCCTCTCCTAAAGCTGTCATTTTCTGGTTACATTGTGCTAACATCTGCTTTAGCTGTGCTATTTCAGCCTCTAATTTATCAAGTTTGCCTTGAGAAGCGGCCTCCACAGACCCCGAGCGCGCCCCCTTGACTACGTCTGCCCAGCCCACCTTGAAGGTTGCGCCAGGTCCAGGTGTACGGCTCCGAGATGTTGACTGCGACCGGGAGCGGCGCCGGGAGCGGGGCCGGGAGCGGGGCCGGGGGCGAGACCGCGACCGAGACCGCGACCGAGATCTCGACCAGGCTTTCTTTCAGGGCTTCCGGGTAGGGGTAGTGTCCCGCTGCTCGAGGCTGTTGTCGACAGGCGTTGGCTTCGTCGGGTAGTCTTCATATTGTTGTTGTTGTCGCTCCCATCGCCGGCGTTTCACCAGGTACGGCGTTTTGTAACGTGCCCTGCACGCCTTCTCGGCCGTCTGGTGGTCGCCGCCGCATAGTTGACAAGTGGGCTGGCATTGGTGATCTTGCGGGGGGTTATTCGTACCACAGCCACGGCACACGTGGTCTTTCGGGTTTGGGCATACATCTGCGCGGTGCCCCAGGCGACCGCATTGGTAACACGTCTCTATCTGTTTGCGGTAAAGGGAGCACTTCAACATTGCCCCACCGTATCGAACGTATGTTGGCACGTGAAGACCAGCGAACAGCACGATCACCGTCATTGTGTTGCTGAGGCGTTTTGCAGCAATGGCTGTAGGGTTCTTTGTTGTAATCACATTAGCTGTAATATCTCGGGCAGTATCTTCCAACGGGATATCACGTATTGCGCCTTTTGACGTACCGTCTGGTGCTGCTTCATATGCGCTGGTATCGTACGTCTTGTTGCCGACCACAATGCGAGAGATTTTCTGGTATCTATCAGCATGCGCCTCGATGGGTGTGCTCACAACGATGATATTTTGCTGGAAATTTGGGCATATTGTGTCCTCATCTTAGGCATCTTTCGGAATTTCAGCGGCGTGGTAAATGCTAGTCGCCAGTCGGGCGGCTCCATGATCGGTGAGTAGAAGGCCGCCTTTAGGTCGGATGATGATCTTGTAGTCACCTCGGGGCAGTGGAGGCATCCGGCTTAATCTTGTTATTTGACTCAGGCTTTGTTCACGCCGTTTCCTGCTGTTATTCCCTCGTTGAGAATCCGCACCGGGTTCTAGTGATTGCCCGCAGGTCGACTTCTTTGATCCTACGGTGCTCCATCCTGTACTTTCTTCGAATTCTTCACGAGAAATGGGTTTTCCCTCCACTGTGACCTCCATTTCTTCTCAAAAAGTTGGACGCGTCAAACGCGCCGACCGGCGTTTCTTGGTGCCCGCAGAGCTAGGCCGGCCTAGGCAGCAGCGTCTCTGGCAGCTGCGCTGCCGGTGGCTTGGCAGGCGTTAGGCCTATCTCTCTCGCTAGCGTGGTTGACAAAAATGCGTCGGTAAAGGTGTCAAAATTCAAGTATCCACCTGGAACTTGGTGCCGGGTGATTCCTGATGACAAGCTGAATACGCGGGTACCAAAGTCTTGTGGGCTTCTAGGTGACTTCCACTGCAAAACATTCGTTGAAACCGGAGCCGACACGACGCGCGTCCACTCGCTCCGACGAGAGCAGCGTCTCCCCCTTTTCGATGAAAGAAAAAGATTTTCCTGAAGCAGTACATGACTTAACCTGTCCATACTAGCCCATATAGTCATTCTTCTTCTGTCCATAAAAAGTTTGTTCCCATCCATAACTGCATCGGCCACTCACAGCGCAATAAAAGCATGAACAAGTGATGTAATGATAGAGGGCCCCTGTTCAGCGCTAGCCTGCTCTACAGCGCCGGATAATGAGGTGGGAAAGTGTCGCATAGGTGACCCGCACCACCGAGAGCTTTCAAGGAAAATCGTCACACCAGAAATTTTAGAAAATTTCGCTATATTGTAACAATCTCTCGGAACAATTTCATTTCATCGTGAACATATAACTGAGTGATTACTGTGGTGAACGAAAACTTCTTAGTTGTTGGCTTCCCCAGCGTGCAGTCACAGTGAGCCCTGTCGAAATTCGGAGGGGGAGGGGGGGCTTAGCCCTTCGACTTTTTTCGGTGGGGGAGGGGGAATAGCGCCCCCCTTGCCCCTTCTTCCGGCTGATACGCCTATGTGCGTGGCACAAGCGTACATTGTCATCGTGTGTCAGAACTAATGACTTTCATAACTTTTTCGTGGTTTAAATCCAGACAACCATTACATAGGACAATGGCGTTACTGAGCGTACTTCCCTAAGGCCTATAAAGGGCGCACAGCAAGTTTTAGAACCTTTCACGCACACATCTGTTCGTGATGGTTGTTGTTGTTGTTGTTGTTGTTGTCTTTATTTCAGACAAATGTATGTCTCGGATACAAGGACAAAAGGCAGATGTCCTCTGCCTGACGTGACCCAAGTACCCGAAAGCACCACTCAGAGTATACAATATAAAAAGAAATACAAAATAACACAGTAATAATGCATGTGTAACATTGTTTTTGTACAGTGTAAATGGAGTACATACTTGTACAGTAATAAAAAAAGATTCATAACGCTAGAAATAACGAAACCAGAAAAACATATGACTGCAATATACAGAACTTATCAATCTTGAGGACAGGATAGAAGGTAAGCTTAATGCATGCTACCCATTACACAGAATGCAACCACATTCGAAACCTTCTCTGACACAAGCCACTTTTAACACTGTCGATTGGATTTAGTAATCCACAAAATTAAACCTCTCGTGTAACATCATAGCATAAAAAATATTCACCAAGTGAATATTGCTATCTCATTCAACCCTTAAAGGTGGCACTTAAGGATCCCTCAATCTATAACTGATAGTTTGCGCGGACGTAAGAATAATAATCGATTTGGCAGCAGGCCTTTACGAAAACTGTTGTTTTATTTTACGAAGGCTGTGGCACCTGATGTCAAAACTCCATACGTTCATGATGTTATGAAATGCGACCCGATTATCCCCGGTTGTACGTAAAGGACACATGCAGTGGAATTTACTACGCTCTTTCTGAGAAGGTTCATTTAGGCAGTTCTGTCTGTTGTAACCGGGCTAAATACATGAATGCTATCACTCACTATATGCATTTTTTTAATAATGACTGCAGCAAGTAACACTGCAGCAATCGGAATTTCACATGCATTCGTAAATACTAACTAGTATACTGGTGCAATTTTCAGGTTACAAATGCGTTTGATCTCGGTAGGACAAGCGTACTTTGTTGAGTTCAATAATCAGAAGTATGCTTCGAGCACTGTCGAAACGTTCTTGACGGGTTGATAGGCGAAACACTAAGGCTACGATGATGGCCACTCTTGTTGCCCCTTGTTCAGCTCGTCGACCCACTTCAGCCTTCCTGATGGTTTGAGTGGTGCCAACAGGGATGGTTGACTACAAAGGGGTAACTTAATGTTGTGACTGAGAAGGTCCTGCCAAACCTGAAGACGGAAGAGATTGAAAAGTAAGCCCACTAACGGTATATGAACGCATTCCGTAGCGATAGAACAGCCGGTGAAGGTTCTGGCTGGGAGGATGTTGCTGAGGTTGTCGATGACTGTGGTTGTAAACTAGGTAGAATAAAGGAAATTGACGCGCTCCGCGATAATGGAAGAGCCGGGGAACTCAGTCGCAGAGAGGGTGCAGCTAAACTTGATGATTGTGTGTTTTGAAAAATAGGCAGATTAAAGGAAAACGTCGAATTCTGGGGTGATTCAACAGTCATTGGAGGTTGTGGCGAGAAGAGGGCTGTTAAACTTGAGGGTGGCTGGGGTTCGAAACTAGGTGAATTAAAGGGAGTTGACATATTCTGCATTGAAGGGACAGCAGATGCTGGTTGAGGTTGGGAGGGTACTACTAAGCGTGATTGTGGAAGGGGTTGGAATATAGATGCAGTAAAAGGGGTAGGTATATTCTGCGGTGATAGGATAGCCGTAGAAGGTTGAAGCTGGGAGAACGCAGGTAGGCGTAAGGGTGGCGGAGGTTGGGATACAGGCGCATTGAGCGGGATCGTCATATTCGGTGCTGATGGAATAGCCGGAATAGGTTGTGGCTGGGAGGTAGCTGGTAAACCTGAGAGGAGTTGAGGTTGTACACTAGGTGTATTAAAGGACATCGATATACTTGGTGGTGATGGAACAGCTGAAGGGTGCTGTGTAATGCAGGGTGTTGCGAAACGTGGAGGTGCCGGGAGTGGGAAACTGGGCGCATTAAAGCGGATCGAACTATTCTGTGCTGGTGGAGCAGCTAGAGAAGGTTGTGCTAGGGATGGTGCGGCTAAGCCCGGAAATAGTTGTGGTTGTAAGCTAGGTGCATTAAACGGGGATTCGACATACTTTGCGGTGATGAAAACGCCGAACGAGGTTGTGGCAGGCAGGGTGCTGCTAAGCTGGAGGGCGACAGTAGTGAAAAACTGGGAGCACTAAAGAGGTTTGATGTATTTTGTGGTGGCGGAGAAGCTACAAAAGGTTGTGGCAGGCAGAGTTCTGTTGACTGTGAGGGCGGCAGGAGTGGAAAGCTGGGCGCATTAAAGAGAGTCGAAGCATTCTGTGGTGGTGGACCTGCTGAAAAAGGTTGAGGCTGGGAGGGTGCAGCTAAACCTGAGAATAGTTGTGGTTGTGCACTAGATGTATTAAAGGGCATAGACATACTTGGTGGTGATGGAACAGCGGAAAAATATTGCGGCACGCGGGGTGTTGCTACATGTGGGGGTGGCAGGAGTGGGAAACTGGGCGCATTAAAGCGGATCGAAGTATTCTGTGGTGATGGAACGGCTGGAGAAGGTTGTGGCTGGGACGGTGTGGCTAAGCGTGAGAATAGTTGTGGTTGTAAACTAGGTGCACTAAAGGGGGTCGACATAGTTTGTGGTGATGAAAAAGCCAAACGAGGTTGCGGCAGGCAGGGTGCTGCTAACCTGGAAGGCGACAGTAGTGGAAAACTGGGAGCACTAAAGAGGTTCGAGGTATTTTGTGGTGGTGGAGAAGCTACAGAAGGTTGTGCCAGGCGGAGTTCTGTTGACCGTGAGGGCGGCAGGAGTGGAAAGCTGGGTGCATTAAAGAGAATCGACGTATTCTGGGGTGGTGAAACAGTTAGGGGAGGTTGTGACTGGGATAATGCGGCTAAGTCTGAAATAGTGGCGGTTGTAAACTAGGCGCGTTAAATGGGACAGGCGTATTCTGTGGGGGTGGGGCAGCCGGAGCAGGTTCCGGCTGGGAGGTAGCTGCTAAACCTGACAATGGCTGGGGTTGGAAGTGTGATGAACCAGCTGGAGAAGGCTGTGGCTGGTTGTTTTGGCCTTGTATGCCACGCAGAAGCAATGTCCCGGGGTTCATAGCTGACGGAAGTTGCAAACGTGCTCTGTCTGGAGTATCGTCTATTTGAAAGCCCGGTAACAAAGGCGCCACAGGTCTTGTAGGTGGAAAAGCATCGCATTGAGCCTGGCTGTTTATGTTGCCGCCCGGTTCAACAGAAGGGGTCGATGGTGTTTGCGACGCAGGGGGCAATGAATGCGAAGGCTGGCCTCCTGTTGCATGGTTGTGCATTCGAGCATTAGGAGATGGCGATACCTGCGGTGGTCGAAACGGGCCAGGTGAGGGCACCTCTCGCATTTCGAGCAGTTGGCAGCCCATGGAACAGGGACGGAGCCATTATTGTCGGAGGTTGTGGCTGGTTAGGCGCAGACTCATCCTGCATCGTAACAGCCGATGGCAAATGCGATCGAAGGAATGGAGTTGCTGTATTACAAGCCGGAAGTTGGCTGTTCGAGGGATAGCCTTGAACTTGTGCGCGATATATTGCATGTGCTTCAGGCGACGAAGGCAGCGCGATAGCAGGCGATCGTTGCGTGGTATCTTGGAGGCCGTGTATTGGCGGACTTGGAAGTATTTGTTCCGAGCTTGGCGACCATGTGATTTTGGGTAGTTGATGTCGGACGCTCGGAGGTATCTCACACGTTTGCACTGCCCTTGGTGCTGGTGTCTGAGGTGGGAAGAGCGTATCCCGCGGTATCTGCTGTGCAGTAGCGAATAATGGGGTAGCCGGCGGCTTCTGTGTGAAAAAGATTGAAGGTGTAGTTGTTGCTGGCTGGAGTTGTGCGTCGGGTACAACGTCGGATATCTGCATTCCCGGGGATCTTTGTGGAACAGCGTACTGGGAGGCAATGGGAAAACCTTGCGGCTGTTCACATTCTCCATGTCGGGCTTGTGCGACGGGAAATACTCCAACGGTGCCTGTATGGTCTGCTGTACCGGCGGTGGAGACGTTGCAAATTTCTAGCCCAAGTTGAGAATGACATTTGGTACACTTTAGTGATACACTCTTTGACGTAACTGCCGCGTCTTCGGAAACGGAGTGCTGCGTCACGTTAGAATCTGAGACTGATACAAGCGTGATGTCGCGCTCAGTGAAGGTTTCTACATGGATGTCCGGCATGGCTACTGGGGCCGCTTCCAAATCTTCACATGCCGCTTCAACTATGGAAATTACAGGCTTAATTGAAGAAACAGTTGCTCCGTGACGCTCCGTGTCGGCTACTATTGCACTCGCTACGTATGGCGTCTCTCTGCTCGCAGGCTTGCCTAATGTGCTGCCTTTGGCGTTCTGTAGTTAAAGCTTGTTGCACTTATGGAACGCGGCTCGCTATTGTTGTGCTGCATCACACCTTCGCCGCCTGCGGTTGAAGTGGTCGACGCACTTGGGCACATGCCTCCTTTCTGATGACTTCTGTCCCGCTTTTGCTTCCTGCAGTTAAGGCGGTCGCACTTATGCAGCCCGCCTCCCATTTGGCAACAGTTGCACAACTCTGGCTCCAGCGTTTGTTTCGGCTTCAGGTCTGGAAGTTGTCTTCTCTCTGTCATCCTGCGTGCTGCCTTTGCCTACCACGTTGAAGGGCCAGCAGGATTTAGAGGATGCTCCTGTCTTCTCTCCTGTGTAGCGCCTTTCTCTGCAGCTGTTGGTTCACTTGCAGATGCGAAATGTGCCTCCTCCCTGTTCTCTTGTGTATCGTCTTGGCCTCCTGCGGTTGTGCCAGCCACAAGAAATTCAACACGCGCGTTCTCAGGGCCGAACGCGTTAGACGTAATAGCGGTAGACTGCTGCATGTTGTTCTGATTACCGGAACTGCTGTGTCCTACACTCTGTGAACTGTCAGCGGTGTCTGTCATCCGGATGCTTTGATCAGTTTGTCGCCAGTTCTTGCCACGCTTGACTTACTCCCAGACGTTCCGGTCTTGATGTCGCGTTTGTGCGTTTCTTCATTATCCGCCCCTACTTGTGCATTGGCCGCCATCGAGAGGCCCCAATCTGTGAGAGGTGGATGTTGACTCCGCCTCATCTTGAAGCCTCTCCGTGACAATTTATGATGCCCGAATCGAAGCTGCCTTGCGGGTCGCCGCATGCGACCACTTCAATGTTTCGGATACAGGTCACTCTTCTCTCACAGCAGTACAGACCGGGCTGGCTGCAAAACAAAATATGTTACGAAATTGTTCAGCTTTCACGACGCTCTGATAGTTGCCGTACATACAGTCATTGTTGTGTTAGACGGTGACATGTCGATGCGCTCGCAGAATCATATGTTGGTTCTCGAGATTAGGTGAAGTCTACATTGTTGAGAAGTATGTGACCATGTGTCACATTAGAGTGAAGCGTGATCTTAATTGCTATGAATTTGATATCCTCATGCTTCCTGTGTGATCTTCATATTTTCTTGGTACCTCTCTGCGTGCCTCAGGTACCTATTATTGTTTAGCAAGTGCTCTGTTATCCCAATTCCTAGCAATATTCGCAACACCGACCTCACACGAGTTTCACTGATATATAAACTGCAGTGCACTTGTTCCTAAATAAGGTAAACCAATTACAAGTAGTATATTATGAATACCCCAGGGGCATGTGATAGTGGATATCAAGTTGTTTCTGCATATATAAATTTTCGATCGAACAACACAACGTGTAACAATACGTTTCCGCTAAGCACAATAATTTTATACACGCATAAATGCTAAGTCCCGATAGTGCAAACAGAGGGACGTTATGTTGGCAAATCACTGCGTGAGCTTATAGACAATGACGCGTCTCTCTAAATCAGCAGCGTTTATTTTCTTTATAGGACACAGGTCGTCTCATTCTAGAAGTAATCTCGTGCCTCCGACGGAGGACGTTTGGCCGTTACGATTTGTATACTTTGTGGACCAACAGTATATGACGGAACATTCATTTGAAAGACGAGGTTACAATTCACTTCGCCATAATTGCCTATGTTAATGCGTAAGAACTCATGCACTATTGGGAGGAGACGCAATATTTTGAGCTTTTTTCATACCCCTTGTATGTTCTGTCGTAGGCGCGCCGATAAGGGTGAAAATAGGGTAATTACGTATCTAAGCACTTGCATATCTAAACTCATGCAGTTGTTTCGTTTATGTTTTAATAGGGGACACGTGACATGTTGTTTTGCTTGATACGAAATATTGATGCGATAACCTTAGATGTCTCGTCAAGCGCGAAAAGTAATCTCCAGCGTAGAAGGCGCCCCCATGTGTCAGCGTCAACGCCAGCGATAGAAAACGTCATCAGGAAATCACGTCACCACGTGACGTCGTAAAAGACCGCAAATATTTATCTGTGACGACACCTTGGCGTCACTACGTCGTCATAAAACATGAGTCATCACATGACAACCCACGGCTGAGGTTTGTGGATATGAGGGTGTTTGTGGCTGCCCGCCCATCTTTGCAATGATATCGGGCACGCGCGATGACATCGGCGATGCCGTACAGGGCGAACAACTACACGTTTCAGCTTACCGATTTAGAACAGGGCGTGTGACGGGGTTAGGGAAGCGCTGGCTGAAACCCGGTCTTGACTGCAGCCATGGAGTGACGACGTTCGGTGCTGCGGCACCCCACGCTGGCTGGCGCGGTAGAGTTGCCTCACCGCCGTCAATCACTGCTGCCGCATCGTTTCTTTGTTGGGCAGTTTCTTAGATATGGCGGCTACCCACTAGGGGGGGGGGGGATCCACCGTGAAGGCAGTCGTGTAGGTGAACGCAAACATTTAAACAAAGATGACAAATTGAAATGTGATCAATTTGCAAGTTGCAAAAAAAGAATATGGTGATTTTCTTATCCCGGCAATGTGCCACGCATGGAGGAGACTCAATTTCAGCAGGCAAATGTGAGACACAAAGCAATACAAAGGAGGCCTGTTCTAAATGTGCGAGTACCTCAACCGCAGACATTAAAAGTGTGACGAAGCACAGCAGTGGCGAAGCGTGTTCCATACGCAGAAGCCGACTTCACCTCAGGAGACAAAGGCGGGACGTAATAACTTAAAGGGGCCCTGCAACAATTTTTGGGCATGGCCAGAAAACGCTGCCGGTTGGTTGTAGAGGTTCCCGAGAACACACGGGACAAATATTGCAGAATAGAACGTGGCCTAGAATTCACAATAAATTATCAAAGCAGCTAAAATTCCTTTCTCTTCTCTCGATAAATGACGGAGGAAGCTCAAAAATCACTCGTAGAAGGCCATCTATCAGCCATTGGCTGATGTGAACATGACGTGCTCTGTCGTTACAGGAATCGCCACTGGAGGCCGTGACTTGTCTAGGCTGTGCACCTGATCACACTGAAAAAGCGGCGTACTCGAAGAAAAAAAAAGAAAAAAAGGCTCAAGATCACGAGGCGTGCACGTGACGTTTTTTTTTTGTTTACCCCTGCCATCTCTCCCTGCTTGGCTTCCAGTGCTTTTGTCGAGACGAGATAATTGAGGAATACAATTAGCAGCATGCGACCAATCTTTGTAACCCCACTCGCACTAGATGATTCTCAAAATTTTGGTGGCGTTGAAATCGTGAGGCACTAAGCTCTTTCACTGAATCCATTCCATGGTTGCTTGAAATAGGTGTTTCAGGGCCCGTATAAGGTTGAAAGCAGAGAGTGTCTTACGTAGCGGCATAAGAAGCCTGGCATGGAGCCCGATGCAGCCGTGGGGATTGTTGACGAGATAGGTGAAAGTGTAGAAGTGGCCCCTAATTACCGAAGTGGATTTCCATATGAAAACGTTGGCGATGTCATAACGGTATCTTTTGAATCATCACGTGACAATTCGGTTAGTTTCAGAAGACGGCATTTTTATGCCCATGAGTGTCTCACTAACGTGTATCAAGTGTCATGATTAACTCGGCTTATAAACTTACGGTGCCGCCAATGCCGCAAATTTGCTTGTGGCATGTAGAGGCGCCGTTGGCTTATTTCCTGCCGCACAGGCACGACCGGAAAGTGTGCCAACAGCCGCAAATCCTCTCAGTTACATCAGCGTACGCTGTGACACAAGCATTCCCGGGAATAGGGATACCTATAGTGGTGTATTAAACTCTACTACCCCAACCACCAACCACAAAACATTCGATCCGCATCCCACAAATGCCAGCTGCAACTTCAGCCGTTCACCACTGCACAGCAGGTATACTGTCTAGGTTTTCGCTACCACATCTCTGGCACTATTAACTTGGGACATGACCTACAAGTGCATATAATACATCCGGGCGTCCAACATGAACTATGTACAATCACATGGTCACATAACTTGGCATGTTTACTGTCAGGTTAGGCGATGTATGGCCTCCAGAAAGCCCCCAACAACTTCGTGCTTATTTGTTTGTTTGTTGCCTGGATGCTATGGCACTTACCCGTTATGGGGGATCGGCAAAAAATAGTCCTATAGAATGTAACTGCACGATTGCCTACCAACAAAAATAATGTAAGTGTTTGTTCGTCGTCTGCAGCGCAGGTGACATTTCGTGCGCGGGTTGAAATCTATCCCTCAAACATACAAGTGCCATCTTTTATAAGACCCACTTAATCCCTTCGATTAGATGTGCCATCGGCTGTTAGGTTGTTCGCTGTGCCTGCGTGTACCGTGTAACCTGCCCGAACTTTCAACAGCGTCTCCAATCTTCGCATTCCCAGGGATGCCAGCTGTTCTAATGCGAAAGGTTCGCACGCCTGCTAAGTTTGCCCCCCCCGCATTCCATGGCTACGCCACCGAAAGTATTACCACCCTTGAATGCTCATATGTGCGACCTTTCAGAAGGTGGCCGGACTCCCCAATTACGCTGCACTGTCACACCTCCCTATATGTCCTAGTGTCACCAGTTCTTGTTCGCATATGCTGCACACCGGGCTTGTGAACATCTCGGGACATATGTGGCGCGCCATTGGCGGAGTTAATGCGCTCTTCAATTGTAGGTGACGGAGCAACACTGACTCCGCTCGAAAAAGTTCTCGATGTGGGGCCGGGTATTCTCTTCTTTCTTCCCTGTGCCTCCTGAGTATCGTGCCGTAGTCGACTAGAGGTTCGGGGTCTTGTTCGTCGCCGACACTCGCGGGAATGCTCTCGCTGTCGTACAGGCACCGGATGAGTTCTTGGGCCGCTGCGTCTGCATCCTCCTTGCGATTGTCCATGTTCGGTAGGTCCCCCATGTTGGTTGGGCACCACTTTATGGTGATGGGTGGCCCAGTCAGGTTCGCGAGGCTCTGGTGAGCCCCACGATCCGCTCCGCCTCCCTACAGACCGTTCTCCTGGCGCAGTTCCTGACCGCTGTTTTGGAGTCGCTCAGGATCGTCCGAATGCCAGGTACTCCCATCGCCAGGCCGATTGCCACCTCTTCTGCCTGGCATGGGGTCTTCACTTTAGTCGTACCCGCGTTGATTAGCTCACCCGTTGACGCCCAGATGACTGCCATCGCGTACACGCATCTTCTCGATGGATGTTTAGCCACGTCGATGAACGCGGCGTTCTCGTCACTCTTGTACTGCTTGACCAGAGTCACTGCTCTCGCCTTGCGTCTTTCCCAGTCCTTCTCCGGGTTCACGTTCTTTGGCAACGGGAACACTATAATGCCTCTTGCCGCTTCGTCCTACAGGGGGACCTGGCTCTCCAGTTCGTCGTCTTCCGCACCTCCTTGAGCGGGCGGGTTGATTCCCATTCTCTCCAGGATGCAGTCTGCCCGTCTTCGTGCTGTTTAGTCGAGCTAGCTGTGCCGTTCGTTGGGCCTCGCTGATCTCTGAGAGTGTGTTGTGCACCTCCGAGAGCCAGCAAGACCGACGTTCTCCTGCCTGGCAGTAGACCCAGGGCGTTCTGTAGGCCTTCCTGACAGTGCAGCGATACCAGGACGGCGGTTCGTGCGATGTTGCCGACGGTTATGTGTGCAGCATGGCTGGGGAATCTCATGGCGGAGTAACTGGTGCCGACGACAGCACCTCCCGCCAAGAACTGCCAGCGCAGGTGGAGCGGTGGATCCGTCCGGTGGACTGCCAATCTCAGAAATGGGCGATCCAGCAGCTCGACGGGGCCCTGGCCAGGCAGATGAGAACGGGAACTCATGACCCTGCAAGTGCGGGGTGCGGGAACCCAAGTATCCTCTGTCGGGTCAGGTTCAACCTCTCGAGTTCTTGGCCCAGTGTTTCTAGGACTGCATAGGGTAGACCACGCCCTGCGAGGCCGGCACCTACCCCATGCAGCATCCTGTGAATAAAGTCTTTTCTCTATCTCTCTCTCTCTCCCAATTACGGCCCCTGCCTCACAAGCATCGTAATTCTCTTACGTTGTAGGCGGCAACGCGAACACCGAGGCTCAAACCCACTCCCCACCACCTTAGCAACTGTGGCACAAACGTCATCGGGATTTCGGATGTGTGATATTGCAGGAAGCGCACGCTTGTGACATTGAACATTTCTGTCTCCAGGGAAAACTCTGGCGCTTGGCTAGGGAAGAGAACATTTTAATCTTACCAACCAGCCACAGCGCTTCGGGTGTTCTATCACCACAGTTCCTTTAGGTTGCGATGGAATACCTTTCGTCTTCGGCATCGGGTCGTACCGGGTCCAAAGAGTGTGTTGACGGAGACCCATGGCTAGTTAGCGCGTGTGCCTCCGTATCTGCCTTCTCGCTGCAGTTCGGGCCCGTGTCCAACTCCTTTGCGTGCGCAGGGAACAACCTGACGGCAACATTCGTTTCCGGTCTTGCTATCATTGCACATACTCTTGTGGTGGTGTTCTGCAGGGGTACAGAACGAGTAGATGCCTCTACCCACCGCCTCACTGAGACATAAAACGCAGCGAAGCAGTCGCGCTATGGCAGTTACAAGTAAAAGTCATGTGAACCCCATCTGGGCAAAGCACGTCTGCCCGGAGATATACTCTACAGGTATACGCCAACACTACAAGAAAGCGAGAGCCACACAGAGACACCTCCTCTGAGACTGTGCGCCACCGCTAGGTAACCAAGAAGCAATGCCGAGTGTCATCAGCAGCGAAATCATGAGGTGAGAGCTAGACAGCCAAAGAGACGTGATTCAGCACGTGCTTGGCATCCAGGAACGCAAGCGGCTGGAAGCAGCGACCCCACGGGTTTGACGCGAGTAGGTTGCTGCTCCGGGACGTCCGAGCACGCTAGAGTTTGCTTTAATTCTTCTACCTCTTCCCCTTTTATGCCAAATTGACAATAAAGTTGTTTCACTCACTCACTCACTCACTCACTCACTCACTCACCACAGTTTCAACCCTGGCCATCGTCAGGTTTAGGGGCACGATCCCAGCCACAACCTCCTCCAGCTGTTCCATTGACACACATAACATCGATCCCCCTTAACGTACCTATTTCCTATCAGCTCCATCCAGAGGAAAAGAAACGCGCACTTACCTGCGCATTGTCTAGCCTGAAGGGGTGAGCCTCGGCTTCATGAGATTACAATAGGCAGGAGCAACCTAACATTAGCGCAATAGTTGTTGGAAGCGTTTCGAATTGAGGAAAAAAAAGGCACGAGTTGTATAAGTGATACGTACGTTTCACTTTGCAAAAACGAGATGCAGCTATTTGATGCAAGTGTGACTACTCTTTACCGATATTGATGAATGCGCACGCGAATAGGTGTAATTTGTGACATGTCTTTTTTTTTTTTCAAACAAACCGGTGAACTTCAGCGCCCCACCCTTTCTGCTCCCTCCCGATTCTTTTTGCGTCTCTTTTTTTTTTTAAGTTCGCGTTATTAAGTAGCTCAATAAACGCGAGTTGCTTATGTTAGCTTAGCCCGGCCTATAGACCTTTTTAACGGAGAGGTGGATCCCTTCCTTTCAGGGCTGTAGTGACGGGAACAAAAAAAAGCCGACGTCACAGCCTCGACAGTGTACTTTTGGGGGGTCATGCATGTTAACAACAGCCCGGAGGGGACCATGGCAGCGCCCTAAGAGCCTTCAGTGTAAACGTCTATAGCAGTGCGTTCGGTCATTTTTATGCACGCGCGAATGTTAATTGTTTACTAGAATGTTTTGCTGTTCTATTTGGTTCATACTGACTAGGTATTAAGAACGCAACCACAACAGACAATAAAAAAAAAGGGGGGGGGGGCAAGACAGGGTGTCAACTTCCAACTAACTTCATATGAAAAAAGCTTCTTTTTCTATGCACTCAGACATTCGATCGACGATGAGAATAGGCGATCAGTTGCGCATGACATAGAAGAACAATTCCAGTCTAAAGAAATCCGGAAAGAAAAACGTAAAAAAGCGGGTTTTTTAATCACACGCACTGTTGCACAGCGGACTGCTTCACCTATTTTGCGGGCATTTGTAGTTATAGCAGAAAAACCGATCTACAACTTTCTCATTGAAATTTTTATCCACCTTCGGTCCTGAAAAAGTTGGTTAATTAATTGAATCTAAATAAACAATACTTTAGAACACAAAAAATAGTCTTTACTCCAGGCAATGGTCAGCAACATGCATTTGGGCGCGTCGTTATTGCGTGTGTCGCCAAATTTTTAAACTCTGGCTAAAGATAGCTGAGGCACCCTGTATACCTACTAGTACACATGTACGATCGTTGACGCCAAGGAACATTGCTGGTAATCATACAGAGATTTTCACGATGTTGCTACTGCACTGACGGACAGTTAATGAAAACGCAGGCCAACGTAATGTCGCGTAATGGTTTTAGACGCGTAATGGTTTTGCGTGCTCTGTAGAGATATGAATTTTTGACGTTACGATTATACTTCGTTACACTTCGAGATTCGTAGTGCCAAGTTTCTCTGCATAGGACAGGAAAATGAATAGGCGAGCTACCCAAGCACCGATTCACTATAGTAAATGTATCTGAAACACTTGGTACGAATATGTATAGTAATAAAAAACTTTATTATTGTAAACAACCTTAAAAACATGAATACGTCCAAAATTGAACCAATCTAATAGAGAAATATTGACTTCACCAATCAGCTTTGCACATGCAGGCGTAAATATCGCCTAACCAGCACTACAGTCCAATTATGCACGCTATAAGTTCATTAGTTGTTCTTAGGTAAGTCGATCCTGATTTGATATGTTCATTATCACTGGCATGCTTCGAGCACTGCCGTAAAGTTCCTTAGGAGTGTATAGGCGAAGCTTTCAGGCTAAGATGAAGGCCGGTCTTGTTGCAGTTTATCGAGTTCATCGACCCACTTCAGCCTTGGCGATGGTGCGAAGTGCTGTCAATGGTGATGGTTGATTGCCAGAGCTAACTAAGGGTCGTTCTGGAGAGGGTTCTTCCAAGCCTATAGATGGCAGAGTTTGGAATCTTGACCCATGAATTGAGATCGACGTATTCTGTGGGGATGGAACAGCCGGAGAAGGTTGTGCCTGTGAGGGCGCTGCTGAATGTGAGGGCTGCAGGTGTTGGAAACTAGGCGTATTCGACGGTGATCGACGTATTCTGTGGTGGTAGAGCGGTCAGAGAAGGATTGTTGCTGGGACGGCGTTGCTGAAATCTGATGGAGGCAGAGATTGGAAACTAGGTGAATTAATTTGGCTGGACATATTCTGGGGGGATAGAACAGCGGGAGAAAGCAGGGGCTGGGAGGGTGCTGATAAACCTGAGCGTGGCAAAGCTTGGAAACTAGGTGTATTAACGGGGATTGATATATTCTGTGCCGATGGAACAGGCGAAGAAAGCGCTGGTTGAGAGGGGGATGGAACACTTAAGCGCGGCAACGCTTGAAAACTAGGCGTATTGGCGGGGATCGACATATTCTGTGGGGATGGAGCAGCAGGTGAAAGTTGTGGCTGGGAGGACGCTGCTACGCCTAAGCGCGGCAGGTCTTGGAAACTAGGCGTGTTAACGGGGAATGACCAATTCTGTGATAATGGAGCAGGTGGACAAGGCTGTGAATGAGGGGGTGCTGCTGAACCTGAGGGCGATAAGGATTGAAAACTAGGCGCATTAGCGAGTATCGGTATATTCTGTGGTGATGAAACATCTAGAGAAATCACTGGCTGAGAGGGCGCTACTACACCTAAGTGCGGCAGGGCTTGAAAACTAGATGTATTAATGGGGATCGACGTATTCTGCTGTGGTTGGGCAGGCGGAGAAGGTTGCGGTAGCGAGGGTGCTGCCAAATCTGAGGGTGGCAAGGCTTGAAAACTTGGCACAGGAATGGTGTTCGACGTGTCTTGTGGTGATGGAACAGCCGGAGAAAACAGTGGCCGGTAGGGTGATGATAAACCTGAGGGTGGCATGGCTTGGAAACTAGGTGCATTAACGGGTGTCGACATGCTAAATGGTGATGGAAGAGCTGGATATGGTTGGAGCTGGGAGGGTGCTGGCTAAACCTGAGAGTGGTTGGCGCTGAAAGTGTAGTGATGAAGCAGCCGTACTAGGCTGTGGTTGGTTGTTAGAAGTAACGCTTTCGCCTTGTGTGCCATGAGGCCGCACTGTCTTAGGAAGGATAGCTGTTGGAAGTTGCAAACGTGTGCTGCTTGGAGGATCACACATCGAAACATCTGGAGAAAGTTGCGCCGCCAGTCTTACTGGAGAGGCAGCTATGGAGGACTGAACCTGGGTGTTGATGTTGCCGCCTGCGAGGGAAGGTGCCGGTGCTGCGTGTAATGGAGGGGGTAATAAATGCGGAGGATGGCCGCCTGCTGAAAGGTTGTACATCTGAGCATTCGGTGGTGGTGGTACCTGTGTTGGCGTCGGCATGTAATGTTGTGGTGGTGCAGAGTGGCCAGACATGGGTACCTCTCGTATATGAGCAACCGGCCATCCAGGGAACATGAATGGAGTTGCTATTATCGAAGGTTGCTGCTGGTAAGGCGTGGTGGCGACACGCATCGCAGCAGCCGGTGCCCCATGCATTCGAAGGAATTGATTGGGTACTGTAAAAGGTGGTAGCTGGCTGTTCGGGGGATAGCCTGGACTCTGCACATGAAATGTTGTTTGTGCTGCAGATGGTGAAAACGGAGTAAAAGCAGGCAGTGGTTTTGTGGCTTCCAAGAGGCCATTCATTGGCGAACCTGGCAGCAGGTGTGGAAAATTTCGTAACCATGTGACTGCGGGTCGCTCATATCGGACGCTCGGAGGCATTTCATAAATTTGCATTGGCCATGGCGCAGTTGTCTGAGATGGGAGTAGCGTAACCCTTAACGGTAGCTGCTGTGCAACGGCGAACGGCTGGATTGCCGGTGGCATTTGTGTGATTGGGGTAAAAGATTTCGCTGTTGATGATTGGAGTTGTGCGTTTGGTACAACGTTAGATGTCTGCATTCCTGAGGATGCTTGTGCTTTAACATACACAGAGGCAAGCGGGAATCCTTGTTGCTGTTCGCACATATCTTGTCGGACCGGTGCGGCTGGCAATAATTCAAAGGCCCCTGCATGATCTGCGTCCCCAGTGGTGGGGGCACCACAAATTCTTAATTCAAGTGGAGAATGGCACTTCATACACGTTGTTGAGACACTGACTGGCATAAATGTGGCGTCTTCTGAAACCGATTGCATTGTCACGTCAGGATCCGAGAGAGACACCGTTATGACGTCGGGCTCAGTTACGGTTTCCATGTGAATGTCCGGCTTGGTAACCGAGGCCATTTTCCCATCTTCATATCCTACTGCAACTACGGAAACTTCAGGCTCTGTTGAACTCGCTACGTATGGTGTCTCTCCACTTGCAGTTTTCTCTAACATTTCGCCTTTGACGGCTGATGTCAAGTCAGCTGCCCTTAAGGGAAACTCCTCGCCACTGCTGTGCTGCGTCACACATTTGCCCCCTGTGGTTGAGGTGGGCACACATTTGGACCATGCCTCCTCTCTGTTGTCTTGTGGTTCGCGTAGGCCTCCTTCAGTTGAGTATGCTCGACACTTTGTACATGTCTCCTCCTTGATGTATTTTGTTCCGCCCTTGCATCTTGCTGTTGAGATGGCTGCACTTATGCAGGGCGCCTCCCCTTCGGCAACACTTGTACCTCTCCCGTCTCCTGCGGTTGAATAGACAGCACACTTGCATACCTTGTCTCTGTTGTCCAGCGTGCCACCTTTGCATTCAGTGTTTGAAGCGATTGAAATAATCGAAGATTCCTCCTCAATGTTGTTCTGCGGGTGACCTTTGTCTCCGGTGGTTGAGGTATCTGCGCACTTGGAGGAGCCTTCCTTTGTGCTGCACAGTGTACCGTCTTTGTTTCCGGCTGTAGAGCCGACTGTAGAGGTGGAACACGCCTTCTCTCCGTTTTCTTGAATCCCTTCTTGGCTTCCAGAGCTTGTTTCGGTTAAAGGGAATGCACGACACGTGTTCTCAGAGTCTCGGGTGTTAGACGCAATAGTGGCAGGCTGCTGTAGGGTGTTTTGATTACCGGAACTGTGAGGTCTCGCAGTTTCTGCATTATCAGTGGTGTCTGTCATCTGGATACTTTTGGTGTCTTTATCAGTGTTCACCGCCTTTGACTTACTCGCTGGTGTTTCTGTCTGGGTGTTGGGCTCGTGCGTTTTTTCATTATTCGACGCACTTTGTGCATTCGGTGACAGCAGGTGGTCCCAACCTCCGCGGCGTGTATGTCGCCTTCGTGTCATCTTTACAGCTCTTCTTGAGAATATTGATGTTGAAAGGAAAGCTGCCTTGTGGGTAGTTGCAGCCACCACTTGAATTTTTCAGATATGGTACCTTTTCACTCTCTGCAGTACGCACCGGGCTGTCTGCAAAACAAAACGTGTTGCATAATTACCCTACTTTTGCGACGCCTCTATACACCAGAACACAGTAAGTACAGTGCGTGCTGCCATATTTTGAATGCGCGTTGTGCCATCTGTAGTCAGTGCAGTGATGCAACATACTGAACTGCCATGCAAGCAGACGATTCGCAAATCAAACGCGAAATTTCTTATCCCGAATATGGCTGTAAGCATGTTTCGCGCTTTTTCTCTCATAGAAGTTTATGTTTTTTTGTGAAACATCGAGAAGACCTTCATTGACAGTCGGGAATGCCTACAGCACTTGTATCGGAGATCACGAAAGCAGCTTCATTTGGTACATACTCACGCGATTGAAAGAAATGTCAAGAGTGAAAAGCTGAAAGCGTGGCTTTGAACGCCGCCGAACTGTGACATGTCTTGACTGTTGATAGGGAACACTTGCGCTTCAAGCCAGTGTCACCGGTCACCAAAGCGCTGTAATCCTCCGGTGGCTTGCGTTCATGCACCGCATCATTTGTCAATTATGCCTGGCACTCGGAAAACACACGCGTTGCGTAAGTGCAGTGACACTAACAGACATCACAGATTCGCCTATCTAAGCTAAGGCATGTTTCAGTTCAAATGTCGATAGCGACGCTTTCAGTTGCTGGCGGTTCTTTGCAATGCAATAGTACGCCGTTGCATTTGTAATGAACGTGCTCAGTGTGTGTATGCATGCGTGAGTCGTAATGTCTTCTATTGGCATGTGGTCTGCGAAAGAGTACGTCAATAATTCGTTGCCGCATACTACTGGTGTAAAACCAGGAAATCACTGCTCTAAATTGAACCAGGTGACGTCATGCTTTATTACACGCAGTGACCAAGGTATGTTGCAGTGACTGTGCTTACTCGTGCACTTTCAGTGGGCTCGTAGTTTTCACTGGTGATTGCAACTATCCACTGGCGGTGGAGTTCGGCGTTTCTCGTTGCGGATTGAATTCTGTGCAATGTGAAAACGCGGTGCCAGCACGATTTCCACTTCGTAATGTACTCTCAACACTAAGTAATATCTTCCTCTCGCGCCGATTATTTTCGCATCTAAACGTGGCGCATGCATGGGGTGCACTGACGACTTCTTGTAGGCATGAACAAGCGCTTTCTCTCATTTCAAAGTCCAGAAGCTGCCACTTGCCATGCTAACCTGTCGCAATATAGATACACGCCTTGATAGTTCAGAACGAAATGGTGTCTGTTTGCAAAAGTCTGCCACCGGGAGCCCATGTCACTGGGTGCGAGATTGGCTTGCTCTTGTGTATAGCTGTCGAAAAGATTGTACAGTCATTGCTGTTCCAGACTGCGCTAGACTTCGCTGCGCCTGCAGGACCATATGTATGTTCGTAAAATTTTGCTAAGTTAACATTGTTCAGAAATGTTTGACTAAGCGTCAGATTATAGTGAAGCGTGACCTTGATGTTTTCTAGGTACCAGTCTGCGCATGTTCAGTATTTTATTATTATGGCTGCCTAGCGTTCTGTCTCCCTAATTTCTAGCAATATTTGCAACACAGACAGTAATATGAGCTTCGCTGCTTTATAAACATCAAGCTACGACTGTTAAACACGTTGACTAATTTTAAGTTGTGTATTGTCAGTACTTCTAGGCGCATGTGATAGTCGATGGGAAGACTTTTGGCAACATGAAATATAAATGTTCGACAGCGCAGAACTACGTGTAACATTTCTTATCCTCTTAAGCCCAAGAATCTTGTATGTTCACAAATGGCGGGTCCGCAAAATGCAGACAGAGGCTATAATGTCAGTAAATGATATCGTCATCTCATACTGTATGATGTGTCGTTCGGAATGAACTGCATTTCTTTTGATGACAGACGCAGGACTTGCCATTATAGAAGGCCTCCTATTCTTCAGACTGAAAACGTAAGCCTTTATTATTATTACACTGTGTGGGCCAGCAGTATCAGCAGAAATAGATTTTAAAGCAACAGGAGGTGTTGCATTCTTTCGCGATCATTGCTTACTTTAATGCGAAAGCGCATAGGACCTACACACGTTGAGCCTTTTTTCACTCCATTTGTATGTGCTCTCGTAGGAACGACGGAACAACAAAGTGATTGTGCGATGTGGTATGCACACGTTAACCAATGCATATGTTTCATTTCTGCAGCGAAAAGAAGATCGGTGACCCATGATCATGTTGTAGTATTTATCATATTGCTTCCTCCGGAGGGTCACTCGTGAAGTTTCATTCATTACCGCTTTCATTTGGGTCAGGATTACAGAAACTTTTATCGGTGAACGAATGCTATCAGTGTTCAAGCGGACATGCTGACAGTAAAATATTAAGAGGAACAACTTAGACATCTCGTCAAATGCGAAAATTGACCGGCAGTGATGGCACAAGGGGTGAGTGATTGAAAAAAAAAATCGCGTGATGGCGTCACGATATGGCGCCATGACGTCGTCACAGATCGCAAATATTCGTGACGTCATCATGAAGTAATCGTGACGTAACTCAAACGTCCCGTAACGTGAGTCATCAATACATCACATGGCTAAGTGTGGTGTGTGTGTGCCCGTTGATTTTTTACAATAGCATCGGACATGCGTCGTGACGTCGGCTATGCCGCACGACTACACGCTTCAGCTTACCGATCTGAATGAGGGCGTTCCACGGGTTCACAAAACGTTGGAAGAAGCCCCATCGTCTGCAGCCATAGATTCACGTCACTCGCTGCTACGTCCCCCGGTGCTCGCTGGCGCGGTAGAGTTGCCCCATCCCAGCCAATCACTGCTGCCACATTATTATTGATGAAAATGATGATGATTGTCATCATAATCATCATCATCATCTATATGTGTGGCTCACTCCTGCTTTGAGGGATTGATCAAGAAACGAAACAATTTATAAGCAAAAGTGACCACACAGGAAATGTTTCAATAATGACTTATAGAATCGTTACAAAAAAGTATTTATGTGAATTTAGATACTATAAATCAAAACCGCCCTCATGCTTGCTGGCTCGTTTCGTCAAATTTGGCTCCTACTCACTATGGGGAGATTGGCCAAAAAACCATTAAATGTAAATAGAAATATCAAGACAAAAGCACGGAATCATAAATGTGATGTTTTCTAAAATAAGCACATGGTATGTCGTAATGTTGATAGAATAAATAAACAATCAAATGAATGGGCATTTTTGGGAATAAAAATTTACAGTTTCTCTTATCGGGAGAAAAATTGATGAATATACATGAAATAGTGTTTTACATTTGGTTTGGGATAAATTATTTCTTATCAGCGAATTAGCTTGCATCATCCAGGAATCAGCAGATAGCCCCGCAGATGTTCCTGTTACTACATTGTACTGAAGTAGTCCCAAGGGAAAAAAAATATTCAGTGTTTTTCATGTTAGTCCTAAGTTTGCCTACCCGAACGAGTTGTAGCGGGCTTGAAATCAGCTCTACAGGTCGACCTCTCCTCCTACTCATCGTTAAATGTATTCTTCTCTTTCACAAGTATTCACCTTGTCTGAGGTTGAATATCAGATTAAAGCAACGAGGTCAACGCTCCTTCTACTTCTTCTAAATGTTGTAGGCATTGTCAGAGCAGATGATCACTACGGAGAGGGAAGCGTCCGCATCAATTCAGGATGTTATCGCGGTGCGCCGCCCTCGTACGATATGGCCATAAAAAAAGAGTGGTGAATGGTTGGACTGGACGTATCTGACTGACACTTAAAATGCAGATGGGGCACTGCCTTGGATTTAACCATGAGCGTCGACAAGGGGCACTTGCAACCACCTCTTCTTTTTATTCTCAGTTCTCACCTCAGCAGCCTCTCAGAGTTCCTTCTCACCCTTGCTACCTTCTCAACGTCTTGATATGCTATGCTATATTTGCCTATGCTGCGCACTACCCTGAACCTACTGCTCAGTCTTATACTTCCTTTCCCCAGTCTGTTGCTATGACGTCACTTGTCTATGGCAAGACATTGCTCTTCTCGTTTGCTTTTTTTCCTTCCTTCTTTCTCTCAGCTTCTTTTTGTATTTTTCGTGTATTTCAACTCTTCCTCTCTCTCCGTTTCGTTTCTTTCTGTCTCTCTGCGTCTACTCTCCCTCACGCATCAGTTTTATGCATTTTGCGCCACGCAAACTGGCGCGCGTGTTCTGGGAACGAAGCAGAAGATGTAGAAGAGGAGTACGAGAGTACGAGCAAGCGTGAATACGTTTTGGCATTCAGTACCGAAAAACGTAAAAAAAAAAACCGCATTTGCAATGGGTACCAGGCCACCGCACATTAAATTTGAACGAAATGGCGGACTCTTTAGCACCAGTATCCCTGAGTGGGCCCACCATCCCAGTTTTGCCTGATACGGCTTACGTGATAGCGCTAAGGTTCCGAAAGGCTTGTTTGCAATGGCCAATAGGTAACTTGGATAAATATAAAGATTTCGAGCGTTTAATGTATTGTTGGAATAAACAGTGGTGTGTATCTCGCCAGTTAGAGGTAACTTATACCAAATTGCACTGTACAGTTCCACAACTAAATTATTACCTAACAAAGCTCGACTCAAGGCATCGTCGCTGTGCATTTTTTGCACGAAATTGAAACAATTGAACATTCCTTTTTCATTCTGTCATCATTATTCTTATCAGAGAAAAATATTTTTAGTAGCCCCGTTACAAAAGCTAGGAATACAAGTAAATCTACCAGAACTTTTATTTTTTGGCGGAACTTCATTTGGTTACTGCCACAGGGATATATGCTCCACTGTGTTTGATCACATCAATGCAACTAAAATATAACCGTGCTAGTGAACCCTAACCTTTTCAGATCTTTACTTTATAATTCGTAGCGATGTCTGTCTGGAACAAGAGATGGTTTGACCACTTGCTCCGCAAACATTTTTGTTGATTGGCAATACTATCTCTAAAATAATTTTTCAGTTCGTCTTTCATTTCATTTTACTTTCATTTAAGTATCCTGCCGCCCGGTTGTTGGCCCATCCCCCTCTGTGTGTGAGCGCCATCCATCTGAGGTCATCAGCACCAGCATCAGCTTATTGGATTCGTGAAGATATTTTTTCCGTGCCTAACGCACTTTCTCCGAGTGTAAACTGCTCCACTCCGCTCTTAAAAAATACTCGACCACCTGTCAGAAAGCTGTGCATGGAACCCAACAAAAACAGTTATCCTTTTGTGTGGGGCGCCTCTGCAGTGGAGTACAGCCAGACGAATGTCTGCTTTGCTATTGAGTCATTTATTGCAGGGACTAAAGGTATGCCTTGCTAAGTTCTCGCAGGTGTAAATATTTCATTACCAATAACTGGCGATGAAAAATAATATAGTGTTTACCTATAGCAGCCTAGTAGCTTTAACCACATAGAACCACATGAAGAAGGAAAAAGAAACACACACACACACACACACACACTACTCGAGCGGACCCTGTTTATTAAATTTTCTGCACTTTTTTTCACGTTTTTTCAAAGGAACACTATAATTGTTCTTATCTATTTTCTTTCTTTTATTTTAGCAAGCGTTGTACAAAAACGATATCTATTATAAGGTAGAGTGTGTCCAATCCTCCTTGTGGGTATGAGCCGAGATCTCCTAGGCGACAAGACAAGACAAGACCCTGTATTGGGTATTGGTCACGATACCGTGATCGAGAAAATTCACAGGAGTGGTACAAGCGTCCTATACGCGTCGCGGCACGCCGCATCGTCGGTGGTTGGCTCGACTCGAGATGGGGCGGCCGTCGCCTCCGTGACACTGTCTTGGCAGAAATCCTGATTGAAGTTGGTGAGTTGAAAGGTTTCAGCAAGGCCATTGCAGCCATGACGCGGGAATCCCGTATTCTCTGTCTCTCTTACGCACATGCACCAACACAAAAACGCAAGTGTTTGCATTAACTTTTACCTTATTACTAGCCTGGTCTTCATAAAAAAATGAGATAGCTACTACTAACTGTCCAAATACGGCCAGAACATAGCGAAACTGGTGACCTTACCCTATATTTCCGTTCGTTGCCGTAATAAACAAGTCTACGCCATGCTTTCTTCTTCATTTCCTCGTCACATGAATGCTCATCCCACGTTCCTTCTTACACACCCTTGCGATACCATACTGTATACTTTTCAGTATTGAAAACCATCAGGCAACAAAGCCAAGCAAGGTATATCGACTTTAATTGTTGTGTTTGATGTGCATTGCAGTAATTATGATACAGGTGCGAAGAAATCGGATCAACAAAAAACAAAACACACCTTGCCTCCACCAGGGACAGAGCTTCTCACTTTGCGAGTATACGCGGCCGACGTGCTTGCCAATCAATATGGCGGCGGTCGTCCGCTGGCCTTCTTTATCGGACATTAGTATGCATAAAACCTGGTGGTGTTAGTCAGTGCCATCCCTGATTGATTGATAAGTGGGGCTTAACGTCCCGAAACCACCGTATGATTACGAGAGACGCCGCAGTGGAGGGCTCCGGAAATTTCGACCACCTGGGGTTCTTTAACAGTGCACCCAAGTCTGAGCACACGGGCCTACAACATTTCCGCCTCCATCGGAAATGCAGCCGCCGCAGCTGGGATTCGATCCCGCGACATGCGGGTCAGCAGCCGAGTACCTTAGCCACTAGACCACCGTGGCGGGGCAGCGCCGCTCGTAGCAATGTTTGTGAAACGGCCTTTCCTTATGATAGATGGCGGAGCATAGCAAAAAAGGAAGGTGTCCTACTCTGGCCGTCATATACATGCACATAACAAAAAAATCACATGCCGCGGCACCAAACCTGTGAAAAAATGTGTTCCGTACACGCTGCCATCGCCACCAGCGGCACTGACTCAAACTCACAGGTTTCATGCACGGATATATCAGATAATGTGGTCGAGGAGAAGACCGCTGGAATAGCTCAATTGTTAAGAACATTGGGCGGGTAATCTGACGATTGCGGGTATACGGTGCCTGACGATGGAAAGTTGTCATTACGTTCATTCCTACATTCTTTACATCTATATCCCAATTACTACAATCATTACAACACATTTAAAACAGCAGAATCAACGTCCCATACCTCTCTAGGTTCCATTGCCTACTGCATGGCTTTCGTCAAGGTTGCATCAAACAGATAAAGCAGCCTTCGAAGCTCCCTTCTTTCATTCATACATGGTTATGTTATGATTTAATCTCTCCCCTTATTATTTCTCCTCCTTCTACTTGCATAAACTTTACTCCCCTTTTTTCACCCCTTCCGCTCGTCCACCTACTCACGTCAAGTCTTGCCTAAATGTGTTTTGATTAATACCAGGATTGTTTTCAGCCTGTTTTTGCAAGTTGATCGCGAGTGTGATCATGTGACAGACAATGTGGAAGACACGCCCACGCCGACAAGTCTTAGCTCATAAAACCTCCGCAGTTGAAACATGCAAGCGCACTTGAAAGCAGCCCCGCCGCGGTGGTCTAGTGGCTAAGGTACTCGGCTGCTGACCCGCAGGGTGCGGGTTCGAATCCCGGCTGCGGCGGCTGCATTTCCGATGGAGGCGGAAATGTTGTAGGCCCGTGTGCTCAGATTTGGGTGCACGTTAAAGAACCCCAGGTGGTCTAAATTTCCGGAGCCCTCCACTACGGCGTCTCTCATAATCATAGAGTGGTTTTGGGACGTTAAACCCCACATATCAATCAATCAATCACTTGAAAGCAGCCTATTATTCTTGAACTTCATCATAACGAAGAATAATGGAGCTAAATGCCTGCTTTAGCGAAGTAGATACAAGCTTCGGTTGGCCTCGCATCGTTGCAGTGGCACTTGTTCTTTTCATAACGAAAGTGACAGTGCGAAAGCTGCCGCGATATCACAACTAACAAAGAAATATTTGGCTCACGTGGGGCTTGAAAGATGGCATGCAAAGCGAAATGACTTTGTAATGATGAATTAACAACTATCTCTTTAAATTGCAAGATATTCAAAACTTTGTTGGAAAGCGTTAATTTAGAAGCGACGTAAATTTTCGTGAGTCATCCCAAAGAAGTAAATGAATAACAGACATGCGCCTGCCTGGTAGTGGTTCTTTCAGTGCATGAACAGAATTTAGAACGTTTGAAGCGCAACGCCTTAATTATAAATATGACGTGTTCGAAGCATAGAACACATAGAGTGGGGTGCGTTTTATCTAAGGTTCCTACGCGTGCAAATGTGGCTGATATCAGAAAGCCTACTTTTTTCTTAACGCTTAGAAGAAATATGGGATATAACGAACTGACTAATTATAGCAACGCTGCTGCACTGCAAAGCCGTAAAACATTCATGTGAGTTCAATGATGTATGTACATATACCATTCGTTTAACTTAGCGAATGCCCACGAAACAGATTCCGCCAAATTTGGTTAAATGTATTTGTTTTTACGATTGAGAAAATTGATATACGAATGCTAAGGTGTAGATGTCTTGAGCCACGTCATTGCATCGATTGAGATTGGTCATATCAAACCTTACGTGGTAGATGCGGGTCTTTAAGGAAGAAAGAAACAACGGGTTATTATGAAGAACAAACAAACAAACAAAAAAACAAGATGACAATGAGCTCTGCACTTATTCAAGGCAGCGTGGCGTTACATTATATGAGGTATCGACACACATTTTCTATGATCACTAGGCAGACACCCCATGCGTGCACATGAAAATCTGCTGGACAGGCTTTATCTGTTACATAGTGAGATACGTTAGAAATAATTTTTAGTATTGCTACTGCTTCTCTAATTGGCAACCATTTGCGTCCCAGAGTATAACAAATAATTATAACTGCATTGCTTCAGCAAACGTTTAGCGCATAGATAACGCACCTTCAGGGAGCGTTCATGTTCGAATAAGTGTACTAAGCACCAATATAAATGACAAAATCCAATACGTTTCCTGGACTTCATAAGACGGCGTCGCACAAAGAGAAGTCGACTAAAAAGGCAATATGTCGCCATAAACGGATACGTAGCCGCACACCACTCCTCAAAAATGTAGACTGCATACCACTGTGCCTTCATGAATACGAATACTCTGAGGCTTCAAGATCCCGTGTACTCTGGCTACCGTACTTCTTGATGTTCTGTACGACATCGTAGAACCTCCTCGATAGTAGACGAATCATATATACTTTCTTTTGCAGACATGCCTGGACCTATGACGGAAAAGCAAAAAGGAGCTTAATACAAAACCCCGAAGAAGTTGCTGCGGTGACACGAGTAGCAGCTTTGCTGCGAAGTGTGTTGGCGACATCAAAAATGTCACGAACAGGCCCGCGAAGCACGCGCAGATTGCGTCACTGGAGCTCCCGCTCTCTGGTGACGTCAAATACACCAAGCTTGGTAGGAAGCAGCCCCAGAACTGAGCTTGACATCCAGACGGAGACACCTGTGAAGGTGTCTAGCAGGATGAACACCAGTGTGGGAGAGAACCAGGTCAATAATGCGGAAAACATCTCCAGGAGCGCATCAAACACTGACCACTGTGAGTGCGGCAGTAAAAACGCCCCACTGAAGTCTGCCACGAAAGTAACAAACGTGATGGAAAGCGATAACATGTGTTCTCATGTTCCTGGGAACGACTCAAACAAGAGAGGCAAAGACGGGACACAAGACAACAAAGGGCAATTGTGCTTTAAATGTGAAAACAACTCAAGCACAGCAGGCAAATGTGGAAGAGGTGACAGCAGAGAGAAAGCGTGTCTCAAATGCGTTGCTGACTCGACGGAAGGAACAGAAGACAAGACACAAGACGACCGAGACAAGCCGTATCCCAAACGCGCAACTGGATCAACCACAACCGAAAGAGATGACACACAGGACAATACGAATAAGGCGTGTTCGAAACGTTCCTCCGAGTCAAGCGTAGGATGCGAGGACGGGACGCGAGACGACGGAGAGTTCGTAGGTATCAAATCGGCAACCATCTCAAGCGCAGGAATAGACAGCTCTGAGGACAGCAGAAACAAGACGTGTTCGAAATGTGCAACCAACTTTACTTCAAGGGACAAAAACGGGACACAAGACAAGGCCGCAAGCACGAAACACGTGAAGACGTTAGACAGAGTTTCCAGAGTTTCATTCAGTCATAAAGATCGGGAGATATCGGTTAGAAATCCGGACGTATCTGTGGAAAGTACGACTGATTCCGACGTCACTATGGCATCGGTGTCGGATCCTGACGTCACCAAACAGCCAATGTCCAATGCAGAGGCTACAGGGATGCCTATGAGCGCCTCTCTAATATGCCCTAACTGCCGTTCTAACCTGGGCATACAGGTATCTAGTGTCGCCACTTTTCGCTCAGCGCAAGCTACTGGGGCTTTTAACCTGCCGCCATTCGCACAGGCACCGCATGGAGCAAGCACACAACCACGAGGATTCTCGGCTGCACAACCTTTCTCTGCGCCACAGGCTTCTACGGGGGCAGAGCAGGAACCATTAATGGCCGGCACGCCGCCATTTGAGCTGCAGGTACCGCTGGACATACAATTGGGTAACATGCCACCGAGCTACCAGCATCACGTACCCACAAATGCATGGTGGCCGAATTCGACACAAACACCGTCCTTACTTGAAACGCATGGCTCCACAGAAGGCACGCAACTGCCACCTTCTACTTCCCAGGCTCCAAGTTTTACTGCACAGGTGACATACAATATGCAGATGCAAGGGTATCCTGTAGATCCTTTTATGGTGGCCGCTCCATCCCCTCAAGTGCGAATGCCGTCGGCGCTTCTGATGCGTGGTGCACCGACGCCCGGCCAGCAACAACCTTTCACGATGGCGCCTCCATTCGTGATAGGAGGGTCCACTCAGATGCCTGGCCAGTTTCAACCTCCGTATCAAATGGGAGCGCCGCCACGAGTACAGCCACCACTGAATGCGCAGATGTACGAGATTTCAGTGGGCCGCCAGCCTCAATATTCCTGGCCTCCTCCTTCGCAATCTCAATGGTTCAGCCCTCGCATCTGGGCAGGCAACGTGGTCGGTCAGCCTCCATCCTCTATGGCACCACCGCAAACGCCGCCGGGTGTGGGAATCCCACCGAGTGCGCATTTCAGACGTGGTTCATTTTGAAATCCCTTCCGGCGAGTATACCCTAAGCGTTTCTGGTAAGAGTCAGCCGCAAAACTTTTTTTGTTCGGATGTGTAACCACCGCACAACGTACACCTGCCCGTGGCTCCGTCTCCGCTTCCTCCAGTCATTCTCATGTTGGGCAGCGCCCACTCAGCCACATTCTTTTTTTTTCTTTTTTTTTGTGGCCAACCCTAGCTCAGCCTGATCATATATAGCTGAGTCTGCGTTTTGTCTCCAACCACGTGCATCTTGAAATTATTCCAGCCTCCAAGCAGCAACCTTCTTGTGGCGCTAATGTCCCACCGAAATCGCAAATGCCCGTTATTTCGTCTTGTTTCCAATTACAGCAGCACCGAGGTTTGGCCGCGATCACTCGGCCTCCTATTCACCAGGAACAGTTATTGGCAGTACGTGAGCCGTTCGTATAAGTGGGTCCGGGAACTGGACGTCGTCACACATGGACAGCTTGCGTCGCAACAATTAAGTACTCACGATATTTCAGGCTAATGATAAAATTTTCAACACTTCCCAAAGTTTTGCAATGAACATTGAACACTGCACCTTTTTTTCGCCATGCCTAAACCAACAAAAAGTTCAATTTTTGTGTGGTCAATCTTCTCGGTGTACGGGTTATAGTTGTAAATAGTGGTGTCAATATTTTGAAATCGCGTCGCCACGTCTAATATTTCACGATTTATGGAATATTTCGTGTATCAACAAAGATCGTGCTTCATACAGAGAATACGGTGAACTAATGCGCTTCAGAAGGGTTTTGACAGTTCACCTGGCGATCTTTTCGCACTATACCTTGAAAAACTGTTTTGAAATCTCTGATGTGGAAGCTCTGATGTGTATACACACGCGAACAATTGCCAAAGATCGCTCTCAAAGAACAGAAACGCACTGCAAAGCACATCAACACTGAGAATTCGCAAATTTATTTTCTACGATTTACAGCGGAGGAACGTTATCATCAACGCAATAGATGGCACAGGCCAGTAACGTATATGTTTTGTACGTTATACAACTCCACGTCTGCCTCCATGTTTGTTGGTTGACAGCAACGCGTGCCTAGAAGGAGGCATGAATTAAATAGGTAAATTTAACGGCTTCTGTTCTTTGTTAGCCAAAATAACAGTGAAAACAAACAATCATGCTAAGAAAAGTATGGGGGTTGTTATTAGAAAATATTTGCAATATAAATGTTGATAAAGAAAAGTGGACGAAAAGATAGCTTGCCACCGGCAGGATCCGAGCCTGCGACCTTCGAATAATGCGTCCGATGTTCTGCCACTGATCTACAGTGGTATAACAGTGGTAGAATACGCCCGCTCATTTTATAGGGCATTATATTTGCATTTAAATATTTGCATTAACAAAAAGGGATGGCATTTATATGATCACGCTATTTCGAAGGGCCTGTATATAAACTCAACATTTTGACGAAAAGCCGTGTAATTATTCCATCCTTGCTTTCACCCGGAATAAGCGTGTCAGGTTATGCAAGATTATTATTGTGTCGCGTCGTGTGTGCCATCGATTGAGAATGTGAGACATTCTGTAGACATTCATGCGAGACTTTCAGGACGTCGTGAGAGCATGCGCGCAAGAACGTCCCATATAACGGTTATCGACCGACTTTTTGCCTGTTTAACGCAATGTTAGAGGTACATAATCAAAATGTTGTTCAAAATGATGTAATCAAAATGATCTGGAAGATAGATTGGGGGAGCCTCATATTTTGCCATTGCTTGAGTTTCAAAACATGCCATCAAGTCGCTTTGGTGATGCTATTGAGCGGCTTCGAGATGTCTGAAAGCAGGAGCGGCACCCGCAGGAAAATTTTAACCTAACGACGCTTAAGACGTCGTTTTTCAGAAATTGTGGTGTCGACGTCATTATAGCTTCGCAAAAAAAAAATCCTGATATGCTGCATGACTGGAAGTTGACTTATGCGAACAAGTAAATAATATCTAGTGGTTTAGTGAGAACCGAACTCAGTCCGTCTGCGTCCCACGCAGGTGTTTAACCACACAGCCATAATATATCGTGCAATGGTTAAAAAAAAAAGGCAGATCTCACGTACAGTGGGGAACTGTGATATGTGAAGCACGACTTAGGAACGTTGATATGTTACTTGAAAATCAGCACAACGTTACGGGGCTGACATAAACTATGCCGTACATGACTTCCACGTCATGATTATGTTTGAACGTGTCATTTATCTTCGTCGTCGATTCACGTCTCATGATAACAAATTTCGTATATTTGGAGCTAGCGAAACGGCCGGGAGCGCACAATGAGCGTGACATGTAATCATGACTTACATTACATGCATGTCATGATTTCTATGACGTTAGGTTCTGTTACTTACGTTCGCGATGCAGCAATGTCATATCATACCAGTTTTGCAACATGCCATGTGAACGAAACCCCCGCAAGAGCAGCAAGACTATGAAATATAAGTCATGAGATTTATGACATACATATCATGATTTTAACTTTATGACTAGTCACTTATGCTTGTCATACAGTCACGTTATGCCATACCGATTTTGGTTTCTATACCATTTTTGAGACGGCCAGGAGAGCTGAAAGTCGTAGGTGGATAGATAGATAGATAGATAGATAGATAGATAGATAGATAGATAGATAGATAGATAGATAGATAGATAGATAGATAGACCATATTGAGAGCATATTGAGTTTGAGAAGTTCACTGAGAAATGCTTCGTATTGAAGAAGAAGTGAACCACTTCTCCGAAGAAAATCGTGAGAAATTGCGAATGCATTTTTTAGCGTCCCTAATGGCGTTTGACGCGTGGGAACCCAGTGTTTGAAGAATATTGTTTTTTTTTTACACCGTGCAGCCAATAGCGTCGTTCGCCACACGGGATGTTTTTCGGTCGCGAGAAATGCAGTATGCGTTTCCAGCTCAAGTAGCTATAGCGTGCCCGGTTAAAAAAAGTTGGCAGATCCTACGCACAGTGGGAATCAATCATATGCAAATCACGAATGAGAAAGGTTGATATGTCACTTTAAAATCAACACAACGTTACGAGGTGGAGGTAAATAATGCCGTACATGACTTCCGTGTCATGATTATCATGTTTGGATGTGTCGTTTACCTTCGTCATCTATTCAAGTCACGTGGTACAAAATTTAGTATATGTGGAGCTTGCAAAACGACCGCGAGCATGCTATGAGCGTGGTATTTTGTCATGTTCTCACGGGACATGCGTGTGAAAATTTTCATGTTTGCACCAGCCATATATTTCGTCATCCATTGGCGTCATGTAACACGGAATTTGGTATATATGAAGCAAGCAAAACGGCCACGAGCGCATCATGAAGGGCCCAATGTACTCAAATGTAGTGTTGACGCGCGCGCACGCTGGGCACAGCGACGCTACGTTAGCAAAACGTGAGCACTCTATAGCCTGACGCCAGGCGCAAACAGCGTTCGTCGGCGCAGCCCGACCGCAACCTGCGCGAAATGCTGCATTTCGTGCCGATGCGTTACGCAGACAACACTGCGTCTCCCTCTTTTCGTGACGGAGGGACGCCGGACGCGCTGAAACACGCATGAGTGAAAGCAGCGCAGCGCGGCGCGCACCTGCTAGTATATGGCAGGACCGGTGCCTGGTGCGGCAACGCCGGCGTGACCCGACGAAATGAGCACCGGTGAGCACGCGCACCCCTTCACATCGAAATTATTGGTGCCTTCACTGTGGCATGCAGTCATGTTCTCACATGACACGCATCTCATGATTATCATGTTTGAACCAGTCACATACCTTCATCTATTGACGTCACGTAATACCAAATTTGGCATATGTAAAGCTAGCGAATCGGCCGCGAGCGCATCACGATTGTGACATGTAGTCTTTTAAGTGTGAATACACTTTATAAGCGACCCCAAACCATCCACCGCCGTCGGCGGCGTCCGCAGTCTTCTCTCTATCTTTAAAAGAAAGAGGACTTGGCGGGCCGCTGCGCGACGCTCTACCGAATAAGCCACGGACGCGACGCTGATATCGGTGTCAGTAACGCGCCTTATATCTTTAATAACGCCGCTGCGCGCGTCCCCCGGATCCACTCGCCGTACATTTCTCGGATCACAAAGCGCTGGTACTAACCGTGAACTACAACGATAACACGAATAGGTGCTAATCTGTAGTGTAGTTTGTGTGTGTGTGCGTGTGACGCGCTCGCGATGCGTGCATTTAATGCATCGTACGAAAACGTGAAGTGTAAATAAATAATACTTCGTATATAATGTATCTGTGTACAAATGCTTCATGACAAACAACACTTAAATTCATTAATTACACTTTGATCATCATCATCAGTAATAAAACTCCCAAGCATTTCCCCGACGGTGAACATGGTTAAGTGCGAATGCACGGGGTGATGCTATGAGGGGGAGTAAAGTTAAAATCCGTTGGCATTCGCCAGTGAGTTAACGTAAACTCCACCGTGTGATCAAATTGCGATTCCCAGGAACCATTACACCATAAAGGCACCATAGTGTGATTAATAAATATAATAGTGCGAATTAATAAATACCCCTCATAGCATCACCCCGTGCATTCGCACTTAACCATGTTCACCCTCGGGGAAATGCTTGGGAGTTTTTTCTTACATGGCACGCATGTCGTGATTATCATGTTTGTGTGTGTCATTTACCTATGTGGTCCGTCGCGTCGCATATTCCCGAGTTTGGTACATGCGAAGCTATCGAAACGGCCGCGAGCGCATCATGAGCGTAGCATTTAGTCATGTTGTTACATGACACGTGTTCATCATGTTTGCACCAGAATGATACCTTCGTCACCCGTTCACGTTCCGTAATACCAAATTTGGTATAAGTGAAGCTAGCGAAACGGCCGCCGGCTCATCATGAGCTTGGCATGTAGTGAGTAGTTACATGACAAGCATGTCATGATTTTCATGTTAGATCTGTCTCTTGTGTTCGCCATGCAATCATGTCATACCATACCAGTTTTGCAACATGCCATGTGAACAAAACCAGCGCAAGAGCTGCCGGACCATGAAATGTTAGTCATAACATTCATGACATACATGCCACATTTTTCCTGTTATGACTAGTCAAATATGATCTGCATACAGTCATGTTATGCCATACCAAGTTTGTTATCGATACCATTATCGAAGCGGCCAGGAGAGCTAACTGTCGTAGGTGGATAGATAGGTAGATAGATAGATAGATAGATAGATAGATAGATAGATAGATAGATAGATAGATAGATAGATACGCGCAAAGTCGCCGAAGTTGGCTAACAAATGCTTCGCGTTTAGAATACTTTGAACAAAACAAACATCGTTTCGGCTCGTCGTTGGCGTTTCACAACGACGTCTCGAGCACACACTTCCGGATGTTCTTGAGAGTCGCCGAACCAGCGAACGGTCGAGAGTGAGGCACGCGTGGACGGGATATTGGGGCGCAGGGGGAGAGAGAGAGTGAATGGCGAGAGAAAGACGGCAAAGCACTGCACCTACCCTCTCATACACACTCTCGCACCACATGCTCCGGTTGCTAGGGGCGAAGATAAGCGTGTGTGCCCGTAGATGTTGCTATGGGGAAAAAGCGTGTGTGCCCGTAGCTGTTTCTATGGGAGAAAACGGTGGACGCATCCCTATGGACGCCTGACATAGCCCGACTAAAAAATGCTTTCGCATTAAAAAAACTGTATGGATGTCACGTAGCGGAAGGCTTGTAATATTGTGCGGCAGAAGCATAGAACCGCGTTAGGTGTCAAAACGTGTGAATTGCGCAGCGAGTGCTTTTTCTGAAGGTCCTCCCGTAACAAAGTGCTCAGACGTATTTTAGCATCGTGTGCTGCGAAAACATTAAAAATGCCTTGAAACACTTTTTCAAGTAACCATGAAATGCATTCACTGGAAGACCTTATTGCCTCACAAGTTCAACGCCGCAAAACTTTTAAGAATCTGTGCAGTTCGAGTGAAGTTGCAAAGATTTGTCGCATGCTGCGATTGCATTCTCTTTTCCCTCGCCCCCGTGAAAGCGCTGGAGGCTAAGCAAGGAGGGATGGCAGGGGCAAAGAAAAACGTCACTCACGCCTCGTGACCTTCAGCACTTTTTGCTTTTTGTTCTTCAAATACGTGGCTTTTTAATGCGATCGTGCGCGCACGCATAGACAAGTTGCGGCCTCCCGCGGCGATCTCTGTACGACCGAGCGGGCCATGATAAAGTCAGACAATGGCTGATAGATGGACTTTTTACGAGTGACTTCTGGGCGTCTTCCGTGATTTGTCGAGAGAAGAAAAAGCAATTTTTAGCTGACTTTGATACTCTTATTGTGAATTCCAGGCCGTGTGCTGCGCTATAATATTTGGCTCGCGTGTTGTCGGGAGCCTCTACTACAGCTCGGCAGCGTTTTATGACCTCGCTCGAGAAGTGTTGCAAGGCCCCTTCAAGAAAGAGCTCAGCTGCGTAGATTAGCATGTTGCCATACGGATGCGTAGGGAGCCCTGCGCTGATTCGCAAAATGAAGAATTATGGTGCACGGGGGACTGAAGAACTGTTTAAACGGTCAAAGGACATTTTTAAATGGTGCATGCACGCTTGAGGCATGAACCAAGGACCGAAGGGAGGCTAGCAATTCCGAAGGCGTTGCGCACTGTGCTCGATTGCGCTATTGCATTGCACTCTTGAAGGCGAAGCTCAAACTCGCTTCGAGTCTCTTACATAACCCTTGCAGTCGCTCTTCTATTGTTGGCATGCAAATAATTTCTCAGTTGCTAATTCTACATAGTGGGCAATTACCAACAAAGGTAAGTAGGCACATGAGCATAGCTCGTAGGCGCGTGCCTTAGCAGAAGAAGAACGAATCTCGCGTGAACCCGTGGTTCGTGAGCTCGTGCACGCCTTGACCAGCGGATCCCCACGACGAATCAGCCGCTTCTGACTACCAGCTCCACTGTGAGTCTTCGTTTTTGCTACATTCACTGCTGTAAGTAATGCCAGAGTATTGAAGGACTCTGGTAATGCCCAGCAACGCATCACTGCTTGCGTTCGATGCTCGAAAGCCAGATGCCGTCCACTAAGCATGCTGAAAGAGGCTTAGGAATCGAAGTCGAGACTAACGTGGACTGCCGCGCTACGCCAAAAAGTTGATGGTGCAAACTACGTGAAAAGCAACATCTTATCCGTTGCCTATCGTGCGGTTCGTAAACGCGTCATTTACTACAAGGGGGACAGCGCTCAGGTGTACAATCGGTCAAGTGTACAATTTTCAGGTGTACTGCAGGTGTACTGGTGAGGTGTACAATCGGTCAGGTGTACAATTTTTAGGTGTACTGCAGGTGTGCTGGTCAGGTGTACAATCGGTCAGGTGTACAATTTTCAGGTGTACTACAGGTGTACTGGTCAGGTGTACAATCGGTCAGGTGTACAATTTTTAGGTGTAGTGCAGGTGTACTGGTCCGGTGTACAATCGGTCAGGTGTACAATTTTCAGGTGTACTGCAGGTGTACTGGTCAGTAAACAATCGGTCAGGTGTACAATTTTCAGGTGTACTGCAGGTTTACTGGTCAGGTGTACAGTCGGTCAGGTGTACTTCGGGCAGCGCTCATGTGTACAATTTTCAGAGGAGATAATGCCCCCTTACAGCATATTCGTGAAGTAACCGTCACCGATGGCACTGCTCGAGCCTCAGTTTTCTAACATAGCTGCCCATTGCTATGACAGAGGCAAGGATGGCGTGGCAGCGATCACACGTATGCGTCGCTCGTGCTCGTGCAGCCCTTTCATTTGGCTTGCTTCGCGAATCTATGTGAGCTCTCTCCCTAGAAATAGCTCGAGCTGTGAGACGCCTGAAGATGCCCCCGTTGTTTTCATATAACCTCAGATTTGACAGAGATCAAAAGCCGTGCATTAAGACTTCTTACGCGCCAGACAAATGGTGCTTCAGCAACACCTTGATATGGTGTATCACGTGAGGGCGAATCTCTCGATATGTTTACGACAGTGCTTAAAATTGGTGAAGGTTTGCTTAAAAACTGTGATTTGAGGATGGCTTTTTGGCACTAAAAATCGCGTTTAAGGCGGCAAAATGATCTAGCGAAACAATTTTAGGCACCCGGAATCATAAAAAAGAGGCCCGGCTAAGTTTTCAAAAAAATTTGAATTTTCTTTCGCAAATACAAATTTGCTGTCGTAGACACAACGTGTGACCTGTGTTCACGTCAGCAAAGCAATATATATATATATATATATATATATATATATATATATATATATATATATATATATATATACATATTGCTTTGCTTTAGGTCTATATATTAGGTTTAGGTTTATATATATATATATATATATATATATATATTGTGAGAATTCATTGTACGTCATCTCCCTCATCTATCAATAACCATCATCAGTCTTCGGCCCGTTCCTCTTCATGATCGGTGCCATCTTGCTGTTGCTTCAATAAAGCGTCAGCTGCACCGTTGTATTTCAAGTGGTGGAAGGTGCTTCCCGATCTCTTCGACCTCTCTCCATCCAAAGCCAGCTCCTGGAGCTCCGTTCGGGACGTCGCTTGCGCCAGCAGAGCACCATGGCCCAAGAGCAAGCCCAACCGAACCACCTGCCGGCGCAACCACCAGCCGCCAACCCTAGCACGGTCAACAACCCCCCTCGGGAGCCTCCAATCTTCTCCGGTCTGCCTGGCGAAGATGTCGAAGACTGGCTCGACAACTATGACCACGTAGGTGTCTACAACAACTGGAACGAGGCATCGAAATTGGGACGCGTCCAGTTTTACGTCTCTCAGGTTGCCAAGACGTGGTTCCTGAACCATGAGAGCGACTTCCGCGATTGGTCTTCCTTCAAAGACCAGCTCCGACGCATTTTCGGTACACCGACCGTCCGTTCAGAAGTTGCTCGCAAGAAACTGGCAGAACGCGTTCAACATTGTGGTGAGTCCTACACTTCCTATATTGAGGATGTGCTTGCACTTTGCCGCCGTATCGACGACACCATGCCAGAAGGTGATCGTGTCCGGCACCTTCTGAAGGGTATCGGACCTACCGCTTTCAACGCCCTCGTCGCACACAACCCTTCGACGGTTTCCGACGTCGTCTCGGTATGCCAGCGGCTTAATACCTTGCAGTCAATCCGCCTACGACCCGACTTCTCCGAGAACCCCCTGGCAAACAGTATGGAGCTCCGATCCATCATTCGAGCCATAATTCGTGAGGAATTGCAAGCCTACACTTTACCTCCTTCTAACAACGTTCCCGCTCAACCCGCCTCTAGCGATCTGCGTGGAATTATTAGGGAAGAAATGTCAGCGTTCCAAAGCATTCACCGTGCTCCACCATGCGCCCAACCCCCTTCGTATGCACAGATCGCTGCAATGCAACCCTCGCCGTCTCAAGTACCACCACCTGTACCTGATCACGAACATCTTGCACCTCTAGTCGCCCGTCCACCGAACCCTACCTACCATTCTTCCTGGCGGGCCCCACGTCCTATTTGCTACTACTGTGGAATTCGAGGACACATTTCCCGGGTCTGTCGACGTCGGCAGCAAGATGAACGTCGTGGTTATGCCGCTTTTGAACGAGACGACACATGTGCTCGAGGCTACTACCGTTATGCCGACAGTCCTTCCAACCACCGATCACCGTCTCCTGTGCGCATTTCCAACACGACCAACAATACACGTGCATCCCGACCACGCTCCCCTTCGCCACTCCGACGCTCTGTTTCACCACTTCGGCCTGTCTCTCAACTGGCTGCCCAGCGACCGGAAAACTAAACAGTGCAGTTTTTGGAGGGAAAACTGCATCGCGGCGAAATGACCCAAGTCCTCCTGAACGACCGTCAAAGATGTTATTGGTAACTGTGGAAGGTGTGCGGGTGTTGGCTTTGGTGGACACGGGAGCAACTATTTCAGTTATGCGTGCCGACTTGTGTTCTCGATTGAGGAAAGTGAAGACACCCTACCTTGGATCATCTTTGATTGGGGCCAATGGAGCAATAATTAGACCATCGGCCCAATGTACAGCGCGTGTCTTCATTGATGGTATTCTTCATCACATCACCTTCGCTGTCTTAATTTCATGTGCTCATGAACTAATTTTAGGTTGGGACTTTCTCTCATCAGCATCTGCATTAATTTCTTGCCGTCAACGTGTAGTCGAAATGACCGAGACCGATCACTGCAGCGAACGCGTCGACGAAAAACCATTGCGTTTCTTCACAGCTTCCGAATCCATACTGCTCCCGGGTCAAGAGCAACTCATCACCATCACTTCTCCGAATATTTCCAATGGTGACGTCCTTATCACCCCTTCCAGCAGCTGTCTAGCTCGCGGCGTTGTAGTCCCCTCCAGCCTGGTGCGGTTCAAAGACAGTGCAGCGATAATAATTGGCCTGAACCCTACCCCAGAGCCCGTCCTTCTACCCCAAGGTTCTGCAGTGTCATGTTATGTGGATACCCAACCGGTTTCTTTGGTCTCTCTTGACGCCTTGACAGCTCAGCCACAACAGGCCCAGTCTGTTACTTCCTCCTTCTTTGCTCCCGGGATAAATCCTGACCTTTCTCCTTCTCAGCGTGAGGCGTTGCTGAATTTGCTCAGGAAACACCAGGCCTCCTTCGACGCCAATGCTTCGGCACTAGGACAGACCACAGTTGCGCATCACCGCATCGACACTGAAGGTCAGACTGTACGCCGTCGTCCCTACCGAGTCTCCTTGGCCGAGCGCAAAATCATCGAGGAGAACGTGACCGATATGCTAAACAGAAACATCATACGACCCTCTACCAGTTCTTGGTCATCACCCGTTGTGTTGGTACAAAAGAAGGATGGATCGGTACGATTTTGTGTTGATTACCGCGCGCTCAACAAGATTACCCGAAAGGATGTTTATCCGATGCCCCGTATAGATGATGCACTTGACTCATTGCAAGGCGCCCAATACTTCTCCACCCTTGACCTTCGGTCCGGGTATTGGCAAATACCAATGGACGAAGCAGACAAAGAAAAGACCGCCTTTTCTACGCCGGACGGTCTTTACGAGTTTAACGTAATGCCATTCGGTCTATGTAATGCTCCCGCCACATTTGAAAGGATGATCGACACTGTTCTTCGTGGCCTCAAGTGGAAAACTTGTCTATGCTACCTCGATGATATCGTCGTGTTTTCTTCCACTTTTGATGATCATCTGCAACGCCTAGATCAAGTGCTCACATGTCTCTCCAACGCTGGACTTCATCTAAACACAAGGAAGTGCCATTTTGGCAACACAGCTATAAAAGTTCTAGGACATCTCGTTACTAAAGATGGCATCCAGCCCGATCCGGACAAAATTTCCGCAGTCCTCAACTTTCCGCGACCCTTTCGTTCCAAAGAACTACGCAGTTTCCTTGGACTCGCATCGTACTTTCGCCGCTTCATTCGCAACTTTGCCACTATTGCCGCTCCTCTCCACAAGCTCCTTGCTAGTACCGGTTCCTTCAATTGGAAGGATCAATGCGAAGCCTCATTTCAAGAACTCAAGCAGGCACTGACATCCCCACCGGTGCTTTGTTATTTCGATGACAAGGCACCTACGATATTACACACTGACGCGAGTGGACAAGGAATCGGCGCCGTACTGCTCCAGCGCGACCATGCCTTTCGCGAGAAAGTTGTCGCGTATGCAAGCCGCACTCTGACCACTGCAGAGAAGAGGTACTCGATAACCGAACAAGAGTGCTTGGCTGTTGTCTGGTCCATCCAAAAATTTCGTCCGTACCTACATGGTCGACATTTTACTGTTGTGACAGACCACCATGCTCTTTGCTGGTTGTCCACAATCAAAAACTTGTCGGGATGACTTGGCCGCTGGATTCTCCGATTACAATCTTATGACTTTGACGTCATCTACAAGACTGGAAGACAACATCAAGATGCCGACGCTTTGTGACGATGCCCTTTGCCGCAGTTTTCGGTGCACGTCACATCCCCTTGTCAAATTGGCTATACGGAGGACGCCTCGTCGATATCATCCATTTCTTCCCTACCTTCATCCACCCGTCCGTCAGCACTTGCTACTCACCAGCGAGCCGATTCTTATTGCACTAACATCATTGGTCGGCTTACCGGTGCTTCGTCTTCCCCTAATGCCAGGCTCCGGAAACAACTCCGACTATTCAAATTGGAGGACGATGCGCTATATCGATACATTTTGCACCCGGAAGGCCACCGATGGGTTCCCGTCGTACCGCGCGCACTACGCACTGAAGTTCTGCGCGCTTCTCACGACGACCCGACGTCAGGACACTTGGGTTACTACAAAACATGCGAGCGCATCCGCAGTCGATTTTCCTGGCCAGGTCTTTCCACGACAGTAGCTAAATATATTGCCTCGTGCGCACTTTGCCAACACCGCAAGCGGCCCACTACTGCTCCAGTCGCGACCCTACAACCACTTCCTTGTCCATCAGAGCCGTTCTCTGTCGTCGGAATTGACCTCTTCGGGCCCCTCCCAACTACATCAGACGGCAAGAGGTGGATCGTCACCGCGGTTGATCACTTGACCCGGTACGCTGAGACGGCCTCAATCGCTTCAGGAAGTGCTTCGGAAGTAGCAACTTTCTTCTTGAATGCTATTTATCTACGTCATGGAGCCCCTCGTGTCCTTTTGAGCGACCGGGGAAAGGCATTTCTTTCAAGCACGCTCAGGAAGTTCTTCAAGCATCAAAAACAGTTCATAAAACAACATCTAGCTATCACCCGCAAACCAATGGCTTAACGGAAAGATTTCATCGCACGCTGTGTGACATGCTGTCCATGTATATCCGACCGGACCATCGCAATTGGGATGCCATACTACCCTTTGTCACGTATGCATATAATACGTCAGTTCAACGAACCACAGGCTATTCTCCATTTTTCCTAGTATACGGACGCCAACCGACATCACCACTCGACGTTTCATTCTTTTCTGGCCCCGTCAATTCTTCACCATTCGTTTGCGACCAGTTTCTGTCCCGCGTTGCTCGATGCCGTCGTCTTGCCCGCGTAAACACCGAAGCTAGCCAAGAAGATCGCAAACATCGTTACGATGCCACTCACCGCGTCGTTCTCTACCGCCCTGGCGACAATGTACTTCTGTGGACTCCTGCGCGAACACCTGGCTTATGCGAAAAGTTTGAGTCACGCTATCTTGGCCCTTACAAAGTTATCGAACAGACCTCACCCGTGAACTACCGTGTCACACCTGTTCATGTCCCCACTGACCAACGCTGCCGCGGGACAGAGATTGTGCACGTTTCGCGTCTCAAGCCCTATTGTATGCGTTCCACAGCGTAATTCGCGGCCAGGCTGGCCGCTTCCGTCGACGGGGGAAATTAGTGTGAGAATTCATTGTACGTCATCTTCCTCATCTATCAATAACCATCATCAGTTTTCGGCCCGTTCCTCTTCATGATCGGTGCCATCTTGCTGTTGCTTCAATAAAGCGTCAGCTGCACCGTTGTATTTCAATATATATATATATATATATATATATATATATATATATATATATATATATATATATATATATATATATATATATTGCTTTAGGTCCTCATGAACCACATATATATATGTGGTTCATGAGGACCTAAAGGTGCCAGTGGTTTAACATAACCATGCAATTGTCCTTTTTTCTGCGCAGAACCTGGTCTATGTTAATTGTACAACATCGTCCAGCACCACTCAAAGGCCAGAGGAATATTTTAACTATTTATTGACCGGGTATAATCGTGCAGAGTCAATTTCTTCTCTGTTTGTGAAAACTTTGATGGACTTCATCTTATCGATATTGAGCATTTCAAGCAGGCAGGGGTAATAAAATTGTTGGGCGCTCACGATCTCGTCTGCCAAGATTTGCGACGCTACGCACTACAGAAAGAGGTTAAATGTTACACTGAACGCGTATTGTCTTTGGTCTCGTGGGCGCGTGTCTCAACATGGAGGAGGTGACGTGCTCTAGGAAATCGCCCTGCGTGCGTCACTTCAGTACGTGACAGTGCGAGAATTATTAGATGTGACACATCTCTTTGACTGGCCTGTGTAACGCTTTTCCTCCGTACTAACGCGCCACGCGCCGCAGATGTTGGCGCGGTGCCAAGCAGGTCACGCCACTGCTGCGCGTTGACGTCATACTCCCCTGACAGTGCAAGCTGACGTATCTCTCTCCCTCGCCTGCCAGGAGCTCGCCGCGGCGCCCGCAGCGGCCGCTTCGTTCATTCACCAGCAACACTCGTGGCGATGACCACTCGCTACACCGCCAGCTTTTACGTGTAAACATGTCTGTACGGGTCACGTATACAAGACCTAAGCCGGCTCTATCACTTCAAACGAATCTTCCAGCGCTCACCGCAGCACCAGCGTGAGCGCCGTTCAATCCGTGATGCCACCGGTGCACAACATTGCTGCTTCGCATCCCATCAGGGTTCCTTTCAGGGAGATGGTCCAAGTTTTTGTAGGTGACGTGTAATTTGTGCAATCTGTTGCTTGAATAGAACAGTGAAACAATGAACAATGGTGAAACATGCATACTGAATTCACGTGCGTTGTTACTGATTTTTTAAACTTCGAATCGAATGTCATGCGAAACTCAGCGGAATCAATTTTAGTACTGTTCATATTCTCACCATTTCCGCGTCATGCCGACGTCAGTCCTGATATCTTGGGGCGTGTTTTCGCTGCGTTGTCCCTTACAGAACTTCCAGCGGTGCGACACAGCGTATCATGCTTATTGTACCAACCACGCAGCGTATCACCCATGCCAGCCTCTCCGAACGTGCGCGTATAGAGGGATTCACGCCACAGAAATGAGCAGTACACTACACTGATCGCGGAAACGGCACAACACTGTGTGCACGACCTGGCTTGGGCATGTCATGTGCACGTTGCCTTGCGTGAGCACGGCACGTTGATGCGTCTAGCTGCGTCATGTAATCTTCCGGCTCTAAGTTGCTCCGATATCAAAAAGAGCAGGGAAGGCATATTAGCTTGCAAAATCTGCACGGGGCGAGTGGTAAATGTTTCAAGCTCGCTTTCTCGCATCATGCTTTCACGGCTCGTATATTGAACGAATTAAAAAATATATATTGTGGTACAGAGCCTTTCATTGCGCACGCAGCGGCTTTGAGTGTTAAAAGAGTTCCTCGTGTGACCTGGTGAAGCACCCTCTAATAAGTAAATTACAATAAAACAACTGGCCACGTGCACACTTGATTTTTTTTTCAACCTACACTACACTTCCCCTGGCAGCCCTCCATGGGGCAGCATTCATTCTCCGTCAATCTGCTGCTGCACAGAGGCGCCTACTGTTCCTTTTTTTGTGCGTTCCATTTAACTGCTGCTAGCACTCGTTTTGCGGAAGCTTGTTGAACGAGAGAACTTGGTTACACTCTATAGTGGTCTAGAAGGTCAATTTCTGCCCGTAACTTAGATAGCACTCTCAAACTGCCCTCGAAAGCAACATTTGTGGGTAGAAACTGCTCGTATAAGCACCGATTTTGAAAATTGGCATTTATATACACTTACAGGTATTGAGGCTTGAATGCCAGAAGTAGGCACTTAGGCACTTATAGGCGCTGTAAAAGTTATTCTTAATTAACCTCTAATTATTGCCCATATATCAAAATGGCACAATAGGAACGCAAGGAACAAAATAAGCCTTTGCCTAAAATTGGGTAAATAGGGATGATCTACTTGCTCCCTCTTCAGTCCTAAGTGAGATGATCACGACACTGTGCGCCTTCAGGAGCACCTCGGGAGAACGACCCGCTGCCCGAAGAACGAGCCGTGTACAAAACTGGACGCGCAAGTGCCTGATCACGGCGGAGCAGCTCGTATTCTCTCCGGCAGCGCTCGGACCGTATCGCCATGGAGCGCGTGCTGCAGTTCTCGGCGCTGGTGTGGAAGAACATGTACCTTCGGCGCCTCCGAGTGCGTCCCATCGCCTTCCTCGTCGAGATTCTCATGGTCACCGTGCCGTTCATCAAGATCCAGAACGAGCGAGGGCCTCGGCGGCAACGACGCCGTCGTCAGTAGCATCATCTACCCCGTGTACTCGCCGGACTTATCGGACCTCAGGTTAGACACCGTCTTCTACGGTCCCGTGAACAACTACACGCGCCGTATCATCAACGCCGTCCGTGGCTACCTGCCAGGGAGTCGGTAAGTGATGAACGCTGTTCAAGGTAGAAATAGTCATCAGCTTTGAGGGAGCGTTTCGATTGTCATAACAGTGGTCATTTCTAGATAGGCAAAATTAGGACGGGAACAGTGGCGTTTATAAAAGAAGGTCATTTGCTAATAAGGCTTACGTAAATGACTGAACCGTTATTACCGCCATCGTTTCGCCAGTCATACTGCCTTGCTTATGACAATAAAACATGGACAATGATTGAATGCGGCTTAGCATTGAAGCAACGGCTGCGAAGTTACACATTCGTAACAAGGTACACTGTGCGCCATGTGCTCTCATCTGGTATCTATAAGTAGTCATGCATTGGGGGGGGGGGGGGGGCACGCAACAGTGCTGCCACCATCGGTGGCCATAACCGCTATCGCGCGAAAAAAGAAATTCGGGAAGATACATCCAGGGTCCGCTGGGACTTCAACTCGGGCCTTCAGCATAGCTGTCTAATCTACCACAAAGCCAACCTGTAGATAGAAAGTCACTTCCAAAAAGACCCTATATGGGCGTAATATTGAGTAGAAATCGTACGCAATATAGCGAAGCAGCAGAGTAAAATAAGCAGCCAGGCGTCACACAGGGCCAACTGCGCAATGAGTGTGTGGTTTAACGCTTCCCGCTCACCACAAAATGCTCAGCCGTAATCTTCATCTTCATCAGACACATGCAGCCACATGCAGCATAAAGAAACTGCACACAATGCCTCACAGATGTGTAAAGGTTATTTTGTTTGTTCGCAGAAAGATGGAGAAAGAATTACGTTAAGTGCTGTAATTGAGCGTGATAGACGAGTAACACAGTGACCGGGCGTAACTAATTGGAAGCTGCGTAGCCGGCCCTTAAACGATTCCAACTGATCACGATGAGCTTAGCCGTAATCATTCGTCGACATCAGCCACCGCATAGACAAAGTGCACGTTAAGCTTCACAGATGTGCACGGGTTACTTAGGGTCTTCTAAGGGTGTAGTTGGTGCGTCTATACAATACATAAATTGTGATTTATAGAATCGGAGATGCCATTGAAGTGTTCGTGTAGTAGTCACCCCCAGCCAGATTACAAGAAGCTCTATAAAAAGGCTGTTCTTCACCTGTTGCTTTGACCAGGTTGGGAGCTCCGCGCTGACATGGCGTTTCTCTAGACTCTGATTAAACCATTTTACTTATTGTCCAACATGGTAAAACTTGACAAAAAAGTCATTCTATGGACTGACTTCACGTTCGAACATTGCCTGCAGTGCATTTGTCTGTTGTCATACCAGCCGCCTTTGCGATGCCGTTTCCGCCCAGAAGGAGCCGCACTGACGTTGCTCTCAAATGATTTTGATGAATGTTCGAACGATGGTTCCACAGTGCTCTATTTTGTCTATCCATTATCTATGCGAAACTTGCAAACATGGCACGCACAGCTACGTAACTACGTGATTATACGTGTCAGCCCAAATATAAGCGTATGGTATGTAGTGTAGGCACACACCATTGAAGGATTACTTTTGATCACTCGAACTTGTTTCATGTTCACTTATGTCTACGTACGTGGAAAGCCCACGTGCGTAAACATAAGCGTAAGTGTGCTTGCCATCTGCACATAAATGCGAATCAGTGTAATCCCACCCACGACATCCCCTTTGCCAACGCTGCTGTGCTACAGCCGCTGAGATAACAGCACGTGCAGGAAAGAACTACCGTATGAACATGCCAACAGTAAACACAGCAAAGTCGCACCCAATTTGCATCTAATTACGTTAAGAGGTGTACAACAGTTGTAACGTGAATGTGTCTGGCATTCACACGTTGCGCCTTGTACCGCAGCGGTCAAGACGATCACGGACGAGGTGGCCATGGCGCAGCTGCTCTTCTCGAAGAACGTCACGCCTAACACGCTCGGTCTGTACTTCCACACCGAGTCTCTGGGTGACGACATTCCCCACGACCTGACGTACACCATCATGTTCTCGAGCGGCGCCTACGAGATCGCCAAGGCGCGCAAGGTGGTCCGGGAGAACGGACCCTCGCAACTGGAAGAGCGTGAGTAAACGCGGCTGACATTTCACGGATATCGAAGCTTCATTTTGACGCCGACATATTTGCGCGGTAAATGTGTTACACGAGCGTTAGTTCTTATCTCGTATGCTTTTTCTGCATACGAGATAGCACTAACGTGAACCAACACGTTGACCTTAGCGAAAAACTTGTCTAGGGAGATTTACTAGAACGATCCGTTGCGCTGCGTTGATTCTGCAGTACCAGTGCATTTGTAATTTGAGTCAAATTGCAGAAAAGCATTGTACATTGGTTCACTGATTGAAACAGGTAAACATTGAGCTATCAACGCATCCACTTTTGTTTCCACAGTCTTGCGTTCATGTAATATTTATGTAATGTAACTATTACGTAACCAGCCAATATTATCGTCAGCGACCGATTCATCATGATCTGACGTGGTTATGTCAACCAATTGCACATACTTGTTGTCCAACTTGGAACTCCAGATTTCGCGTTGGAATCATTGAGTACTGCACGTGAACACGGATTAGCATTGCTTAGATGATATTTGCCTCTTAGAAAAATAAGTTCAGTTATAGCAGTGGAATCCAGGCTTAAAAAAAAAAAACTGCCCAGAGTTTTCCATTTGAAAACAAAATAAAATATTTGTATTAACTTCGAATAGCTCACCTTATTTCATGCATGTCATTTTCTATGGGGTTTTCACGCGTTTGTTTTGATATTCCCTGCTTTTCCTTTTTTTTCTACATTTAGCTTTTATTTTTATGTGTATTTTGAGAGAATTAGTTCAATGCATTGTACTGCTTTGTAGATTATTTTGCGCGATTTGGTTTGTTTTCTTTAATTCTTCATATCATTTCACTTCGTATTCCAACAGTTTCTGCCTGTTAATTACCTAATCTTTCGCCAGCCTTGCATTGGAATAGCTTTTTTTTATTTGTAACTGAGGCCCTTGTTACTGTATTATCATCACCATCAGCCTGACTACGTCCATTGCAAGACAAAGGCCTCTCCCATGTTCCGCCAGTTAACCCGGCCCTGTGCTTGCTGCTGCCAATTTATACCCACAAACTTCTTAATCTCATCTGCCCACCTAACCTTCTGTCTCCCCCTAACCCGCTTGCCTTCTCTGGGAATCTAGTTAGTTACCCTTTATGATCAGCGGTTATCCTGTCTACGCGCTACATGCCCGGCCCATGTTCATTTCCTCTTCTTGATTTCAGCTATGATAACCTTAACCCCCGTTTGTTTCCTAATCCACTCTGCTCTCCTCCTGTCTCTTGAGGTTACACCTACCATTTTTCTTTCCATTGCTCGCTGCGTCGTCCTCCATTTAAGCTGAACCCTCTTTGTATGTCTCGAGGTTTCTGCTCCATAGCTAAGTACCGGCAAACAGCAAATACAGCTGTTATATACATTTGGGGGATAGGGGCAATCTACCTGTCGTAATTTAAGGGTGCTAGCCAAATGCGCTCCACCCCATTCTTATTATTCTAGTTACTTCAATCTCGTGGTTAGGCTCCGCGGTTGTTGCCTGCCCTAAGTAGACATAATCTTTTACAACTTGAAGTGCATCATTACCTATTTCGAAGTGCTGCTCTCTTCCGAACTTGTTGTACATTACTTTCGTTTTCTGTAGATTAATTTTAAGACCCACCTTTCTACTCTCCATGTCTAACTCCGTAATCATGAGTTGCAAATCGTCCTGAGTTACTCAGCAATGCAATGTCATCGGCGAAGCGCAGGTTACTAAGGTATTCTCCATTGACTCTTATCCCTACCTGTTCCCATTCTAGGCTTCTGAAAACCTCCTGTAAGCACGCGGTAAACAGCATTGGGGAGATTGTGTCCCCCTGCCATACACCCTTCTTGATTGGTATTCTGTTGCTTTCTTTATGAAGCATGATGGTAGCAGTCAATCCCCTGTAGACTTCTTGCAGGATGTTTATATATACTTCATCGACGCCCTCATTCCGCAGTGTCTGCATGATGGCTAATATTTCTACTGAATCAAACGCCTTCTTGTAATCTATGAAGGCTATGTATAGTGGTTGGTTATATTCTGAGGATTTCTCTATTACCTGATTGATAGTATGAATGGTGTCGATTGTTGAATAGCCTGTTCGAAATTCTGCTTGTTCCTTTGGTTGATTGAATTCTAATGTTTTCTTTACTCTGTTAGCAATTACCTTTGTAAATAGCTTGTATACTACAGAGAGCAAGCTAATCGGCCTTTAATTCAAGTCCTTGTCATCCTCCTTTCTTATGCATTAAGGCGATGTTAGCATTCTTTCAAGACTGTGGTACCCTTCCCGTCAGGAGACACCTCGTAAACAGGGTGGCTCGTTTTTCTAACACAATGTGTCCTCCATCTTTCAGCAGATCCGATGTTACCTGATCCTCACCAGGAGCTTTGCCTCTTTCCACGCTCTCCAAAGCTTTTCTGACTTCTTCTATCATTACCGGTGGGGTGTCATCTGGGTTACTGCAAGTTCTTAGACTGTATATATATACTCTTAAAACCCTCATCAAGTAATCAAGTGTGTCGATTTCTGCGCATACGTAACCCATGAGCTGACGCTGAAACTGCAAGCATTGGAATGAAATAAACTGACGGCGTTTCCCGCGCGCAGCAATGTCTCTCCGCGTGGCTGCCGTTCAGTCGGCAGTCGACTTGGCGCACATCCACGAGCTCGAGCACCGTCGGTACACCAACCACACCCACGAAGACGTCACGGTCAAGCTGCGCCAGTTCCCGTACCCGACTTACCACGAGGACACAGACAACACCATGTTCCTCATAGCGCTACGCTTGGGAGTCGCCTACGCCTGGCCCTTCTGCCTTGTCATCACACGCGCCATCGAGGAGCGACAGAGCGGCATGCAGGCGAGTGACGTTCCAGCCCTGACTTCGTCGCGGAAGTATCATCACAACATCCATCAAACATTACGGATGGTTCTGCCACGACTGGGGAGATACTTCGAAACAATTTTTAGTGCCGACCAATATAAAGAGTATACAGTACGCATTCAAAGTATCTATCTGTCGAGTCTTAGATGTACGTTGTACAGAGAATGGAGGCTTAATTAACCATATTTGATGTAGCATTTTCGGTATCTTCGCAAAAGCATTAAATACTCGTACAGAAAACATTGTCTGGCTTCGTTTTTTGAATATCATTGCACTACAGCAAGCAGAATTGAACGGTTGAACTCGGTAGCTGCTCTTACTTCAAGCATCAACAGCGGCACTCCTCCCTCGCTCTCAAAGCAATCGCCCTCCGACGGCATGTAGCGGGACAGCAGAAAGGAGGTTGATTAGTTTAATGACTGCAGTATTAGGGCGTGCGAACCACTTAATGTAGGGTGACCGAAGGATACGTTCTCTGTGCCCAGCGTGCGCGGCCCACGCGTTGTATGTCTGGTAAGCTAGGACTTGCTTTCTAAACTCAGATGAATAATCACCGTGAAGAAACTGCACAAAAAAGCAACCTATTCTAAAGAAAAGGAGGGGTTACAGTCAGGTATTTTAAATATGCGACCACGTGCCGAAAAGCCTAGTGCGTGCCCCGCCGATGGCAGGCCCGTGCACAGTGCTTCTAGACATGGCACATGATACGAAGTTTCGTCGCCCCCGAATTCATTCCTCCCTGCTTAGCAATGTGAATGGCCGTCCACATTGCGTGAAGTCACTATGCAGGGTACGGAGGCTTGCCAAGTAGGTGTTGGTTTGCATCCTCCATTCGCTCACCTCAGCTTACGCACGAAGTTGCCGGCCTTTGCAGCCGCAGTGGTTTCAACGGAATTTCGTCGGTTAGACACTGCGGATGTCACTCGCACTCGAATGACCACTCAGTGGGGTGAAAGCGGGCATCAGTGTGTTCGCACATGTAAGTAGTTAGGTGTACTTTGTGTTTGAATGACCGCTCAGTGGGGTGAAAGCGGGCATTTGTGTGTTCGCACATGTAAGTAGTTAGGTGTACTTTGTGTTCTCGGTTCTTATCATGGTGTTGTCATAGATTTATGCAGTGAATAACGGCGCATGATCCCCGTTAGTATAGCGGCATGAGTGTCTTAATGTATACTCACAAGAACGGCAAAGAGGGGGAGATTGAAGCTTGTGATGAAGGAATTCGTAAACAGGGTGTATGCTGCAGCTGGCGTTTCGACAAGCGGACATTTCTCTTTCAAGGCTTCAACCTTTGCAGCTGCAGATTTCAGAAAAAGACAAATCCGCTTATGGAAGCGTCAAGTTCTCCACCCCCCGCCCCACCCCCTTCCTGTTCCGAATTTCTCACACAAATAAATCCGCGTGTAGCCTTGCTAACGTTACACGAATTCTCATCACTTTTCCACATAAGTGCATATTCTACTGTGTCGTCCCTCACAGCTTGCCGGTGTAGTGTGAAACTTCTCCAAGAGACTTTGCCGTTCATACGCAGCCTTTTTAAAACCTCTCTCAACGTAACGCTTGACATTCAAAAAATTAACTTGATCGCTAAGTGTAAACAAAGTGTGCCATTCGAGTGTTTTCGTCTCGCATTAATCACCTGATTTGCTCGAGTCTCATTTGTTCAAAAACTCGGCACGCCATCTTGGCAAGAATGCATTGTTGTATGGCAAAAAATAATGAACATAGCGAAGGGTACAACTCTTTTTGAGTGATGAATATAGACGAAAGACTTAAGGGCCTCGTCATGCTGACCTCATATTGATTTAATATTTCACCATATCGCATCATGTCGGACGCCCCAACTTTACCCATTTCATGTACATGCGTCTACCGTAGCACTATTATTTAGATGCGATGTTAACCGCCTAGTTTCGCGCCACCGATACCATACGTAAGCTATTCTGAACTACGATATGAAAAAAAAAAGATTACTCTGTTGTGCTACCTGTGGGAGGCCCTGCTTGAATAACCGTAAATCGTGCAGCTGTTCACCAAACTGATGGGCGTCCCACGCACCTGGTTTTGGCTGGTGCACTACATGTGCGGCATGGTGACGTGGACGCTGAGCAGCGTGCTGGTGCTGGCCATGATGAGTCAGCTGAACGGTCCCCACGGACTGGCCTTCATCTTCCGCACCAACCCCATGATCGTCTTTTCGGCCATGCTCATCTTCAACTCGGGATACGTCCTCATGGGCCTCTTTGCGTCACTCTTTTTTGACACACGTAAGCGCTAGTGCACAAAATACTCGCCATTTACCGTAATTGGTCAGTAGCTATAAGGTGTCTAGCAAAGTTCGAGGATAATTGTAGTTCGGCACCGAAACAATCAACAGTACCATGATGTGTGGAAAGAAAGCCTCGACCTAACATGACGTCGTGCGAGCAGTGTGCGAAGATGATGAATACGACCACGTACAGAGCGTCCTGGATCGTCAGCCAAGCCGTGCACCTCATAGAAGAGTTTACGTGATGCGCGGTGGCCATAGGCAGGGAGACGCTAGAAAGCGGAATCGTAACTTTCACGATAGTTATAGCGCGAGAACAAAACGACGACACAGAGACAAGAAGGACACGAAAGACACGCGCGCTACTTCGAACTGAGTTAATTGCGCAGAGCATGAAAATATATAAAGGAGACAGTAACCATGTAATAAAAATCATATGGCACAAAGAGTAGAACATGAGTAAGAGAAAAACAGACAAAAAACAAAAGCACAGAAAAATAGCAAAGAAAAATCTACAAGAAAACGAAACAGAAAGGTAAAGATAATATAGCTACTTGCGCGCACCGAAATCTTCAAGGAACCTGAGTTCCTTCTCGGAGAGAGCCACGGAGGGCTTGCTAATACAAGGCACCTGTTCGCGTGCCATCTGCGCGGCCTCGACAATGACTCGGGTGCGCTCATCTCTGTGCTTGTACAGCGTCGCTGTGTCTTTGATGAGGGGAACACAATTGCACTCAGTGCAGTGCTGAGCAAGAAAACCATCTTTCCCGTTTTAACATTGTTAGCGCTCGTGTCTTTCATGTCCTTCTTGTCTCTGTGTCGTCGTTTTGTTCTCGCGCTGTAACTATCGTCATGCCATACCAACTAGCCCAAGCTGCCACACTTCTAAGTTACGTAACTTTGAGCTTGCGACACACTGATTCACTCAACACAGGCACACCAGCCCCAGTATCTACTAATGCTTGAACGGCAACAACTTCATTAATTACGGCCATTTTATTAGTAGGTAGAGATCGAGGCCTTGTAGAATTCGAAAATGACCCTGCCTTCCGCCGACGTTCAGCGTTGACCTACATATTGCAAATAAGCACGAGTAGTGGACGCAATCAGTCGGTCGGGCGAGGAACGTCGTCATAAGAAGCGGTGTAACTACCTTGTACGTACACACTCTAGTGCAGCATTATTGTAGTTGACAACTATTTCTATGGGAGCTCATGAAGCTTTGTAGCATCATTGCGAAAAGCTGAGGAAATAATCCACAAGGCAGCGCGCTCTTTTTTCGTTACGTAATTTCTTGCTACGGTGTTTTCACGGTCTTACAACAGGAGCTTCTCTTGTATTCCGCACTGGCATGTGCGGAATACTGGTGGCTAAATCTTGCAGCTATAGCTGCAGTAATAGCTGCAGTATACAGAGAATTCACTTCACATAATATTCATATCCGCACTATTTTCGCTCATATATTTTAAGTGCGCACAATTTGGGAAAGCACAACACGAGACACATTGAGCGCATGAGTTTACTAGAATGAACCGACTAGCACCTAAATATGTCCTAATTCACTGTTCCTTCTCCCCCCTCCCTTTTTTTTGCTATCACCCACGCATTGTATTGATGCTGAACGATAGCAGCCCTTTTTACATGAAAGAAAGGTTCAATATTTTTCCATATTGTGCAAAGACACATCATTTGCCAGGTGCTTGAGGGAACAGGCACAGCGAAAGGCCACAACAGTGTTCTGGCAGTCTTTATTGTGTGATCGATAACGGTGTTCAAGTGCCATCAGTTGCCTAGTCCCGAAATCCGCGATGCCAGCGCCATCGCCGGCATCATCCCACGCCAAATTCACGTACCCTCTCTTTAGGTGCATAGCACTTTGGGGGCACAGTCTGTCCAGCATCGATCTCATGTGGTTTAAAAGGCTAAAAAGTTGAGCTTGTTGGAACGGATTCATCATAAAAAAGCGCGGTTATATGAAAGAATAACGACAAGAGGACACAGTGCTGGCGAACGAGTGTAGTCGCACTACGAATTTTGAACAGACGCACATCTTATGCAGATATTACGATTTTCGTACTCGGGGTGCTATACGTAGCGTTCAAAATACATTCCATTGGGCCATCATAAATGTGTAAGCGCATCGTCTATCGTACTAACTGACAAGTAGATTATTTGTCCCCGTGATTAAACTTCGCAGTTTCATGTACTAGTCAAGACGCATGCGCATAATCTTTCTTTTCTTAATCTGGCCTCCTTATCCCCTTTTTCAATGCGCATATCCCCTTTTTCATACGAAATAAATGCTCATGTTGCTGTCGTTCTCTGGTGTAACAACGCTGTTTTTTACGATAAATCTTGTGTGGTGTGAGGACGTTGACAACAAGAGGCTTACTAGAACCTCAAAATGGGGCTAGCAATACCCGGCAATCTTGTTGTAATCAATAGAATTTACATAAAGTTGTTTCAAACGCTTCGAAAGCATGCGCATGATACCGGCACTGCACAAGGCAGGGCGCTATCGTCTTGCAAGCGTGCGAGCGATAATCCGCTCGACGCTTCTGCTACATTTCGTCGCCATATATCTGAAGAATAATAGAATGCGACAAAACTTGCAGCCGACGTGTATCTCAACATCCGTATCAAGGGACAAGTCGATAATGTGCAACAAAAAAAATAGTACGCATGCCACAGAATGAAATTTCGAATCTTCGTAACGAGAGGCAGCTCGCGCTAGGGAAACTGTTCATGCTTACCTCAAGTATCGGCGTCTTTAACGATTTTGTAAACTGAGAAGTTGGAACTTCACCATACCGAATCAATAGATTTACATGCTAATGACCTTAAAGCTTCACCGTATGGGGGAGATGCGTAAGTTTCGTGCATGATTTAGAATTACGAGAATCACGACGGGTGTGTTTTCCCAAACAACTCTTTCCCATCAGACTATGGAATCCTACATTATGTTGTGCATTTAATTTGCAAGACATGTCCATCGCACAACTCTTGTGTAAGTAAGATGTCCCTCTTTAAACATGTGCTTGTGTACAAGCGTAATTTCCATGTCTTACACGCAAACTTTCCGCTATTGTACACTGGAGGATTTCTCCTTCGCGACTGTGGCAATGTAAGGCACACGCTGTCGCAGCGAGCCTCGGCCTGGCGTGTGGCCTCATCCTGTGGACCGTGTCTCTGTTGGGCCCCTTCCTGTCACTCGAGTGGACTGCACGCACAGTGTCCGCCTACATCTCAACCAAGAGCAGTTCCAAGGTAGCCGCCTCCCTGATTCCCATACACGGCTTGTACTTCTTCCTGCGCATCGTCGAGTTCTACGAGTCTTACGGTACGTCTAGACGACTACTAAGCCAACTTGCAGCTTGCACACACTTCTATATTGCTGTTTTCTATGCTAGCCGTTACTACCACCTTGCTTAAAGGCACCGACAACATATTTTTCTCGACCCCCCTTTTTTTTGTTTACGCTTCGACAGAAAGCTCACCTTTCATAGTGTTTGCAGTTGCAGTAGTTAATCCTAAAAGCAGGTAGTTATTTTGCAAGTAGTATTTTTTTAGTTGGAAGGCTCTAAACACAGATGCAATTTTTCTCCAGAAACGTTGACAATCGATAGCCCTGCCGCCAGCCCTTCTCACGCCAACCCGATTTGTGAAGGCTCTTGTCGTTCTGCTTTCGCAGGACTCGCCATAACTATGCTTAACCACCTTTAATTTGAGCTTTTCCACTGTTGTTAAAGTAACAAAGTGTTAGAATGAGATAATTTGGCATTATAAATGTTCTTTGTTTTCGTACCACGTTCTGCGCGCCTGCGCCCGAGGTTGAATGTCCCTGTGTCGTGGGTGGCTTGTCCCGGCGTTGTTACTTTCTCGATACGCGAGCCAAGTCAAGTCATCAAAATGTCACAACGTACATGTAGCGCCGTGCTGAGTAGCAGTGCACGCCATTTGTGAGACGAAGTTTAGATAGTAAAACTATGTCGCTCCAACATCTTAGCTACATAGAAACGGCCTGTACGGTAGCATGAGCGCACTAAGCTGTTCAAGACGCGATATCGAGCATGGGATCACGCGAAGGCAGCGTCACTTTATATGTGATTCTAGTAACACAAGCTCATGAATAAACTTTCATGGAATCATACTTTTTATGTAAATTGGGGAACACTATTTAAATGCTAACACGAAAACTATCGACCACTTGCAGCAATCAATGGTCACGTAGCCCGGTACGTCAGTTCATTCATGTTTTCGCTAGCGGAAGTGCCCCAATACCAAATCACCTCTCATGAAAAAGAACCAAAGAGTAGGTTTGAGCCAATGCGACCGACATTGTTTTTATCACTGAAGCCTCATTTCATGTTATGCGCAGTATTTGGTCCCTTTATCGGGAATTGATTGTTCGGTTGTCGGCCTTGATTTTCTGAAGTGCCAGAAAAATGAAAGAAAATTTTGGGGGCTCCCTTTCATCATTTCATTCACAGCTAGGTTCTTCTGAAAGATTTCACGTCCACTGGCAGTATGTGAGGGCCTATTGTTCAGCTGCTAGCCCTTTAAAAAATAGGGTGCTTCGTGACGCCAGCAGGCATAAACGCACTCAAAGTCATCAGTGTAAGCGACGCTGCAAGAATCACATACATCAGCGCTTAGAGGTGACCCTGAGTTGTACGCGAACCAGCCATAGGTAGACTTGAAGTTCTGGAAAGTGGTGCTCTTTATTGGTCACCGTAGACTTTCATGATTGCGCACACAGCAGCTTAGCAAGCCTTTGCCTCCGCCGCGCCTATGCTCGTGTCGCCATTCATACTGCGGCGCTGTGTGCGTGAGATGAAGAGGAGTAAGCGCTTTTAAGATATAGCGCAGCGCAGCGCTGCTAGCGGTCTCCACTCATACCAGAGCACGCGCCGGAGTGGAGCGGGAGTTCTACCGCAGAGCCATCTAGAAGGAGTAAGCACTTTTATCACACAGAACAGCGCCGCACCGCTAACGGTGTTCACTCTCACCCGAGCACGAGCTGGAGTAGCGTGAGTGCTAGGGAGCCTTCATGTTCTACATGTGGTATTGCAATAGAATAAATGCATTTTGGCTAAACTCTTGGAGGCCTATTTTCCAGTAAAAATGCACTAATATTACTGAGCATTAAAACTCCTTACACAAGCACCTTTACTTAACATGTAGACCAAATTTAATATAGAAAGAAGGAGCGGTACTTTTAAAATACATTTTTCCACAAACAACACCCAAATGACATTCCAAGAAGTTGAGAAGGCAGCCACGTGACCAAACATTTTTTTCTCTCAGAAATATTTTAGCAGTTCACTGTTTTCAATGAAGTAAACCAGCACAAATTTTTTTTCAGATACATTCGAGATGGTTGCCGAAATGGCTGGGAAGTTTGGTGTGGAATGAACCAATTTGTAGTTAAATAATAGTACGTTTCACCGATTACGATTTTCTACACAGACGTGCCGTTTGGCTGGCCCGCCATCTACCGGAAAGCTCTTGGTAGGGACAACGTGACCCCTTTCACCCTCATGCTCTGTATGGGTGCGAGCTCTTTCGTGTTCACTGTCGCCATCTGGTATCTGGAGGCCGTACTACCGTGGACCAACGTGGTGCCACTGCCACTGCACTTTCCATTCATGGTGAGGAGAAAGACGTTCCAAATTTGCGCCGTATATAGTTCAAACTCGATTCAATTAACTAGTGACAGCGATAAAAATATTTGTTGAATCGGAAAGTTCATGAAATTATAGCGGATTATTTTCGGGTCTTGGAAACCTAACGCAACATCTATAAAAAGTCGCCGTGGCGTTGTACATGCCGGCAACTGAAGCGTTAGAGCGTAAAAAGTAAGCTAGGGTGGCCCTCACAGGGAATGCCCACGTTTGGCGATTCAAGTCGAGCCACCTGAAGCTATAAGGGACGGCCTATATGCAACGACGATTGGGAAAAATGCAGCGATTGTGTGAACAAGGAAAACAAAAAATTTGCGAATGGACAAGTGTCATCAGTTACTTAAACAAAACAAGGGAAGTAACCACTGCAGCCCCCCATGAGAGAATTCCACCAACTGCCGTGTCGAGCGTTCTGTGCATGGGCAAGACGTGCAGCTTCGTTAGAAAAACAAGGCCAGTTCCGCCACGCGGGCAAAGCATTTCATGCAATAGCAATGAATGGGAATTTGAGATCTTGATTGAGAAACAACTGTAGTGTCACCTAAATGCGAAGAACGCGCCGAACGAGCGCAAACAATCAGTTGTCACAACTAGACACTTGAATCACGTTACTCGAACACAAAGAATTGTGCTCGAAAAGAACGCACGTGTATCCGCAGGACGAGCGAGAACTGACATCTGATCTATACAGTTGCTACATTTCGTTTTTGATCAGCGTGCTGCAAGCATCGACTATGTCAGCGCCTTCGTGCTAAACAGTGCAGCGTGTTTAGTGACCACTCAGTGCCTCGTTCGGCGTGTGGCATTCGAAGCATTGCTTGCCAGGCGTTCGACATTATGAAGGGGTAAAGAAATGGTCCACTTTTTGAGTGCACGACTCAAGAGCAGTTGGAACAAACTTTAGGTGCATCGTTTGGAAGCACGCCTTTCGTACCACCTCTCGAGGGGTGCTCAACACGCCGAAGTGCCTTCGGTAGCTGCGTACCGCCATTGGTAAATGATCAACGTTAGCAGTGCAAATAACGAGTGGTAATTGGCAGAGCTGTCTAACGCGATAGGCTGTGGAGAGAGGTATCACAGGCGCCTCGAACTTTTATTTATTTTTGTTGTGCCTTTTATGTGTATACCTATACATACCCGGACATGAGGGTGAAAACAAAATTTCGCCGGAAAGGTCCATGTAATTGCTATTGCAATAAAAAGCTACAGCTGTTATTATGGGGTCCATAGGTGTTTAATTACGGTTACATTGCATCTCATGCTGCGTCTTGTTGAAGTGAGAACAAAACCACGCCCCACCGCGGTGGTCTAATGGCTAAGGCACTCGACTGCTGACCCACAGGTCACGGGATGAAATCCCGGCTGCGGCGGCTGCAATTTCGATGGAGGCGGAAATGGTGTAGGCCCATCTGCTCAGATTCGGGTGCACGTTAAGGAACCCCAGTCGCTCGAAATTTCCGGAGCCCTTCAATACGGCGTCTCTCATAATCATATGGTGGTTTTGGCACATTAAACCCCACATATCAATCAATCAAGAACAAAACCACGTGCTTTTATTGGTATCTATGAAGAAAAACGTAGCTAAATGCACAATGCTGCTTTATTTGGCACTGTTAAATCAGCTTAATGACAGCACAGAACGCCGTTGCTGCATATTGCGGAATGAAAATATGTTCGTTAAATCGAGTTCTCGCTTGAATTAGATTTGATTGATTGACTGATTTGTGGGGTTTAACGTCCCAAAACCACCATATGATTATGAGAGACGCCGTAGTGGAGGGCTCCGGAAATTTTGACCACCTCGGGTTGTTTAACGTGCACCCAAATCTGAGTACACGGGCCTACAACATTACCGCCTCCATCGGAAATGCAGCCGCCGCAGCCGGGATTTGAACCCACGACCTGCGGGTCAGCAGCCGAGTACCTTAGCCACTAGACCACCGCGGCGGGGCTCGTTCGAATTAGAGCAGTGCCGTTTGTGCTACGATCAATGTGTGCCTGTATAATATTGTCGATTAAAGTATATATTACGAAAGTCGCAAGGACAGCCTGTAAGGGCAAGCTTAGGCATCTTGAGCATTTTTGTATATGAACATACGTGTTCCAGGAAGCTTGCTATGTATAGCAAATGTTATATAGACGGACATAGCGTGCAAACGTAGTTCTGCAAAAGAGTTTCGAATATTCCACAAAAATGCTGAACCTTTTAAATAACACTTATATTACTATATGCAAGTGTGCTTGAATCGTGTATGGTGGTAACACCACTGTGAAGGCAAATAACTGAATTTTGGCATTGTCTTCGAAGGCTGAGCAATGTCTAATTGACCAAAGATAGCGTTGCGCTTCAATAAAAATTTGAAAAAATGCTGATGCTTTTCAAAAGTCATGGAGCCCCCCCCCCCCCCCCCTCCCTAAAGGCATTTCTCATCCTTCTACAGGCGAGCTACTGGAACGTGATTGAGGAGGAGATCAAAGCGGGGGGTAGCCAGGAGAGCAGCCACTCGCAGGATGAAGTTCACGAAAACTTCGAGGAGGAGCCACGCCATCTGTTGCTCGTGCTGGAAACCATCGACCTATGCAAGGTTTCCTGGGCGTGATTTGTTCTCTCTATGATGTCTTTCTTTTGAATTCCAGCGAGTTTTACAAGTTCTCGCTCTGTCACCCCACTCGTAGTGTGTTCCTCTTCTGTTAAAGTTAACAGCTCATGGTACTACAAAAAAGAGCCATACGCCTTGTTTCCAGGGTGCCATATGTGTGGCACGCTGCTTCTTTGTTCACAAAGCTTAGTACCATAAAAATGAATCTTTGTACACATGTAGGCTTTGTCGTATGCATAGACTAGGCAAAATTAAGAATGATGACTATTACAACTGACATCCTTCGTCATCATTATCATCATCATCAGCCTGACTACGTCTACTGCAGAACAAAGGCCTCTCCTATGTTCCGTCAGTTAACTCGGCCCCGTGCTTGCTGCTGCCAATTTATACCCGCAAACTTCCTGATCTCATCTGCCCACCTAACCTTCTGTCTCCCCCTAACCCGCTTGCATTCTTTAAGAATCAAGTCAGTTCCCCTAATGACCAGCGGTTATCCTGTCTACGCGCTACATACCCAGCCCATGTCCATTTCCACTTCTTGGTTTCAACTATGATATTCTTAACCTCCGTTTGTTCCTTAATAAACTGTGCTCTCTTCCGGTCTCTTAAGGTTACACCTACCATTTTCTTTTCCATTGCTCACTGCGTCGTCCTCAATTTAAGCTGAACCCTCTTTGTACGTCTCCAGGTTTCTGCTCCGCAGCTAAGTACCGGCAAACAGCAAATACAGCTGTTATATACTTTTGAGGGATAGGGGCAATCTACCTGTCTTATTTTGAGAGTGCTGGCCAAATGTGCTCCACCCCATTCTTTTTATTCTAGTTACTTCCATCTCGTGGTTAGGCTCCGCGGTTATTGCCTGCCCTAAGTAGACATAGTCTTTTACAACTTGAAGTGCGCCATTACCTATGTAGAAGCGCTGCTTTCTTCCGAAGTTGTTGTATATTACTTTCGTTTTCTGCAGATTAATTTTAAGACCCACCTTTCTACTTTCCTTGTCTAACTCCGTAATCATGAGTTGCAAATCGTCCTGATTTACTCAGCAATGCAATGTCATCGGCGAAGCGCAGGTTACTAAGGTACTCTCCATTGACTCTTATCCCTACCTGTTCCCTTTCTACGCCTCTGAAAACCTCCTGTAAGCACGCGGTAAAAAGCATTGGAGTGATTGTATCCCCCTGCCTTACACCCGTCCTGATTGGTATTCGGTTGTTTTCTTTATGAAGCACTATGGTAGCTGTTGATCCCCTGTCAATTTCTTCCAGGATGTTTATATATACTTCATCGACGCCCTGATTCCGCAGTGTCTGCATAAATGCTGATATTTCTACTGAATCACCCCTTATCGTAATCTATGAAAGCTTTGTATAGTGGTTGGCTACATTCTGAACATTTCTCTATTACCTGATTGATTGCATGAATGTGGTCGATTGTTGAGTAGCCTGTTCGAAATCCTGCTTGTTCTTTTGCTTGATTCAATTCTAATGTTTTCTTAACTCTGTTAGCAATTACCTTTGTAAATAGCTTGTATACTATGAAGGGCAAGCTGATCAGCCTGTAATACTTCAAGTCCTTGTCATCTCCTTTCTTATGTATTAAGAGGATGTTAGAATTCTTCTAAGACTCCGGTACTCTTCCTGTCAGAAGACACCTCGCTAACAGAGTGGCTAGTTTTAGATGCGGAAGCATCTTATACTCGCGCCTTGTAGTGCGCCGTCCGCGCCGTCCGCACCGCTTCTCGAACATTCGACAGCTGACGCGCGCGCATGCACCGTCGCGCCGTCGCCCACTCTTCCACCATCTGTGCATCCCTTCCTCCTCCACACACCGCGCGTGCTTCACTCCTCCACCATCTGTGCACCCTTCCTCCTCTACACACCGCGTTCGACATCTACAATTCTCCTGATTCTCCAGTGGACGCGCATGTGGCGTCGCGCTTCAGGAACATTCAACAGCTGACAGTGCATGCGCCGTCGCGCGGTATATATACTCAAGGTCGGTGCTCGCTCGCTCAGTTGCCGCTCGTCGGTTGGTTTGTACGGCGCGTCGACGTCCAAGGTCGCGTGAAATGAATTCCAACGAATCCACAAACACAATGATCGACGTCCCTTCGACCAGCGCCGCCCTTTCGCATACGTGTGTACGTGTTCACTCATTTAACACCCCCTCCTACAACCACGTTAACCAATTTAGCCATCGACCCAAGTAAGTCGCAATTTAACACCCCATTTCACAACCACGTTAACCAATTTAGCCATCGACCCAAGTAAGTCGCACTTTAACACCCCGTTAACCAATTATATGGTCCGCATCCTCCTCAGTGTTCCCCCGAGGGAAGCTGCGGGCAATTTTTTCTAACACAATCTGTCCTTCATCTTTCAGCAGATCTGATGTTACCTGATCCTTCCCTGCAGCTTTGCCTCTTTGCATGCTCTCCAAGGCTTTTCTGACTTCTTCTATCATTACTAATAGGGTGTTATCTCTGGTACTGCTAGTTCTTATAGTATCAAGGTCGTGGTTGTCCCAGCCACTGTACAGGTCTCTGTAAAACTCCTCTGCTATTTCAACTATTCTATCCATATGGGTAGTTAGTTCGCCTTCTTTGCCCTTAGTGCTTATATCCGATTTTTGCTTATCTCAAGTTTCCTCGTCGCTGCATTGACGCTCCCTCCATTTTTCAGAGCGTGTTCAATTCCCTCTATGCTATACCTTCTTACATCGGATACCTTACGCTTATTATTCAACTTCGAAAGCTCTGCCAGTTCTATGTTGTCTTTTGTGCTTGAGACTTTCATGCTTTGACGCTTCTTAATGAGATTCTTTGTTTCTTGGGAAAGCTTGCAAGTGTCTTGTCTACCTATCACTAGCCATCCGTATGCCACTGATTTTACACATAGCGAAACCTCGCCTCATTGCAACTCATGTCCTAGCACCAGAGCCGACTTCCAGCACACATTTCTGAATTGTCCAAACAAACCCAAGCCCCCGTGGCAAGGGTCAGAACACCAGGAGCGATGGGAGGCTGCTCTGCGCAGCTCGCAACCGGGGTTACAGCTCCGAACAGTAAGCTGGGCCAGAAAGGTCGCCGAAGCACAGCAGTGTCCAGCCAGCTAGAGCGGCCCGAGGGCCCGTCGTCATCCTGCTTCCTCTTCCTCTACCACACCCTCCTCAAATGATTCCTTCGTGAATGAATAAAGTTGATTACCTGCCTACCTTGCCAGGCGTTGCACATCGTGAAGGGGTAAAAAGAAATAGTCCACTTTTGAGTGCGCGTCTCAAGAGCAGTTGGAACAAAATTTAGGAGCGTCGTTTTGGAGCGCGCCTTTCGTACCACCTCTCGAGGGGTGGGTGCTGAACGCGCCGAACTGCCTCTGATAGCTGCGTGCCACCATCGGTATATGCTTGACGTTAGCAGCCCGAAGAACTAGTGATACGCGGAATAGCTGTGAGGGGTCACCGGCTTCAGTGCTAGTGGTGCGCCTCGAATTTTTTTTATTTATTTTTGTTGAGCCTTTAATGTGTATACATACTATACGTATCCGGGACGTGAGGGTGAAAAAAAATTTCGCCGTAAAGGTTCATATAATTTTTATTGCAATAAAAAGCTAGAGCTGTTATTAGGGGGCGTATAGATGTTTCATCACGGCCACATCACATTGCACGCTGTGGCTTGTCAAAGTGAGATCTAAACAACGCGTCTTCATTGGTTTCTCTGAAGAAAAAAAAAACATGGATAAATCCACAATTCTGTCCGATTTCGCGCTTTAAATCAGCTTCTAGGCAGTACAGAAGGCTGTTGTTGCATGCCAAGATATGAAAAGTTGTTCGTTAAATCGAGTTGAAGCTTGAAATCTAGCAGTGTCACCCAGGCTGACAAATGTGTGCCTGCATAGCATACTATTGCCAATTAATGACTATATTACGAAAGTCGCAAGGACAGCCTTAAATGGCGAAGCTTAAGCTTCCCGAGCATATTTGTGTTTGAAGATATACATGTATAGCACGAAGCTTGCTATGTATAGTAAATATTATATAGCCTGACATAGCGTGCAGACGTAGTTCTGCAAAAGAATTATGAATATTCCATAAAAACGCTAAAGCTTGTAAAGAACACTCAGATTACTATGTGCATGCGTACTTGCGTTGCGTAGGGTGGCAACACTGCTGTGAAGCTGAAATAACTGAATTTTGGCCTTGTCATCGAAGGCCGAGCGATGTCTAATTGACCAAAGATAATGTTGCACTTCAATAAAAATTGAAAAAAAAAATGCTGATATCTTTCACGAATCATAGTGCCACTCTAGTTGTGTCTCTTATTCTTCCATAGGCGAGCTACTGGAACGTGATTGAGGAGGAGATCAAAGCGGGGGGTAGCCAGGAGAGCAGCCACTCGCAGGATGAAGGCCACGAGAACTTTGAGGAGGAGCCACGCCACCTCTTGCTCGTGCTGGAAACCATCGACCTATGCAAGGTTCCCTGGGCGCGATTTGTTCTCTCTATGCTCTCTTTCTTTAGAATTCATGCGAGTTTTACTAGTTAATGATCTGTCACCACACTCGCAGTGTGTGCCTCTTCTGAGTTAACAACACATGGTACTACAAAAAGAGCCATATGCCTTATTTCCAGGGTGCCATATCTGTGGCACACTGCTTCTTTGTTCACAAAGCTAAGTACCATGAAAATTGAATATTTGTACACATATAAACTTTGTCGAATGCATAGACAAGGCAAAATTAAGAATGATGACTCTTTAATACAACTGACATCCTTACTGCAACATAATTGCTTTTATAAATTTGGTCATATAGAACCTTGGACTGTCAATAAAATCAGAACTGTATACGGTGACCAATTGCTACAGTTTTGTTTACCGACTATTTTAAATCGGATACACAAAGAAAATAGTCTCGATGTATCCACTCTGTCGCTAGAAAGCCGACGTGGCATACTTTTATGATTGCTTGTGCTGCCATAGGTTCATCTTTTGTTTTCTTTTTTTTTGCTCTCTTCATCACTACGGGTATTTTTTCTCTTGGTTTTTCAAATGTTTGCATAATATTCTTGTTCGATATTTCTTACCGTGTTTGTTTACTGTTTTTGTTGTTCTGTTCGTTCATTAGGTATAGGGCATGCTTTGAACTGGCCAGGTTCCCTTCAAGCTGCTCAGTGCAGCTTTTTCGCCTTGTCTCATCACAACCTTGCTGCGCAATAAACACAATTCAACTGAATAAATAGAAACTCATTCAACATGACATAGCCCGCTTCAGTTAAGCCAATAGTTGTAATATAATTTGTTTGTTTCTTCATGCAGGATTATTAAAAATATGCGGTGCTGAAATAAAAACAAAACAGTACTTTACACGAACAACGCTGCAATCCTCTAGAACTGCGGCAAGTTAACGCATTGCACGAGGTTGTATAGTTCTCCGTCACAGTCACTGTTTATGTCGTTACATTTCTTTAGGTAGTCTCTATTTTCTGTAAATCTGTTAAGGCAAAAAAAAATATTGCGAGCATAGCTTATGACCTCTTTGTCAGCTGTCACATTTTGACTGTATGCGTGCACGTGTCTTCATACGTGTCCCCGTGTCTCTGTGTCGGTGCGCGTGTGTGTACTTGTAGGGCGGTCATAGTGGTGGTGATGTAACAGTGTACAATCATCAAAACTGTAGGTGCGAACATAGGGCACGACAGTTACCGCTAGAAGTAGGTATAATCCACGTCTGGTCCAAAAAGAAAGCTGGACAATAATGTCGCAGCCTTCAGCCGTGCCGCACAATACAAGCGCAATGGCTCCTCTGGTCTTAACAGCATGTAACACACCATGCAGGTTGAAAGCTCGCAAATACTGTCTGCTACCGCTTGCAAATCTCTTCCAGTGGGGCATAGCGTTGCCCGGTGTTTAAAAATAATCAAACCATGAACAATTCCAACAGATCACTTGAGAATCACCTGGTAATTGGTAACCATCGGGATTTTCCTAAGTCTTTTTCGTAATGTACGAGAATCAATCCTACAAACTTTCACGTCCACCTCACAGATATACCGCAAAAAGTTCGCCGTGGATCATCTCAACATGCGGCTTTACTACGGACAAATCTTCGTACTCTTGGGCCACAACGGTGCGGGCAAGACTACCATTTCCAACATGCTCTCCGGTGAGCCCTACATCCTCTTGCGGATATTTTAATCTCGAGACAAGTGGGATAAGTAGGATGAACAGTGGATGTGCTTCAGACAGTCTGGCTGATGTTTCGATAAGAGGACCTATCTTTCTCGAAGGCGCCTTGTCATACTTGGCATGTTAGTTTTAAGTGGGTTAGCACGAGCTAACCTCCCTGAAACTACCACGCTAAGTGGGTCAGTATCAATGAACCCCCTTAGAAATAACACGCAAAGCATTAACACGCCAAGTGTTAATTCTTGGTACATTAATGAACACCTAATGCCCAAGTCAACTATAAAACACTATGAAGTGAATTATTCATCATTTTAATTTAGGAAGAAATTTTTTTGGTGTTTTACTTTGTTATCATCTTAATAAAAACGCTGCGCAATCTTATCAACTTCGACCCACCACGGTCGTCTAGTGCCTAAGTCACTAGGCTGCTAACCACAGGTCGCGAAATTGAATCCCGCCGTTTTTGCTAGGGTTTGCAAGAAGTCACTGTGTGTTGCTAAATGTTTTTTGTGCTTGATAACTCGTGGTTTGGGCGGGAACATGTCACATGAGTTGTTAAGTAACTGTGCATGGTCTTAACGGGAAGATTCACGTGGTTAGTTGCGTGTTTTATGCGGTTTTGCCGGAAACATGTCATAGGGACTCGGCTGCTGATTCGCAGGCCGCGGGATCGAATCTCGGCAGCGGCGGCAGCATTATCTCTGGAGGCGAAAGTGCTATATGCCCGTGGGCTTAGATTTGGGTGCACATTGAAGAAACCCACGTAGTAGAAATTGCCGAAACTGTCTACTACGGCATCTCTCATTAATATATGGTAGTTGCAAGAACTATTGCAACTTCATGTGTATTGGCTTTCCAGGTTTTTTGCGACCAACGTACGGCACGGCTATCATCGAAGGATTCGACCTGATCAAGTACCACGATGACTCACTCGAAAATGTGCGCGTTTGTCCGCAAAATGACATGCTGTACGAGGATATGACCCTCTACGAACATCTTTACTTCTTCGCTCTCGTGAGTACCTCCTGTTGTGCGTCTCCTTCGACGTCATCCTACCTTCCGGCGTCTGTATTGATTATTCGCGAAAGATGATTTCATGGCATACTACACTCCAGTTTCGCCCACACAACTATTTCTCAAGGAATCGGTGAACGACCCGACAACGTTGCCGTAACACGCCTACCTGCACGCACGAATCTTTTCTTTCCTGAACGCCGTAGCTGTGACCATGTTCCTCAAAGCCTTTATTATGAAGCCCATGGGTCACTTCTTCGTGTGTTTCAGGGATTTTTTCTAGACCTTGTTAAAAATGGTTGAAGCGAGTTGTAAGGCTACGTAACGCGGAATTTTCAACACGAAAGTGTTTTATGCCGGGGTCAAATAAGACTTCAATGACGTATTTCCATGACAGAAATGACGTCGAGAAATGCACGTGATCACAAGAAAAACCGTTCCGTCAATGGCAGTGGAACCAATGACCTGTGTCTCCCCAAAAACAAATGACGTGTACTCCTGTTCTCTCGCAGCGTACTTGGTAAAAAAGTAGCAATGCATCATGACCAAGAAATTAACTTACGGCCTTCAACGCGTCGTTTCTCAGCGTCCGTCCCATTCGGCATGTTTTCACTGAGATAAGTGTGATTTCTTCAGCATTTCTATGAAGCAGCAACAAATTGTAATTTTTTTCTCAGGTTCAACGCGTTGCCCCAGACGCCATAGCAGAACAAGTGGAGTTGCTGGTGAGGTCTCTTCACTTCGCGTCACACCTGAACAGTTTCCCGCGGAAGATGCCTAAGACCGTAAGGAGAAAGCTCTGTCTAGCCATTGCAATCATCGCCGATCCCAAAGTGAGTATGTCTGGCCCGCTCGCCAGAATTCACTGTAACCATGTTAATATTACCACATGAACAACCTGCCCGAGCTCAGAAGAGTTCATAATTTCTTGTAACAAAAATGCCATGAACGAAAATACCGTGAAGGGTGACCACAAACGCGGCAATTTTCTCCTGTTATACCAGCCACGTTTGTCCGGCATTGACAAATCGGTCGCGTTTCTTTTCTTTCTGAACTATACCGCTCACTTAAATAACCTCTGGGCAACAATTACTGGAGGTGCGCGAGGCTTAGCAAATCTGCTACATTCAATCGAATACCGCTGTATTTATTGACAAATGCCGCTATTAGTAAACATGAATATTTCTTTTGCACCCTACGAATATATGAATGTGAGCTCCAAGGAAAGTAGCCCTAAACCGATGCAAAGGTGGCACAAAATTCAAACCACATAGGCACAGGCTAGGAATGAATATGAAGCTTATATATCGCAGCATACTACTTCGCTCGGGGAACCTGGCCTTACGTGCCGTACGGACATTGTTCGTACTGATTCTGCCTACGCGAGGATTCTGCTTATGTTCTTCGGAATTACTTTCATCTATCTAGGACCCTTAAGCGCAGACTCGCATGCAGTTAGATCTCAGAAAAAGGCATTCCGGCACCCTTACTTCTTGCATGAAGTCTATCCTGAGTGTATTAGTCTCAGTAAAGAGGCTACAATAACAAACAACTCCTTACACACACTGCTTGTCGTTGGCGTTGGACAAGTGCAAGAGTATAAGTTGATCGCGTCTTATGACATAATGGATGCTTCCACGCCTGTTCCATCAGTTGTTTCCTGGATTGGTCTCTCACCATTTACTTCACCACGTCATCTTGATTGATATGTACCATAGCAATGTGCTTATATTCATACTTTAGTTACTTCGAATCAGTATTGTAGCATTTATGCTCGTAAAATTGTATTTCAATCCTCTCCCCATATTATCCTGCCAACTCCTGTTATGTTCTTGTAATATATGTTCAAATAAGCTGCTTCATCGACGCCGTCGTTCCAGGATGACTAGAATGCAGTTTGCATTTACCAGCGTATGAGCGTAATTTTTGTGGACTGTTAGGGCTAAATATGAAAAAAAAACGTTTCTTGTAAAAAAAAAATTAAACTCGCAATGGGTAGGTGGGCACACGCTTACTTGCAGGAAGCTGATTTTCAGCGCGAGACAGAGAAAGAAGGAAACATTTCTGGCTCTTCTAAAACCAAGGATTGATATAAGCATGAAATCGCTACTGCTAAAGCAGAATATAATAGCCCCACTATGGGTATAGCCCATGTCCACAAGAGCACACTTCACAAAACTGTGCCCTAGTCCATATGCACACTTTGCTTCTTCTCCCTGTGAGGTGAAAGCTTTTTGAACGCGAAGCACTTCTCAGCGAACTTCAGCGACTTAGAGCGTATCTATCTATCCGCTTACGTTTGAATGCTCTCGTGGTCACCCCCTTAACTTGGCGTGAACCAAAATAAGCACTGAAGGGTGCGATGGTTTGATGAATAAAACGCGCTGGTCAAGACATAATTTCACAATCCCGTCGCGTACGTCATTCCACTGGTATGCGCGTATGTGCCACAGGTGATTGACACTTAGTATCTAAACAGGAACGACGAGAACACACAGGGTCAATTTTAACGCACGAGCGTTAAGAAATGCTCGACATCGGTAGCGTCGATCCAACGAAGGCATAGATTAAATGTCATGTTTAAGAAAACCCTGACCTAGACAGCGTTGACACCCCGACGAATCAGGTCCCGGGATCGAATCCCGGCTGATGCGGCTGCATCAGCCGGGATTCGGAAATGTTGGCGGAAATGTTGTAGGCCCGTACATGTGCTCAGATTTGGGGGCACGTTAAAGAACCCCAGATGGTCGGAGTTTCCTGAGCCCTCCACTACGGCGTCTCTCATAATCATATGGTGGTTTTGGGACGTTAAACCCACATATCAATCAACCACCAGACAAATGCAAATATTAAGTTTCAGAGTCCCAGCACGAATCGAACTTAAGAATTCTGCGTGGCAGTCAAGCATTCTACCACAGAGCTACGCTAATCCTCGGAACTGATTTTCAAATAGACGTAATCTTCGCGAAACGTTAATAGTGGTTGCAGTGCTGCCTACGCAATTTTATAAACATTACATAGTTACTCCTTTTATACAGTCATGACGTCGTGTTAATGTCAATTGTGGTTAGATGCTATTCGCTGAAGTTGATTTTCGTAGCATTGTTTAGAGCCAGCATCTTCACGAGCATCAGCGCTTCATATCAGCTTCTGGTGTTGCTAATACGCATGTGCCAGTGGACATCGTCGCGCAAGTGCAAACAACTGGTTATATAAACATCTGCAACTCTTCCACATATGTCTGTGCGTGCAACATTTGTACATGTAATTAGCGTCGTTTCATGACATGGTCACCTTTCCTCCGCATGCTTCACATAACGTCGATTCCCAGGTACGTGGGATCTGTCTATTTTTTCTTGGGGCCCTTTCACGCCAAAATTTTGGTCTGTCTGTCTTTCTTTCTGTCTGTACATTTGTCTGTTTGTCCGCGGTAACGGTCTCTCTAAACGTACCAAACGATACCCCAAACGGCCAACCCCATGCATCCGCAGCGCCCACCAATATTGCTCAAGTTTAAGCGTTCATACTTGTGCGATTGTCAAGTGAAAAAAAAAATTATTGAGCATATCTCAGACACCACAAGAACACTTCAATACTTTTTATGTGTGTTTTTACACTGGAGAAGGCACACGTCATTAAATTCCAAGGACCGTAGCGTTAATCACGCTGTGCTGACAGTGCAACGCGATGCTCAAAAAGGCAAATGTTTCACGCTTTGCTAAGACTACACGGTTGTGGCACCTGCCCGTTGCTTTGCGTTCTACTCCTTATCGCTTCCGCAACAGGCGCGCATCTTTCTCTGCGGGCGTTCAAGCCTTCCTTTGTTTTCGAAGATAACTGCCAGATGGCGCTCGTGTCTAACGTGCCTTGATGCGCTCGTTCGCCTTCGCTGAACGGATCGAGACTCTCTAACGCAGTGCTTCCAGAACACATTTCACCGATTTTGTCGCGGAGCACATCAAATAAACGTTTTGCTCACTGTCTCCACAAACACACATAGAAGGTAAATTAGTTTATGGTAAATACAAAATAAATTCTCTGATTTCCCAGTCCACTCCCTTGGCTGTCGTTGCCCTGGTGGTAGTCATCCCTTTCTTTTATCTGTTCTTTATTTTATAAAAAATGTTTTATATTTTTTTTTCAATTTGGCAGCCTGTGATACTTCGGTGCAGCAAGCAGGGCTTAACACTTTATGTTCTTTTAGGTAAATTTAAAGTGCCCAACACTCCGCAAGCAAGACTATCGTCTTTCGACGACATTTGCAGTGAAACATGCGGATATGGGCCAATTTTTTTGAATTGCCTATAGCGTATGAGCCCGCCACGTCATGGAGGCTGGAAAACAATAATTTTTGAGCTGAAATTAACCTTTTTATTAGCATCCCACCAATCCTTACCAAACGCGCTACGCGTGGCGTGATCATGCAGTGTGGTGACACCATCACTTGCGGGTAATCCGGTATCAGGGTGATACATTCATCTGCCTTTGCAATATCACTACTGAATATTGGAAGTTAAAAAACAGAGTAGAAGACGTTACGGCTTCAGTGATATGCCAACAAAAACAAACATTATGAACTCGGCAGAAATATTTTAAGCGTATTTCGGGGCTAATTAATTCGCATAAGTAGTAAGTTGCTGTAAAAGAGATCCTGTTCAAAGACCTCGATATATGAAACATTTGACTAGATGCCCAGATCTATATGGTGCCGTTTTATGTGACGGAATGTTCTCACCTCGGTTCCCGCATGATCTCTTTTGGATGCCACAATGTTTCATTCGAAGTAGCCGGATGACAGCACTGCTAATTTGTCTCAAGGTCGCTTGAAGGCGACTTAAAAAGGGAGCTAAAAAGAATTTATTGCCTAAAATTTTGCTTTAAGACCTGCCTTAATCGGACCTTTGTAGTCCTTACCTCGCTTAATAGCCTGTTCGCCGAGACATCATTTCACGTTCTCCAGGTGCTCATTCTGGACGAGCCGACCTCTGGCCTGGACCCCCAGAGTCGCAACGAGGTTTGGGACTTGCTGCAAAAGATGCGGCGAACGTGCACAATGCTCCTGACCACGCAAGACATGGAGGAGGCGGACGTAGTCGGTGACCGAATCGCCATCCTTGCGGAAGGAACGATACGCTGCTGCGGATCGTCGCAGTTCCTCAAGCATCGATTTGGTACGCTGACCATGCAGAAGTTTTGTAAAGCTATAACGCTCCCCTGACACTGTACACTCAGCGAAGCTCCTTTAGATTCTCGTTTTGGAATCAAAGGGCGTTTTGTGCTCTTCTATCTAATTCGTGTAAGCGGATGTGTTTGTAGCGTCACCAAATGCTCCAAAAGAAAGTGATCTCGGAGTCTTGCCTTAGCTAAGCTCAATATGGCTTGCACTGACGTCTCTAAAACCACCGTGTTGGAGCGCTGGCATGTGTCCACGCGCCGTTTGCGATGTCACTACGCTATCAGAACAGCCCATGCACGTTTCTTTGTTTGCTCCTGCAAGGAGGCGTACTATCGGCCTCATGTGAGGTCCCAACAGCCACATGCATTTATAATGGTGTAGTAGTCACCATACATCCATCACCATTGACAAGTTCGCATGCAGTTTTGCAGAATGGCGCATGCGCGCCTGTCCATGGGTATGACTGGACGGCGTGCCCTGGACCATTGCGAATGCTTGCCGTGGTTCGGGTCTCATTTGACGCGAATAACGCGTGCGACCTCGTTATTGAATCAACGCAAATGAACCTCGACTTGCTTTTCATAAAACCCACCATTGTGGAAATACCATTGTGCATTCACGAGCTGCGTCTATGTCCAGTGATTACTATCCTTTGCGTGGAGTGAAGTACGCCCTGCAAAGAGGTTATGCCTTGACAGGTAGTGAATCCCGAAGTGGAATCTGCAATCACTGCCACGTGCTTTTAGAAACATATAATCTCAGAATACAATTATTGTGCGGTTTGACGGCAAAGTAAGTAGTGTTCATGAGCGCACACACTTAGTGCTGTGCTTTTACGTGCATTGATTCTGTTTAACTGTGTTCGTAGGCATGCGTAGGGTTTCATGACAGGGGTGTCAGCAAATGTTCATCACAGCCTCCACCCCCCCCCCGCCTCACTAAATCAATGCACGGGGCAGGTTTTTCAGTGCTCTTTCGTTCGCGAATAGTCAGGGGGCGCCGCTCTCCCCCCCCCCCCCCCTCATCCCAATGCAAACACCTGTAGCCTCACTGATAACACAGTTTCTGTAAAGCGAATGAGCATTAGTGAGATACATCAAAGCTTAAAGTTTGAGCGTTTCTTATTAGCAAGGAGTCATGTTAGCAAAACCTCAAAGGTGGTTAAATGTCCTGTAAAAAAGCCTTCAACGCTCATAGGTGCCAGGTGCCCTGTCGGAGAGCCAAAATTCATATAGCTGAGGTGTGCGCACAGCGAACATTCGGCATCGATGATCTCACTTCAGTGACATCAATAGGTAAATGGGGGTGAGAATGTACAGCACATGTGTGAACATTGTATACGGTGCACCTGTAATGAAGCCTTCACCTGCTCCACATTCTCTGGCTTTGCACTTCGCGCCATTCATTCATCAGTAACAGCAACTTCATGTTCATTTTAGCGTCCAGGATGTCGTCGAGGTGACCAAGTGTAAACCTAGGAACGTTTGCTGAAATCGTAGGGACATAAATCGAAAAAAAAATCATGGCAATCGTTGTAACACCGGCGTAAAGTGCGATTGCTTAGCTTCTGCGTCAGAAAGCCGCAATTCAATGCCGAATGCCCTCTTGCTCATAAAACAGCACCATAAACACGTGAACGTGCGTTCCTGGAAACCTTTTGTATGTGCGTGAGCAGCCAATAACGCAGCAGTTATTTGCGGAAATGTGTCAGGGCCGACAGAATCTACACAACCTTCCACGCACTCGCCAATGTGGCGGCAGGTGACGTCGTCCGCACTTTCCGCATAGCCAGGACACGGAAGAAAAAAAAAGGGCCCTGTATCTTCGTGTTGTCGTCGAAAGATGACATTCTTGCATCTGAAGAGAGTGAGCAGAAGTTTATTTGATGTTCTTCGCGACAAAATTGGTGATTTGTATTTTGGAGGTGCTGCGTTAGTGTCTCAATTTGTGCAGCGAAGGCGAACGAGGGCATCGTGGCACGTTAGGCACGAGCGCTATATGACAGTTATCTTCGAAAACGAAAAAGGCGTGCGCGCCTGTCTCGGAGGCAATAAGATGTAGAGCGCAAAGCACGAGCAGGTGCCACCACCATGTGTTGTCTTAGCAAAGCGTTGGAAACACTTGCCTTTTTGTGCATAGCGTTGCATTGCCAGCGCTGCGTGATAAACGCTATAGTTCTTAAAATTACTGATGATGCTTTCTCTAGTGTAAAGCCACACATACAGAGTACTGACGCGTTGTTATGACACCTCAAATATGCGCTATGATTGCTTTTCAATTACCAACCACACAAGCATAAACACTGATACTTGAGCAATATTGGTGGGTTCTGCGGATGTGGTTGGTCGTTTTGGGTATCGTTTTGGGTATCGTCGACAAACGTGCAGACAGACAGACCAAAATTTTCGCGTCGAAGTACCCCAACTTGGGAAGTAAAAACAGCGCACAAATATAGACAAGGACAAAGGAAGGGACGACACCTCGCTGAAGTGGCAACTAAAATTTATTGGAAGATACACGCACATATATATTGCTACGGTATGAGCCGGGCTGTAGTATGTGCCGGGGAGGTAGAAGAGGAAGACGACGTTGTCTGGTGCGGCCTGCGGACTCCATCTTTACCGCGACTGCTGAACTTCTTCCTCACCCTGTAAATAAATCCACCTATCCTTCAACTCAACCGTATGGAGGCGGAAATGTTGTAGGCCCATGTGCTCAGATTTGGGTGCACGTTAAAGAACCCCAGGTGGTCTAAATTTCCGGAGCCCTCCACTACGGCGTCTCTCATAATCATATAGTGGTTTTGGGACGTTAAACCCCACATATCAATCAAATCAATTCAACTCAACCGTAACAGCTTTGTGGGGGAGGTGCTGGGTAATCAACCAAGCAACACAACGCTTCGAGCGCCTGATCTATACGACGAAGCCGCCACCTTGCTAGACTGGCCCCCTTACCACTGGCAGCTGAGATGTCTCACGGCGAAAAAGGAAACCGGATCCCCGCAGCTACAGACCTTCTACCAGTCCCAGCAGCACCGCTAGTACCAGGTTGGCGTGTGGCTGGTCCCTGGTGGCGTCATGATCTGATAGTGCCTCGCACATTCGGTGGCGAATCTGTGGCGAGGACGGGGATGCCTGGCTCACACACTACAAACGGGTGAGCAAATACTACCAGTGGGATGCGGCGACCCAGCTGACCAATGTAGTATTTTTCTTAACAGACACAGCACTCGTGTGGTACGAGAACCACGAAGATGCCCTCACGTCATGGGATCGCTTCGTCTCTGAAATAAGAGCGTGCTTCGGAGACCCCGTAGCTGAGAGAAAGCAGGCGGTTGTGCTCCCTCGAGGAATGAAGCTTGGCGTCTTCGATGATTCGACTGAAGGTTCTATAGCGGTCGTTAACAACGATGAAAGCGAGAAAGGTACAGTCTCTGGCAAGTGCAGTAGCTCTTACGAGTCGCAGATCCTAGGCATGATTAGCGCCACTTTGCGGTCACACGAGCAGCAAACATTACGCCATCTGTTGAGGCGACATGCTTCTGTAATTGACTTTTGCCAAGAGGAGAGGCCACTACCTTTACCATGTTCTCCCACTCACCACAGGATTGACACCAGTACTGCCCATCCGATCCGACAAAAGTCTTACCGAGTGTCGTCATCAGAACGAAAAGTTATTGCCGACCAGGTTCAGGAAATGCTGAAGAAGGGTGTTATTGAAGAGTCATGTAGCCCGTGGGCAGCACCGGTCATCTTGGTTAAGAAAAAAGATGGTGCCTGGCGATTCCGCGTTGATTACAGAAGACTCAACGCCGTGACCAAAAAAGATGTATATCCGCTGCCTAGAATTGACGATGTTATTGACTGCTTACACTCGGCTTCGTACTTTTCTTCAATAGACCTACAATCAGGATATTGGCAGATACCTATGCACCCTTATGACAAGGAGAAGACCGCATTCGTGACGCCTGATGGGCTGTACCAATTCAATGTGATGCCATTTGGGCTTTGCAACGCCCCCGCCACTTTTGAAAGGTTTATAGACTGTGTCCTTCGTGGTCTTAAATGGGAGGTGTGCTTATGCTACCTGGATGACGTCGTCATTTTTGGGCGTATCTTCGAAGAGCACAACGTTCGTTGAAGCCTTATTTTAGACTGTGTTGGAAAGGCTGGTTTGATTTTGAACTCAAAGAAGCGCTGGTTTGGTGAACGACAAGCTTTAGTCCTCGGCCACCTAGTTGACAAAGATGGTGTCAGGCCGGATCCCCGCAAAATCGAAGCAGTTGGCACATTCAAACTTCAAACCACCCCAGACACTGAAGGAACTTCGCAGCTTCTTGGGCCTATGTTCCTACTTTCGCCGCTTTGTGTCCCGATTCGCGCACGTAGTACACCCACTGACGACCTTGTTGCGAAAAGACAGCCCATTCGAATGGACACCTGATTGTGATGCTGCCTTTTCTGAACTGAAATTTCTACTAACATCTGAGCCTATTCTTCGTCATTTCGATCCTTCTGCTCCTACAGAAGTGCACAGTGACGCAAGTGGAAATGGCATCGGAGGCGTGCTTGTTCAGCGCCATGATAATGCAGAGCCTGTTGTTGCTTATACGAGTCGATCTCTAAGCAAAGCTGAAATGAATTATACGGTGACAGAGCAAGAATGTTTAGCGGCTGTATTTGCCATTCAGAAGTTTCGATGTTACCTCTACGGTCGTGCATTCACGATTGCGACAGACCATCATTCCTTATGTTGGCTTGTTACCCTCTGAGACCCTTCTGGCCGCCTTGCTCGATGGGCTTTCTGCCTTCAAGAATTTGACTTCAGCATTTTGTACAGAAGTGGATGACGTCATTCGGACTCTGATTGCCTTTCTTGCCTACCTATGACCACGACGGAGGGCAGTGCAGATACCCTTGACATCTGTTTTGTTGCAGTCTCTTACACGTTTCCTGACGCCAATATCTTCAAACGAGAACAATTGAATGATTTATCTTTGGACCCATTGTTCGTTGACGCTCGGAATCTGAAAGGCAGTGGTCGTTTTCGCATTCGTGATGAACTGTTGTGCAAAACGAATTACTCAGCAACTGGCGCATGTTATTTACTGGTTGTACCTCAAAGTCTTCGATGCGACGTTCTTCATACTATGCACGATGATCCAACGTCAGGACACCTTGGGTTCATTCGAACCCTGCATCGAGTGCAGCAGCGTTTTTACTAGCCCCGAATGCGAGATTTTACAAAACAATACGTCTCGAGCTGCGAGAATCGCCAGCGCTACAAACGACCTACCAGTGCACCGCACGGCCTTCTTCATCCCGTAGAACCGCCTACTATGCCTTTCGAGCAAGCGGGCATCGACCTATTGGGCCCGTTTCCGCGATCTTGGAACAACAACCACTGGATAATAGTGTGCGTCGACCACCTTACCAGATACGCCAAAACCGCTGCGATACCATCTTCTACATCTGATGGCGTCGCTGCCTTTTTGTTACGCTCCGTTGTTCTTCGCCATGGTCCACCTCAAGTAATCATTAGTGACCGTGGTCGCCAATTTGTCGCGGACGCTGTGGAAGAATCGCTTCGCCTGTGCACTTCACAGTTCATACATTCGACACCATACCATCCCCAGACGAATGGTCTTGTAGAACGTACCAATCGAACTCTTACTAACATGCTCGCAATGTACGTCGCGTCCAATCACAAAAACTGGGATAAGATCTCACCATTTATTACTTATGCATACAATACAGCGAAGCACGAGACCACGTACTTCACGCCGTTCTACCTGCTCTACGCTCGATCACCACGCAGCTCCCTTGATACAATCCTCCCATTTAAGCTCCATACCGATGAGTCCGTGGCCGAAACATTGTGCCGGGCTGAAGAAGCCCGCCAATTTGCTCGCTTGCGAACACTGGCATCACAAGATCGCTCCGAGCAACGATACAATCAACACCATGATGCCATTTTATTCCGCAAAGGTGAATTCGTGTGGTTGTGGACTCCCCAACGAAAACCTGGTTCATGTCAGAAGTTTTTACTGCAGTACACAGGCCTCTGCGTCATTGTAGATCGCTTGACTGACTTGAGGTGCGTTGTGGCGCGCTTGACGACACCTTCTCGTCAGTCAAATCGAACGCAGTTGGTGCACGTGGCTCGCCTCAAGAAGTTTCATCCCTCCAGCGACATAAACTCGCCCAGTGGGCTTCGGGTGTGAACGGGGGATTGCTACGGTATGAGCCGGGCTGTCGTATGTGCTGAGGAGGTAGAAGAGGAATACGACGTTGTCTGGTGCGGCCTGAGGACTCCATCTTTACCGCGACTGCCGAACTTCATCCTCACCCTGTAAATAAATCCACCTATCCTTTAATTCAACCGTAACAATATCAAGCATTCGACCCGGACACGTGGAAAACCAAGGCGTCTGTGCATTAAAGCAAACAAGGTACGAAACAAGCCTAATCATATTGAACATCACGTAACAACCCAGAAAAACAAACAAAAAACACACGTTACTACTTGCCAGAAACATATGCAACAGTCCCTAACAAACTAACAATCACTTTAACATGGCAGCGCTGAACCCAGGTACCGAACTTCTTTTTCACCAAGGGCCATGGACGGCTTGCTTACACACCTTTATTCCTCCTTTTCAATGAAAAAAGCCTCCATCACTTTCCTAGTGCACTTGTCCCGATGTCCGAACAAACAAGTGGCTTTATTTGCCAAAGGTTGGCAGCCACACTCCCTACATTGAGCTGGCAGGTGCAACCCGCCAGCGGCCGTTAGTTTGTAAGGGACTGTTGCGTATGTTTTTGGCAAGTAGGAACGTGTGTGTTTTTGTTCTTTTCTGGGTTGTTACACACGTGTTGATGTTCAGTATGATTAGGCTTGTTTCGTACCTTGTTTGCTTTGATGCGCAGACGTAATCGGTTTTCCACATGACCAGTTCGAATGCTTAATATATGTGCATGTGTCTTCCAATAAAGTTTAGTTGTGAGTTCAGCGCGGTGTAGTCTCTTCCTGTGTCCTTGTCTATATTTGTGCGCTGTTTTTACTTCCCAAGTATGAAGCACCAACTAGCCCAACTTTCGCTATTATTGGAAGTACCCCAAGAAAGACTACCGTCTTTAAGAGGAGGGAGCGTGACGTCACGCCGGCAGCTTTGGCAAGCCATGCCGTTTTCAAGCCAGCATTTTCGGCCCAACACGTCACCTTTTGCGCAAAATCACGCCAGCAACGAGACTTGCCGATACTTCGGTAGAGTGTACTAGAAGTGTAACTTCAGAATACGGCACCCGGTAGCTTTTATTCAAAACGCGCTGGTTCGGCGCAGACCAGCCGGCTCACACGGGTATAGTTCAAAGAAAGAACCGCGCCGAGGGTACTAAAACCTGCTGCAAGCTTTGATGTTTTGATCACGTGTTGGGCCAACAAGGTGGGCTTCACTCATGTGAAATAATGCTCCCCCTCTTTCTTTCTATTCCTCCATGCTCCTGAACACAGTGTGCTCAGTGCGTGCTGCCCTATTGAAAAGCGCGTCGTGCCATTTGTAGCGAGTCCGGCGAAGCGACAACCTGCACTGGCACGCCAACAGATGCTCCGCTCCGCAAATCAAATGCGAAATTTTACAACCCTAGTCTGGCTGTAAACATGTTTTGCACTATTTCTCTCCTGAAATGTGCGCTGATTTCGTAGTAAACGTCGAGGAGACTTTTTTCGACAGTCCGGAATGCCTACAGCACGTGCACTGCAGACGTTGAACTGCGTTGAACCGCAAAATAAAAAAAAAAGGGTGGGGGGGAGGTGGCTAAAAATAAACAGTAAACCGCTATCCCTACGCATCATTTATACAAGTATAAAATGATAAGCGTATGCTTTGACGTAATAGTGTTAAGGAGATTGTTTTGATTAAACTCTGGAGTCAGCCCCTGCGTTGGCGTCATAGGTTGTGAATGTAAAATTATCCCCTTCTCCGACACCGAAAAATTGATGCAGATATAAAATCTTTGGTTTGAGGGAAACTCTAACCCAAGCCCTCCAAGTGGCAAGCAAGTGGCCTAATTCAGAGAGGTGCTGTTGCTTGAAACTGCTTCAGCAAATATACTGCCGTGAATTCTGAATAGAACGAATGTAGGTTTAACAAATATTAAGAAATTACAAACTTCTGGAAAATGTCGCGGGATTTTTCACTGCATTCTATAGAAAAATATTTGATTTATTGGAACTCCTGAGTGGGGAATATTTGAACTGATGAATTAATTCGATATGTGGATCCGAGCTTGCTTTTTAGATTCATTCGATGAAGTTATGCGCCCTTTCAGCCCGGGCATAATCGATGCGTGCCACTTCCAAATAACCTATACAGCGTAGGCTCTTTGTACAGCTTTGTTTTGTTGGCACTTTTAAAACACTTGTAATGAAAATCGCATAAATTTTCAAGATAAATTGCTGTCCTGTATTCCAATGAAAATTCGATTTTCTCGAACTTCAGTCAAGTAAACAATGTCCTTGGTCCCCTAGAAGTTCACTCATTTGAGAGGTCCGCCGTAATGGGAGGTGCCTACTTAACAGATGTAATTATTCATGGCAGAAGCGTAAAGTCGCAACGGTCGCCAGAGCATCCGAATCGCGACACAAGATGGCGTTTTAAGGGTCCATCTTTCGCAAAGCCCTCAGACATTATTTATACATCATGAGCTGCCAAAACCTCAATAAAGTGAGAAGGTGCGTAGGTTGATGTGTTGCCTTAAGGCCGCTCAGCGGGCCTTGCGTTGACTGCCAACACGAAGAGTGTAGTGAACACTTGACAAATCTGATTGCGGTAGGCATTCGGCTATAGCTAGAAACGATCAATCTTACGTGCATAGTTGTTAGTTTACGAAAGGTTCGGTTGAGGCATGCACCAGAAACCGAAGCAAGCTAGCACTTGAGAAGGCGGCGGAATCGGTGCCCAATTACGTTATCGCGTTCAACGCTTGAAAGCGAAGCGCAAATGTCCTCGAAGTATTTCATTTTTTAATAATAATTATTTATTTATTTCATTGGTTCAATAATTCAATGAACTATTTATCCCCTTCACTCATTTATTTCTTTATTTCCACGACTATTAGCGCGTATTTTGGTTGAATCTGGTAGCCCTTGCTTGGTGTGCAATTTGCAGGACTCATTAACATGCCTGAGTTCTTGGTATCTGCATTATCAAGTTGCTTCATTAAAAGATCAAATAGAAACGGAATGTGTTTTTGCCACTATTTTTATTGTGTAGATTGCGCACAAGACTTTTGGGATAGACAGCCGAAGTCTGTTACGTAACCGGATTGAGCATGGAGGGCATGTTTGTTTTAATGTAGGTGGCTTCAATGGTATCGCGCTCGCGCACAATACAGTTGTCTGCTGACACGTAAGGTGTCTATTGAGAAGTCGCACAGTGGTGCTTCTTGCAGTGAACGGCATTATGCTCTCCCATAGTAGACTTCCTAGTACACTTAATCGTTAACCACTTTTTCTAAACACACAGGTAGCGCGACAGCTTTAAGCTCTCCCATAGTAGAGTACCTAGTGCTCTAAATCGTTATTCACTTTTTAGATGCGGAGCATCTAATACTCGAGGCTTGTAGTGCGGCGCCGTCCGCAAGCTTCCTCCTCCTTCTTCCACCATCTGTGCATCACTTCCTCCTCTACACACCGCGTGCGCTTCTCCTCTTCACGAACATTCGCTAGCTGTATAATGTAGCGCGCATGCGCCGTCACGCTTCGAGAACATCGGCAGCTGACGCGCGCGCATGCGCCGTCGCGCTTCGAGAACATCGGCAGCTGACGCGCGCGCATGCGCCGTTGCGCTTCTCCCCCTTCTCGAACATTCGACAGCTGACAGTGCATGCGCCATCGCGCTGTATATATACTCAAGGTCGGTGCTCGCTCGCTCAGTTGCCGCTCGTCGGTTGGTTTGTACGGCGCGTCGACGTCCGAGGTCGCAATGACCGACGTCCCTTCGACCAGCGCCGGCCAAAGTGGCACTTTAACACCCCGTTAACCATTATATGCTCCGCATCCTCCTCAGTGTTCCCCCGAGGGAAGCTGCGGGCAATTTTTTCTGAACACACAGACCCCGCCGAGGAGAACCTCTCGAAGGCTGAGGACGTCACTTGTTTCTTTAGAGACCCGTTGCTTACTTTTGATGAAATTTCCAAACACTACCAGTTGGAGCGGCGGAAATACCCACTCCCGCACCCACACTTAACAAGACCTCAGTCCATAACTCTACGACTCTTACAGACGGAGGCATATGCATCGCCTCTAAATTGCTCTAAATACATAGATGGCATAGATCCGGTGTGCCCGCGCTGTGGTCATCCCAAATGTACTCTCCAACACATGTTGTGGCAATGCCCTGCGTTGCGCGAAAGCAGCGAGTCTCCCTCTACGGAGGCGGACTAGACCTGTCTCCTCACAAGCCACGACAAAGGAGACCAACTTATGGCCATCCAGAGGGGCCCACGACATAGCCGTGGAGTTTAACCTCCCCGTCCCGTCGTGGGAGTGGCCTACCGGTGTCGCCCCCTAAGGGGGATTGAATGCCGCCTCCGGATCTATCTATCTATCTGTCTATCTATCTATCTATCTATCTGTCTATCTGTCTATCTGTCTGTCTGTCTGTCTGTCTGTCTGTCTGTCTGTCTGTCTGTCTGTCTGTCTGTCTGTCTGTCTGTCTGTCTGTCTGTGTCTATCTATCTATCTATCTATCTATCTATCTATCTATCTATCTATCTATCTATCTATCTATCTATCTATCTATCTATCTATCTATCTATCTATCTATCTATCTATCTATCTATCTATCTATCTATCTATCTATCTATCTATCTATCTATCTATCCGCCTACGACTTTTAGCTCTGCTGGCCGTTTCGATATTGGTATCGATAGCAGACTTGGTATGGCATAACATAACTGTATGAACATATTTGAGTAGTCATAACATGAAAATCATGACATGTATGTCATGAATGTCATGATTTACATTTCATGGCCCTGCAGCTCTTGCAGTGGTTTCATTCACGTGGCGTGTTGCAAAACTGATATGGTATGGCATGATTGCATGGCGAACACAAGCTACAGACCCTAACATGAAAATCATGACATGCGTGTCATGTAACATGACTACATGCCGCGCTCATGATGCGCTCGCGGCCATTTCGCCAGCGTCACATATGGCAAGTTTGGTATTATGGTACGTGAATGGATGGCGAAGGTATGTGACTGGTGCAAACATGATAATCATGATATGCGTGTCATGTAACATGACTACATACCACGCTCATAATGCGCTGGCGACCGTTTCGCTAGCTTCACTTATATAAAATTTGCTAGTACGGGACGTGGATGGAAGACGAAGGTATGATACTGGTACAAATATGATAATGATGAGATGCATGACATGTAACAACATGACTACGTGCTATGCTCATAACGCGCTGGCGGCCGTTTTGCTAGCTTCACATGAACCAAACTCGGTATTACGCAACGCGAATGGACGACATGGGTAAATGACACATCCAAGCATGATAATCACGACATGCGTGTCATGCAACAGAAGGACTACATGCCACACTCTTGATGCGCTCGCGGCTGTTTCGCTAGCTTCACATACGCCAAATTTGGTGTTACGTGACGTCAATGAATGACAAAGGTATGTGACTGGTGCAAACATGATAATCATGAGGTGCGTGTCATGTGAGAGCATGACTTCATGCCACAGTCAAGGCGCCAATGCATTTCGACATGACGTGGTGCGCGTTCTCGCCGGCGTTTATTTCGTCGCGTCACGACGGCGTTGCCACGCCAGGCGCCGATCCTGCCATATAGACTAGTTCTACCGGTCGTACGTCACGAAAATGTGGTGGCGCTGTTAGACAAAAGATGCTCTGCCCACCGCAGTTTCTGCTGGGTTTTTCAATGGTGCATCTGGTGTTCCCAGTCAAACAACGAGGAAAAAAAATTGCCCGCAGCTTCCCTCGGGGGAACACTGAGGAGGATGCGGAGCATATAATTGGTTAACGGGGTGTTAAAGTGCGACTTACTTGGGTCGATGGCTAAATTGGTTAACGTGGTTGTGAAATGGGGTGTTAAATTGCGACTTACTTGGGTCGCTGGCTAAATTGGTTAACGTGGTTGTAGGAGGTGTGTTAAATGAGTGAACACGTACGACACGTATGCGAAAGGGCGGTGTTTATTTATTGCGACGAACTTTGAGCACGATGGCTTTTAGATGCCACTTTGGCCGGCGCTGGTCGAAGGGACGTCGATCATTGCGACCTCGGACGTCGACGCGCCGTACAAACTAACCGACGAGCGGCAACTGAGCGAGCGAGCACCGACCTTGAGTATATATACAGCGCGACGGCGCATGCACTGTCAGCTGTCGAATGTTCGAGAAGGGGGAGAAGCGCAACGGCGCATGCGCGCGCGTCAGCTGCCGATGTTCTCGAAGCGCGACGGCGCATGCGCGCGCGTCAGCTGCCGATGTTCTCGAAGCGTGACGGCGCATGCGCGCTACATTATACAGCTAGCGAATGTTCGTGAAGAGGAGAAGCGCACGCGGTGTGTAGAGGAGGAAGGGTGCACAGATGGTGGAGGAGTGAAGCGCGCGCGGTGTGTAGAGGAGGAAGGGATGCACAGATGGTGGAAGAAGGAGGAGGAAGCTTGCGGACGGCGCCGCGCTACAAGCCTCGAGTATTAGATGCTCCGCATCTAAAAAAAGACGGTATACCGATGTTCTGTGTCGCGGTTGGGTGTGAGTCGCGTCTCACAACATAGTTTTGTTTTTTGGCTTACATCGCAGCCCTCAACGCTTAGGCCGCGTTCACACTGAGCATTCCGGCCGCCGAAAGTGATCCGAATCCGGTTCGGCGGCGGCGAGATCCGCCGAAAGGGCCCTCTCCGCGCCGATCGCTCTCGGACCGATTTTTGCGGCGTCTGCCGCCGAATCGGTCACCGCGGACCAATAGGAGCGCTAGTCAAGGAATTTTGAAAAATGGCGGCCAAGCCCTACTCACTTGTTATGCCGCAGTGCACGTAACTGAATGTTGAAACCAACGGGAGTTTAACCTACTCTGTGCCTACTTCGCGTCCGTATTTCATGGAAGAGGTGACCGAGCTTGCTGTTAGCGTGACCTAGCTTGTTGCGGTCTTGCAGAGCAAAACGAACCCACCAACGCCGCTGGCGTCGGTGGTTTTTCTGCTCTACGTGAACTACAAGACAGCCACTTGCCAGCAAAGTAAGCAGTACTGTCTTTTCTTGCTTCTTGCATACGAGGATCATTGAAGTATACACCACCGGATAGCGTAGTAGCGTTTGCGAGCCGCGACAACAACCGGGTGACAGCGCATCCATCCCGCGTTCGCCCCGTAGTAGATGGCATATTCGGCGGCGCGGGGCGCGTCCAGTGCGAACGACGCTGCGTTTCGGCGGCAGGGGAATTTCGGTCGCTGTAGAAAGCGGATGTTTCAGTGTGAACTAGGCATTATAGCGGAAGTTACGTGCGGACGCCGCTATAATTTTACCTATAATGTAGACATCGGCCTACCTGTGTTTACAAACATGAAATAGGTCTATACAGGCCGGCGCGCGTCGCGCTGCGTTGCCTTGACGCATGCGCGTTTCAGCGCGTCCGGTGTGCCTCCGTCGCGAAAAGAGGGAGACGCAGTGTTGTCTGGGTAACACATCGGCGCGAAATGCAGCATGTCGCATTTCGCGCTGGTTGCGGTCGGGCTGCGCCGACGAGCGCTGTTTGCGCCTGGCGTCAGGCTATAGAGTGCTCACGTTTTGCTAACGTAGCGTCGCTGTGCCCAGCGTGCGTGCGCGTCAACGCTACATTTGAGCACATTGGGTCCTTCATGGTGCGCTCGTGGCCGTATTGCTAGCTCCACATATACCAGATTTGGTGTTACGTGACGTCAATAAATGACTAGATATATGACTGGTTGAAACATGATAATCCTGACGCGCGTGTCATGCAAGAATATGACAACATACTGCGCTCATAGCGTGCACCCGGCCGTGTCGCTAGCTCCACTTATACTAAATTTGGTACCACGTGACGTGAATAGATGACGAAGGTAAACGATATATGAAAACATGCTAAGCATGACATGGAAGTAATGAATGGCATCATTTACCTCCACCTTGCAACGTTGTGCTGATTTTAAATAGACGTATTAACCATTCTCATTCGTGTTTCGCATATCATTGATTCCAACTGTACGTGGGATCTTCCAATTTTTTCTAAGCATGACTATGAACGAGATAGCGTTAGAGAGGAATTTCGCCGTCAGCGTCGGCACCGTTGGCGGTGAGTGAAAAAACGTTCGTGAGCAATAATTCGAGAAAGAAGCAAATAAAATAAAGAATAAAACTTACGGTCCTATTCAGAATAAGTTCAGCATGGAACATTTATTTAAATATTAAATTCCCAGGCAATGCGGCAATTTAGCGTTATCAAACATTTCATGTCCCGTAAACTTCGGCTGGTGGTAGTGAAACTCTCTGGAGATAAAACGGGTGCTTGACGGCGCCCTGCAAATTAAAGCCCGGGGTCTGCCACATCGGTCCCTCACCCTTTTCCATCGGCCTATGATACGGCGAGAAACAGCCGACTAAGGCTGCACGACTGGCTTGTTGTTTGATCGTACCATTCCAAAATTAGAGCCGCATAAAATATCAGACGGAGCAAGTGATCCATTCTACATACTGTTCATAATAATTAGTCTTCCGTTCTATTTCTCCGTTATATTATCCTGTTCTATTACTAAAGACTGTTCATGATAACCCTTCCGTTCTATTTGGACTACCAATTTGGCATTAATATTAAATGACGTCGGCTCATTTGGCTACATTTGGCTTGAATTGTAACGCCTTCTAAACGGCAACACTGCTGCCGACACTTATTTGAAATGCTGTAACGAACAGGAAGTCAATAAAACGCAGCAAAAGGTCGCTCCCATGTCGGATACCCAGTTCACGAATCTGCCTGGTGCGTTAGTACACGTGCCGAGAAAACCGTGCATGTCTCCCTCAAACAGTGCCGTCATCGACGGTACTGTGAGCAGGAAGTCAACGAACATGAATTACTGGGTGTCCGTGCCGTAGCCGCACCTCCTCAGTTCTCAAGTGGGGGAGCTGCATTTGTTTTGGGATTGACAAATGCATCAATTGCTACACAATTTTTTTTTCTTTACAGTGAGTAGTACTGATTTCAAGTAGATTGTACTTCCTCGAGCACACCAGCAGCCAGTAACAGGGGTGGCCTGCATAAACAAAAAAGGGGGGCCTGTATTTTTGTCTTGAAGAGTTGAACGTTATAGCGATATCCTGGCCGTAATGCATGCTTGAAGTCAAATAGTGGACAGTATTTGTTCTACGATGTCGCTCAAGAATTTTACCACCACTTTACTAACCCTCGCCCTTGGTTCGTGTGCGTACAATAACCTCTTAATTGTTCCCGTCACTACTGCCGTTCTCACTATCAGCGGCGTGGTAGTGAGCGTTGAGTCCGTTATCAAGACGCGGTAACGTGCTTTCACCCATTCTAGGCAGATTTGGAGAAGGCCTCCTCTCGGGGTAGCCGCTCCACAGAAACCAGAGCTAAGCAGGTATGGACATACCGTTAGTAATGGGGATGCATGGAGATCGCGAAAAGAGCAGCATGTGCACACGTATACGTTGAACCACCACGTGGATTCACGTACGTGCATCTGCATGAAGTAGCGTGGGTCTACCACTCGAGCGATAGATGGCGCAAGCTTGCTGTTTACGCGCTGTTCGCAAGCTTCACTCGAGTCTTCTGGCCAAGGGTGCCAGTGAACTACTGATGCTTAGGGAATATATAATTAGGTAAACCACAAAGAAACCTGCGGGGAACCAAATGTGTTCTGTTGAGCCTACAGTTTTAGAGTAATAAAATGTCCCATCCTCGCGAATCTTTGCGCAGGTACGGGCTATCAACTGGACATCTCGAAGCGACTGAAACGATGCGACGTGCAGGCCATCATAATGGTAGTGAAGACGTTCGTGCCAACCGTCCAGCTGGTGAACGAAAGTGCTGGAGTGCTGCGCTTGTCCCTGGGGGTGACCTCGTCCGAAGGATTCGTGGATATGTTCAAAGTGCTCGAGCGCTTTCGCGACAAACTCGGCATAGCGGAAATGACTGTCTCCGTCACCACAATGGAAGACGTGTACCTCAGGTCTGCTTCTCGTAGTTCTCTGTAGCGCGTGTTCAAGGGGTGCAGTGGGTATACATAAAGTACTCGCTTTGTAAAACTCTCAGAAAATTAACTATGATGACGTCGAGACACCAAAGTAGAAGACGGCACGGTGATCGTCCCGTCTACTTCTAGTCTGATGCCCCACTGCAGCTTAAGTTCTCAATCTCTTATCCGTTACCTCTTCCTCACTCAAATATTTTTATTTTGTTTTGGTATATTGTCAACCGCAAATCAGTTTTTGCAGGGGTGGGTGCACTTAAAGAAAGAACAAGCAAATACACCGTGTAAATGCTACAGTGTAAAAGTAGGTGAAGACGGAATCGTATACGTCAGTAAAATTTGTACATTTTGCCTTGACGCAACCAGAACATACATCCTCAATACAGAAATATACATAGGTTACAGATACATTTGCTTGTATTACAGCTTCGTAGGTTCCATAATATGTTACAGAAAATGTGCTACAACATCAAAGAAACAGGACGTTATTTTATTTAGGAATCAATCCGACAATGTGAAGCAAGTAGATTCGTGTAAGAATGAATGGCCCAGCGAGGTTTAAAATTTTCTGTAATGTCGTTTATAACACCTATAGGCGTCTAGAGGATTCCACTCACGCATCGATAACAGAAAAAAATATTTAAAAAGTGTTGTTGCTGCATAAGTGTTTATCGAGAGTGATTGGTTGTTGGTGTCGGTGATTCAAGGTTGATTTATAATATATTAAATGTATCTTCATGTATGTGGTGTTTGACGTAACTAGAACCAACTATTTCTATGGTTCTAGTGGTTAACAACAACTGAATGAAAGCAGTGGTGTAAGATCTGCCGTCAGTGGCGCTCCTAAGAGAATTTCTTATATGGCGCTTAAAGAGATATGCAAGAATACTTATGTAAAAATTTTAATGTTCACTACAGAGCCAAGTGCGCTTCTTTAAGTTATTGTGGGCATTCCAAAGCGACACATGGATTGTATTGTCGAATTGTACACGGTGCATGATAATGTTTTTCTGCTTTCGAAGAAGCCAGCGAAATCGAAAATGAAACCACGAGACAGCGCTCATAGACATCTGTATTTCAAAACATGCTTCGTGCTATACTGTCTTGTTTTGTCATTGCTAGGTTCAGAAATTCAGCTGCACTGTCGTAATGTACACAAATGTGCCGAATGTTTATCGTTCTTTATAACATGTTTATTTTAATGGCACGTGTACGCACAGGAGAAATAAATACCAAAGCAGCAATTTCTGCGCAGATATTACGGGAATCGCATACCCCCTGTGAACACCTGCGCAGCTCAGTTTGCTTGTCAGCGCGGGGAATGCTGAATTATGTATTTTGCTTGATAACGCGTGTAGTGACTACGCAGCAGCGTAACAAGGGAAAGTGCTGTGACGTTTAATCATGAGCTTCGAATGGGATCGCGTTAAAAAAAATGTCCTTGAAATTTCACTTTCAATGTCATAGGGCGTTAGGCGTGAGCGCAAAATGGGGGCTTTGAGCCGGAATCGAACCAGGGCAACGTGTATGGAAGCCAGGTGCTGTATACCACAGAGCCATGCCAGTCTTTGTAATTGCTTCAGAAAACTTGCATAATACTTGGAGTGGAGTTTTACATCCCACAACGACGATATGATTCAGAGACGCCACAGTGGAGGGCTCTGGAAATTTCGATTACCTGGTGTTCTCTATCGTGCGCTGACATCGCATTGCGCACGGGCCTCTCTTAGTTCACCTCCATTTAAGTGCGATCATTACGGCTGTGATCGAACCCACGACCTTTGGGTCAGTAGCCGAGCACCATCATCCACTGCTCCACCGCGGCGGACTGCTTGCAAAAAAGATGTCGTATATGTGTGCTGCATAATGTGAAGCGTCGCGTCAACACAAGAAATATATTGTGGGAGAAGCGTCGCTTCGCATGTGGGTTCCGTCACGAATGGTTGGCATAGAGGTGCAGCTTCACACACAAAACGTTCAAGTATACTTGACCATCAGCAACTACATCAAGAAAGTGCGCCGCTGAATAGGTGCGCGTACTTCCTTTTGAAAGCTTAGTGGATACTCCGTTCATTTGATTGATTGATTGATACGTCAGGTTTAACGTCCCAAAACCACCATACGATTATGAGAGACGCCGTATAGTGGGGGGGTCTCCGGAAATTTTGAACCCCTGGGGTTCTTTAACTTCCACCCAAATCTGAGCACACGGTCCTACAGCATTTTCGCCTCCACCGGAAATGCAGCCGCTGCAGCCGGGATTCGATCCCGCGACCTGCGGTTCAGCAGCTGAGTATAGGTTAGCCACTATACCACCGCGGCAGGGCTTAGTGGATACTCCGCTACTCAAATGAAACTTACTCGTTACTCGTTACTTAGTGGATACTTCGTTACGCAAAATGACATTTCGCAAAAGTGAAGCTTCCCTATCTCCTTGCAGTAGGTATTTTAGGATAGTGCGAGATGGCCAATGCAAGGTGAACTTATATTCCTCGTGGAAGGGTCAAGGTTTCCGCCTAAAATCCAAGCATGTCAGGTGATTGAGAATGCGAGGCGAACGAGGGTTGATGACGTTACGCCGACCTAGTGTCGAAGGCGAAGCTGGAGTATCCTCTGAATCCTTCTTCTGATGCGCATTTACGACGATGCGGTCGCAGAATCTCCGACGAGATGATGGATGATCAGTCGGAGTCCGGGACACCAGGAGCGGCGAAGGTCCCTGTGGATCTGAAGGCACTTCGCGTCAATTGCGAAGGCTGCGTGTGGAGGAAGTCCTTACTGTGGTCGTTGGTGGCGCTGCTGCACAAACGCTTCCAGTTCACCCGCCACCAGTGGGTGCTGCCTGTGCTTGGGATCTTCGCGCCGGCGTTGTTGCTCATGCTGCAGGGATACCGGGATCAAAAGTCGTGAGTGGCATTGTGATCAGGGTAATAAGATCAGCGCTGCCTATGGATCCACTTAAGACCACTCTTCATTTTGGTTGAACAGCGCACGCAAGACGAGGACGAAGGAAAAAAAAAACACACACGCGCGAACGTCGTCTCGCGACTAACAATATTTTGGGAAATAACAGAGGATGGGTGCGCTGTCTCGCAACCAACATTTATTTGGGAGAGAACAGATAATATATCGATGAAGTGCCACTTTAAAGAAAATTCATAAACACCAAACAGCAAGACAACCAAACACGCCGCAAGCAAGGGATTATAACATTGGTATCATCCTCTGCAGGTGCTAAAAAGATAGCTGAATTCTGCGTCGCTCGGCGCAATTATATTGGCCAAAGCAGAAGATGTATAACCATTCGCCTGCGAGAACACGAACGCTTATTATCAGGGTCAAAACCGTACTCCCTCACCGCTCATTCTCTCGAATGTGGCTGCGTGCCCTTATTCCACGACACAAGGATACTGCCGCATCATCGAAATCGGCTAGCAAGAGAAGTGAATGATGCCTTCCACATCCGCAAAAAACAAAGTGTGTCAGCATGCCGTCGATTGCACTGAGCGACGCAGAATTTAGCTATCTTTCTAGCACCTGTCGAAGATGATACCAATGTTATAATTTTTTTTTCTTGCTTGGGGCGTGTTTGGTTGTTTTGCTGCTTGGTGTTCTTGCATTTTCTTTTAAGTGTCATCTACATATCATTTGTTCTTTCCCAAATAAATGTTAGTTGCGAAACGGAGCTTGTCTTTGTTCTTTTTCTCCGTCCTCGTCTCGTGTGCGCTGTTCAACCAAGATGAACCCATACCAACTCGCTTAAGCTTCCTATCTTATGCAACTATTATGCAACTTATGCAACTTTCATTTTTCTAAGTCGACACACTGGCTCTTTCCCGCTCAACAACGAAAGCGGCGTGAGCCTATAGTGTACTTTTGCTTTGCCTTCGAGATCAGGGAATCAGATGTGAACTCGCATAGTTTTGCACTGACCCCGTGATCTGCATAACTTTGACCAAACGACGATGTCACGTGATGACGACCCTCTGTCATCTCCCGCTAGGTTATGTCATAATGACGCCGCGCTGACTTCACACACTTTAGCGCTTTGTTTTAATGATGTCGGATGGTGACGTGATCGGTCGATTTTTTACATCGGTTGTGTTGACTCCGACACCAGTGGTTAGTTTTCAGATTTCACAAGGCAACTAACGCGGTCGCTATAAAATCTTGCAGCGTCACTTTTGTAGAGAATAGTGCTTGACTGCAAAGGGCGAGCAAATCGTTTCATATTGATTCGTCAGGCCGAGCTCGACTGATGCTGAGATGTCGGCCAACGCCGGCTATGTAAATGCAAGTGCGCCGCATTCCGAATTTTGAGAATTAGTTGGGGAACTACTGCGCTGGTTGATATCCTAAGCAGTTGAGCACTTCGCGCTGTCTTCACCACAATGTATCGCATGGGTTCACGCTTCCGTTATGCGAAACCAAAGCCTTCCCACACACGGTTTCTAATGCCATCCACTACGGCCGCAATTGTACAAACGAGGCTTTTAAATGCATCATTCCCAGCATTAATCATTTATTAGAATACTGGCCTGAAATGCTACACTATAGACGCTCACATTATATTTCACTTCAGAGGCTCACAATATAAATGCTTCGCAATGAAATATTCTATGGTAGGAAACGACATACCAAACATGGAGGGAAAATATACGGTGGACTGTGTTCGCTTTCAGAGAATAAAGAAAACGAAAAGCCATATGATGCACCTAGATTATTCAACGAACCGCACCACAAAAAGCAATGTGTATTAGCTTTAAGGAATACCATTTCTCTGTGCGAAGATTAGACTAATCTTTCTGGAATTTTGATGTCTGCGGTAGTGACCAAAAACATCCTATAAATCAATTTTATGAGTTATCCGGACAGGTAATAAACCATTTGGTAAACTTATGCATCGATATCACATGTATCCAACGCTAACTCCTAAACCTATCCACACCCATCGTTTTCGTACCCTTTAACAATTTAAAGCATTTTTTCTGAATATTTCGAAAAGTGTAAGTGTCTGGAAGAGAAACATGACTATCATTCCGTAATCCTATCTGTAGTGATGTCGTGCTTTACGACTGAAACTGTATTTCCCTGCAATGGTTCTGCCTTGGCCATACCGTAGGGCGAAGGCGACACCTAACCTGAAGGACGTGTACCCTTACGACTTGAAGGTGTTGTACAACTTCACCATCTCGTCCATACTGTCTTCTGACGATGACTCTGTGGTGGTTTCGCAGTACTACCGCCAACTCCTCGAACAAAAAGGCGTTTCAGTAAGTTTCTCTACACTGTGGTTGTATTCCACAAACACTGACCTTCGGTTCCACCTCGTTTCAGTAGCTTGAGGGGGCAGATGATAGTTCAAGCCCTCGAAATCATGTATGTACAGCAACTTACATAATAGGAGCGAGGCAACCGAACTATATGTTACTGGTTTCACCCCTCTTATGTTTATTGGTTTGCGCGTAGTGCAGGGATGCAGCCTGCCTCGTTCGCGTTTTCATGGAATAAATTCAGCGTTTAATTGTGTGATGTAATTTAGCGGGATTTTAACCCAATTGGCTATTCAATTTTACTTTTTCCTCATTTTGTGCAAGTGTACAATTACACGCGTCTATTTTCTTCGCTTTCATCGTTTGAGAGTCAGCAATGTTACTCCAGACCAAGCCGGCGATTTCGAAAGCTAAATACCCGTTCAATTTTGTTTCTAATGTTAACCTTGCTGAGTCATGTTACCGACTATGAACGTTAAGCCATTCAAAAACAATGGTAGATTCGTTAACGCTATAGCAAATTGATCACATTTAAATTAGAAGGAAATGAACTTAAAATTTGAACCCAAATGTGAACGTCGAGCAGAGGTGAACAAAACATTCTATGAGGTACAAGTGCCAATGTTTACCTTATCGGCGTTCAATTATCAAATGTTTTGAATACGAATATGATATGTGGAAGCTAGATTAGACAAATATTTATTGGTTAATTATTTCTAAAAAGTAAGTCTTCTCTACGTTCGTTACTTTCAAACAAGAGATGAACTGCTTCTAAACAACCGCTGTTCATGTTCTCTTCCGTAAAAACGAGTGTGTGCGCACCCGCATGATATTTTAACTGCACTTTTACCTGTACTCGATTCTAGTGGCTAAGGTACTCGGCTGCTGACCCGCACGTCGTGGGATCGAATCCCGGCTGCGGCGGCTGCATTTCCGATGGAAGGCGGAAATGTTGTAGGCCCGTGTGCTCAGATTTGGGTGCACGTTAAAGAACCCCAGGTGGCCGAAATTTCCAGGAGCCCTCCCCTACGGCGTCTCTCATAATCATATGGTGGTTTTGGGACGTTAAACCCCACATATCAATCATCAATAAAACCTGTACTCGATATTTCAATAAACGTAAGAGAAATAAAGCGACAAGAACTAGTAGGCACAAATTTATCGTGACAACAAGAAACGCCTTCACACACGGATGCAATGAAGATAAGCAGAAAGCACAAACGCCGACCATCAAATAAAATGTTCCCTGTATATCGCTTGAAACAGTTTTAGAAACGAAACTTTCCTTGCGTTATCAGTAATGGAAGTGTCACCTGTCGATTAGGCACACATGATTCTGCGTGACAGATAAACTCGATTAGGCGGTTGTGCTCAGGTGTGAAAAGCTCCAGCCGTCAATCGGTCGTGCGCCTGCATGCCTTCCTAGTTGTCAGGTGGCGCTTCAATTCTTGCGTATGCGCAGATAAGTTATGCCTCGGACTTTCTTTCTGCCACCGTAAACTCTGTTAGTTTACAGCCTCTGCTAGTTGTGCTGCCTCTTCGCCCGTTGCTGCTTTTGTGCTGTAGCCCTTATTCGTTATTTAAGTGTAGGGTTATACAACCCAAGAATTAGTGCAAGCTCCACCCACAAAAACAGGCAGAGCTCATCGAATTCAATCACTTACGTGAGGAGGTCGTGAAAGCTGGCCTCCTTTAGAAACCTATGCGGTTTTTTATAATGTAAACATCACGCGTATCTGAAACTGAAGGTTCGTCGTTGCTACTTAAAGTAGTGCTTTTGACTAAAAGCGGCATTAAAATGTCTGCAGAAATTTACCGGAAGATCGAGTGATTGAACCTTTCATTCAGCGACACGAATATATTTTTGCAAGGGCACACCAACTTTCTCAAACATGTAAAAATCGCTTGGCGTAAAAAAATTATTCTGGTTCGATGGGACACCTATGAAAATCCTCTCTGGATGGAAGCATGGCACCTGAAAACGGAGCTTGTATTTTAGGGGCGAAGCTCCGAAAGACGTGGGTCTGTTCATCCATTGTATGTATGTACGTGACCGCCTATAGTTCCACCTTTGCCAACTGCCCACTACTTCGTCCTTGCAAACATCTCACTACGCCCTATCACCGATGCACCACTTCACCGATCATAAAGCAAATACTGCTGAGAAGTAGCCAATATCAATTACAAGATAGTCGTGTATACTTGTATCCTAGTGCACGTTAAAGAAGCATAGTGTGTCCCACTGTGTCCGTTCCTTGTTAGTACGTGGCCGCCTATAATTCCACCTTTGCAAACTGCGCACTACTTCGTCCTTGCAGGCATCTCACTACGCCCCATCACCAATCCACCACTTCACCGACCATAAAGGCGTTATAATGAAGCGGCAACGGAAGCGGCGTATAGCTACCACTTACGAAAAATTGAATTTCCTGTTTAAATGTATACAGTAGTTGTCACGTCTGTGATGATGTAGTGGGCGATATTCGCGGATGGTTCACGGTTTAGCGATGAAACCCTCAAGCGCTTCGCCCCGCTCACCATCATTCACTCCGTCAATATGCTGTGATTTTTCTTACGTTGGTAGTTGCTATAGACCACTTCATTTACCATTCTGAAAGCCTTCACGTTCCCACTTGAAAGGTGACGCGCGTTCGTGACGTCACGGACTACCTGCTGGAAACTGGCAGTCGCAGCATGACGGAGTACTTGCAATGCGTGGTGGGCTCCAGCTTCCTGCTCGTCGGCCATAAGAAATCCTTCCGCCAAGATGGATCCGAGGAAGTTGTCCAGCTGGGTGTCTCCAAAGACTACAAAGGGAGACTCGCTATTGCGTGGTAAGCGCATGTTACGCTCCTTCTATGGGCGTAGAGTTTTGCGGGCCATGCTTGGTGTCGCTTATCCCGTGGTTGGTAATGGCAATCGCCGGAAGATTTCAAGGGCCAATGTATCAACCCCCCCCCCCCAAACACACTACGAAACGTAAATAATTGACGTAAGGACCATTTTAGTGCGCCAGAAAACGCTGGTTGTGGTTCAAAGACCGAGTCTAAACCAAGAGTTAAAGATAAGGACGAAATATATTATTAGGTAATGCAGTATCCCAAATAACATGAGTGAACGCCGGTATCGCACAGCAGAACGCAGAAATCTCCGTGCGAATCGCAGTCTCAGTAGTTTGGAGTCAAATACGGGGAGAAGTTGTAGAAGCGTAATAGCTTCCTAATGACAGAGGGACGAAGAACGCAGATTTTCATTAGAGCGTTTTCAGTATTATATTGGGAAGATTATAATGTAAAGCTTGAAGTTTCATATCACATTGTATTAATACATTATTATTGTATTAATTTTGCAAAGCCATGCTAACTGGTAGTTCTGCAGCATCGCTTGCTGGGTGAATTGGTTCATGCTAATAATGAAAGGTAACCTGTGATCAGAAGAGCTTGAAAATGAAGAACAAGACAAGAAGGGAATGGGAATGCCTGAGATTGCATATGCAACATTATACGAGGGTAACATCGAATGAGCAGCCTGAATGTCGTTGGTTTTGACCGCGTCATCAGTGAGTTATTTCGTCATTTTTAATTCCTTTCCGACTCCAACATGGTTACGTTTGTAGAGTTACAGAAAACTACAAATTACACCTATGTATTTTTGGCTTCAATTTCGGCTTCATTGGCGTGATATAGTGTATGGAAATTTCGTGTCTACGGTGGCGAGCAATTTACACATACTGCATAGGTATTGATAAGGTAGCCACGGTGCTTCTATCCGTGGGGCTCATACAATGCCCGTTTTTGTTACATTGAAGGATATGCAATGATTTGATAAGTAGGGCTTTCATGGTAACATTTTTTTGCCAGCGATTTCGAGTCTCTATGTATGAAAAGTACAGCAATCGATTGTCGCAGGTACAGTGGCGAGATCTACCACAGCGCAATAATCTCCCTGAACCTGGTTCACACATCGCTACTGCGCTGGACCGTCGGCGACGACACGGCGTCCATAAAGCTGCGCGTGCGGCCGCAGAAGTACCTGGAAGAGACGGTCTCCTATGACCCCGAGTCACCCGAGGTCATCCAGCGGCAGCTGGAGCGCTTCACGCTGGGAGCCATGTCTCTGGCCTCCATGACTGCGGCGTGCGGCATGTTTCCCGTCGTGGACCGTGTGAGCGGCTTCCGCCGGCTACAGCTGCTCACGGGCCTTCCTCTGAGCCTGTATTGGCTGGCCAACTTCATATTCGACTACGTCGTGTACTCCTTCTCCGCGGTCGGCATCTGCACTGCCATGATCGTATTCTATGGCGCTTTCTTCCAGGAAATGATGCGTGAGTGTCCGCAACTTCCCATCTTCAGACTTTATAGCGTCGTCTTGGGTCGTCTTTATCGCGACCACGATCTGTACTACAGACAAGCCTTACACCAACTAATCTATTCGCCTAAAACAACACGAAGACAAAAGTTTTTTTTTTTTTTCTAATTCGATCCTGACGACTCTCTTTCTTATAGGCATTTTGCATCTGTTGAAGTGTGGCACGGCAGACTTTTCGCATTTCACGTGAATTTCCGGTTTCTCCGGGACTTGGATCGGCCCTCCTTTAATGACGAGACGTAACGTGATGGCGTGACGTCACGATAACATGACGACATGATAACATGGCGCGTGCTTGTTATTTGACCTAAGACGCAGCGCAAAAGTACCGGAAAGGTGAAAAGTATCACTGCAACAAAGATGGGGCCGCCTTTCCTTTCGTTACGTCATACTCTGTTTCGCTCCATTTACCTCGTTCTTTGAGCTCCTCACATACCTTGCGGTCTATGTCTGATTCTTGGAGAGAAAAGTATATCCACGTCTTGATCACGAAAGCAACTCCGACCAATATAATGTGGCTTACTATACTTCCTGAAATCGATGGTTTGACGAACCATCTTCTGGCCGGGAAGACGTATAAAATACACGCGTAATGAAATAACGCTGACCAAAATGAGGTGGTTTCAGACATTAAAGATGATGTTTTGGCAACCGTATATGGTACCATACGGTAGCCGGAACGTCATTTTTTAATGTTTGATACCTCTTGGTTTCGGTCAGAGCTATTTCATTTTGTTTGTATTTCAAGCTACTTTCTCTCAGAGGAAGGAAGTGTACGAACGAGAACTCGCTATAGCGCAGGCTAATATCGGCTTGATAATGACTAATTTTGGCGAGTGATTTCTCGGTTATTATAGTGCTAGCTACTATCAACCTACCATTAAAAATGTCGACCAATGTTGCTTTAAGGCAAGTTTTAAGTGGTGGTTAGACTACAGGAAATAGCTATTTTCGTGTGAAGTTTGCTATTGTAGGCAAGGTGCTATTATAACAGCACAGCATTCAATAACATTTTAATATTCAGTTCTCTACAAGTTCCTGTAATGATAAGCGCATTTGGTTTAGCTAGCAGAGGTGATTAAGATTAGATGGATGACCATGCTTGCCCCCATGAGTAACTCACGACAGAACAGAGCATACGTGTACCAAATACACGTATTAAATGTTACTACCATGCTCTCGGCGGGGCTGTGGTTCCGAAACTCGGTATATCACAGGAGCATGCCTCATCAGACACAATAAAGAAACGTTTGCGTTGCGACACTGGTGCGTTTTTTACAACGCCGATGACTGCCACAAGATTATGTTTTGTTCATGCCAGGGCATTAGTGGTATGCCGACGAAGATTTGTAGATTTGATTCATGATGCACGCATTCACAGTGCTAAATGCGTAGAGTTCTGCCTCATTACTTTGCAGAAGCGCTTCAGTCACACAGTGTAGCTATATACTCTGCCTATCCTAGAGTGCGCTTGGCCCTAATAAATCAGAAGTCGGGACGAGTAAAGGAGAATTCGTTTGTTTTTAGTTCTGTAATTTTTCAATTAACTATTAAGAAATATGAGTATTGTGCAGGGAGATCGAAAGGGGAGGGTAAAATAATTCCCCCCCCTCCCCAGAAAACAGTTTTAATTTTAGCATATGCATGTATTGTCACAGGGTCATATTGCTAACGAAGGCAGAGACAGCTTCTCCAAATGGAAACTGTTGATTTGGCTGAAGCTGTGGCACTGGCACGGATAGTGGTGATTTCAGCATCGGTCATCAATCTACTGGTCAAGGTCGAGAACCACCGTCCTTTATACATCCCGATTCAAACTTTTCAGCCTCATCATTGGCTGTCATGCATGCTCTGGAATTATCTTGCGTGTTCACGTCTTGTGCACAATCTTAACAAAATGATCTAGTGTATACAAACGACAAGCTTCTCAAACACTGAGGTGCGGTCTGCGAGCAGTGTTATGCGTTTAAATCTGGCATATCTAAATAGCACGCGTGTCAGGGTAGTCCCACACCCACAAGCGCACAAATGGACATACGCAAAGTGTAATTCAATACCCTACACCTCGCAGTGGATTATGGCTGCGTTACCGATGGTGTGGCATTATACGACAGCTACCTGAAAACCCGGCAGGGCCTCTTGAAATCGGGAAATATTTACTGATTATATCTTCTGAGAATCTTTGTTAGCAAATGATTTATTGATATGTGGGGTTGAACGTCCCAAAACCACCATATGATTATGAAAGACGCCGTAGTAGAGGGCTCTGGAAATTTCGACCACCTGGGGTTCTGTAACGTGCACCAAAATCTGAGCACACAGGCCTACAACATTTCCACTTCCATCGGAAATGAAGCCGCCGCAGCCGTAATTCAATTCCGCTACCTGCGGGTGAGCAGCCGAGTACCTTAGCCACTAGACCACCTTGGCGGGGCGTTTGTTAGCAAAGTACTTATGAAGTATCTTTGTCTGACGAATAAACTGAAGATATATAGTAGAAAGGTCGTGATGAATTGGTAAGGTTTTGATAACAGCAGAAGAAAAAAACATTAATCATTACTTTATACGCTACACAGTTCGAATAAGTATGGTTGTTCACGATCGCCTTTACAGACAACTAAAACCACCACGAAGTTGCTTTGGCCACTCGAAATCGGAGACTCAGTAACTGTATTCGTTCCGTTAGATAATAACTGCTCTTCGCGATTGAGGATAATTGCTATTCGAGTAACCTTTTGCCTACTTCTGGCGTTCCCGAAGGAAGTATTCTTGAACCCGCCAACAAGATCAAGTTACCTTAAACTGCAGCCTTCAAAATATTTTAGCATTGTGCGAACGCTGGGATATGTATCTCAATATCGATAAAACAGTATTTATGAAAATAACCAAAAAATCGATAAACTTTGCTCACTTATGATCTTGCATCCATGCCACCTAAAAGGTTGATGAATATGAGTACTTAGGTGTCATAAAATAACTCCTAACCTCAGTTGGAACTACCACATTTTTTACCCTTGCGACTCAGCTTTCAAAAAGTTCTGCTACCTGAGACACAAATTGAAACATGCAAGCTCCTGCCGTGACCCATCTAACAGTTTATACTTCTCTTGTCCGTCCTAAGCTGGAATATATACGCAACTATCGTACGGAATCGTTACACTAAAGCTTACATCAATGTGATAAAAAAGATCTGACGTAAAGATACGAGGTTCATCTTTTTTAGATATTGTTCCAGTGATTCCCCATAGTGTCCTAATGGCCCAACACAACATTCAGTCCTTGCACCTAAGAAGAAAAATTTACAGGCTTAAGTTTCTGTTCATACTGCATATTAATAGTACCTTTCTCTTGAGCCTATATTAGGCTTCTCACTGCTCGCCGAACGAAACTAGACATGGCCACTTTGCCACATTAACTCTTTATATAGTCAAAACCAACATACTTCTTCCCTCGACCAGTAGCCGACTGCAACAGCCTATACCTCTTAATAAACTCTACATCAGTGACTCTATCGAATCCATTTCATCCTTAGCGTAGCCTTTCCTGCTTGAAAACAATGTTCTTGCCAATATTCTTTTTTACAGATGCATTTGTACATTGGTTAGATAGTTATGCATTGTTAATATTCTCATTCTGTACATTCTTCTTCGTTAATTCAGATTTTTTTTTGTGCTTGTTTACTTGTTGGCAGATTCAATTTGGTGTTAGTATATTTGTTTATACCTCTGCACTTTGTATTGTTTGTTTATACTTTTCCCCTCCTACCTGGATCTTATCAAGGTCTGCAGTGTTTCTAAATAAATAAATAAATAAAAAGTGAAAAAATAACGTAGAAACTTGCAAAGCATCTTCTGAATAAATAAATACATGCTTCGCGATTCGGGAAAACTATAATTTAAAGTCCTGCTGCTCCTTGTGCTATTCCCCAGAGCCCGTTGTGCTTGTCATGGCCTGCTACGGCATATGCGCTCTACCACTGGCATACCTGCTTTCCCTTCGGACGAACAGTCCATCTGCTAGCTACGCTCTTGTCCTGTTGCTGAGCTTCTTCGGCGGTGAGTGAACGGCGCTATTGCATTCACATTGGCCTATTGACGTCGATCGTGCGAACAATTGTGCATGTTTCTTACAGGATAAGATAAAAAAGACTGTGAGGTTTACTTTTGTACAGTCCTAAGACAAACAAGAGGTGGTCTATCTTTGATTATGATTTTTAAGGTGTTTCTTTTTGAAATATCGCCATATTTGTAATCTTTTTTTTCCTGCTCGAAAGCTGCACAGTAACGACAGCTTGTAGACACGCAGTGTTTGCAATATATGAAGAATTACGTGAGACCCAGAGCTACAATAGTGTTTTTTTCATGATCACGCCAAAACTGAAACAGCACTGCTAGCTGCACTAGCTCGAATAAATTATTCTTTTACAAACTTAGCACGAGAAAAACGAGGACGAAGAAAAGTGTTATGGTGGTGGGTGATTATAAGTCGTGCTGCTATATTTCGCTGAGAAAAAAGTGTTTAGCCGCTTTGTGCAAGACAAACAAGAAGAAGGAAGGCGTACAAACGTGCGCCACCAAAATAGCGCTCGTTGATGTGTACGCCTTTTTTGCTCTTGTTTATCTTGCGCTAAGTGACTGAATGATTTTTTTTTTGCTGCAAAATACAGGAGCATGGCTTATATCGACATACAGGCTTAACTGGACACACCCAAGACAGTTTCATGTGTTGCCGCTATGACTGAGTCATTTAACCTAACTTTTAATAATTTGAGTCCTACTTGGGACGCTATGCATCTGGAGACGTGGGCAAAATTGAAAAAAACAGCTAAACGGACAAAGAAATTTGAACAGTGATTTGACCAACAAGGTGAACTGGCTCCTTCCTATTCCGCTTCAACAGAAGCAGAAAACAGTACAATAACGTGGCACTTAGCCCCTACATTTCAAAACGTTTTTGAAAGGGAATAAACATTGTGTATTGCTGGTTCCTGTCAATTACAATCACTCGTGTCCCAGCACATATCTCGGAAAGTGAGTTATGATGTTCTGCCACCTTCCCTCGCGTTTCATCGAACAAAATGGTCCTTTTAAAAGTGGGTGACTAGGAAGCGGACGTGACGCTGCACCTAACAGTTTACACGTATATCATCTTCAACAATGTGCAGATGCGATCACCTTTTAAAAATTGCGAATGTTGATTTCCGATGAACCAGTTGCACGAACAGCGCCGTATGTGTCACTTACTTTTTTTTGTCCCGTGCGTAAGCACTGTTTTATATTTTTATAATCGAATCTCACAAACTAGACCAATCTCCTTGTCTCGAGTCTAGATAACAGCGCAACTCTTCCAGAAAAGGTCCGAGAAAGTCTCTCAATCTATTCCGCTTCTTTAGTTAAGAGGCGCGCGTACACTATGAACAGAACTTACACCTAACTACGGGCGATGCCCTTTTTGCAGCATTCATGCAGAGCGGCACGATTGCCGCTGAGTTGCTCAAGACGGCGGTCGGCATCAGATACGTGCTGCTGAACATGCTGCCCGTCTTGCGCCTTCTGCCTTCGTTCGCCTTCATGTCCGCCTTCCGGAAGACCGTCTCCAAGAGCCAAGTCGCCTGGATCTGCAGTCGATGTGAGTAATCTGCTTTGGCAGTCCATTCTGTGTCTTCGTGGAAGACCTTGAATATGATTGAACGAAGCCTATACTCCAGTGGTTCTGCACTATGCCTGTTTCTGGAAATCCATCTGAGTGAGGCAAGGGATGAGGGACACCTTGCAGTCAGAGAAAAGGGGGGGGGGGCATTGCAAAAAAAAACCTTTGATCCCTTCGCCACAGGAATTGGTAAATCATGAAAGTAAAACATGTCCTTACAGAAGTAGTTTAATATTTACTGTACATTAACAATAAAAGCTTGCGCAATGTCTGTTGTTGTTTAACAGCTCTAATACTGCTTAACGCTGATGCATGTTTGAGAGCTATAACACCAATTATTGTTGATGCATCCACATTGGCACTTGGTCATACATCTTCGTCCTGACGACTAACATTCATCAATAATGATAAAGAAACCATTGTGGTCATAGGTGGGTGGGAAACCAGAGCAAATGATGTGACAGCTAGAAGATCGCGACTCATTGTATGCCGAAATTGGGTTGAGGTCACCTGCTCTCAGCATGTTCGAGTTATTGAACGCCATGGCCCAACCAGAGGGAAAGTGAATGCGCGTGGTGTCTTGTTCTTTGGTGGCCCACGATTTTTTGCGGGGCGAGCATAAGCGGCGAACGTGGAGTTATTACATCCAGACGAAGCATGTCCATTAGTCTATGCGTGGCAAAGTTTCTTTTAAGATGGATGAAGGCAACGAGCGACTCCAAAGCTTGGGGTGAGATCGCCACCTCGGGGTGTGTTCACTAATTTGCACACATTGCTCTCAGAAACGCACCCGAATCAGACGGACGCTTAGAAAGGACGTGTTCAAGGAACTAATAGCGGATGTCACGGTCATGATGCATTACTGCAGTTCACCAAGTATGCTGAGATGACCGTGCTAAATATAACAGGCGTATTTTCTGAGGGTTTTTAGTGTGTATCTATGGCGCAGTGGGTTCCATGCCCGACCTCTGTTGCCGCGAACCCGGAGGTCACGAAACAGGTCACGCCACTTCCGTGACGGAAACGCGTCGTGGAAGTCTTGGTAGGCCCTGGCATAAAACACTTTCGTCTTAATATTAGAACACGCATCGTGAGATCGATGCGTTTTATTCCTTCTGGGCAAAGAATGGTCAAAGTAAAGTGCCAAGCCACTTCGTCGCTGTCACCTTGTCAGTAACTCGTGCAATCTGCAGCGGTATTCAGCCAATATCTAGCGATCCTTGGTCAACAAATACGAAAGCCTAGAAAAATTATACACGTGTGGAAATGTTGTTGAAAGATGAAGCAAAGGCTCTACAGTCATCCTCTACAGAAGGGAAAACATACGTCAGTTCCGCCACAATGCAGAATATTTGTGCGATGAACCAAAGCAAGGAATACGAAAATACACGCATCTTAACAAAGTGAATGACGACGAGTGGGTAAAGCTAGGTCCTGTGGTCTATAATGTCTACGTTGATGTCACCGACTAGTATAAACAGTCGGTGCTTGTAGGTGTTCTTTATTGTTCCCTTAAAGTTGTAATCAATATTAGTAAATATAAATATTTTGTGTCTCACATATGCTACCCGAGCGTTGCATTCAGTGACAAAAGTGACAATCGATGACAAAGCTCGGTGCTAAGTTCCCTAAAGTTCATGTTTAGGTGGCTGACTAGCATAGAGGGTTTGTGCTAGCAGGTGCTTTATATTGTTCTGCCACAATTATGACTGCCGTTCATTCATTTTAAACCTATTTTATATTCATGTACACTAGTCTGTCACCTGTGGCGATGGTTTTCTAACCACCCGCACAGCGAACAATGAGCGTCGACGACAAAGCTAGGTCTCAAAGTACATAATGTGTTCTTTGAATTGGTCGACCAGTATAAAGGGTCTCTCCTTTTAGGTTTTTGATATTGTCTTGTTTTGCTTCAGGGGCGGAGCTTTTTAGGCCATTGGTCTTTCCCTTTTTTGCAGTCACAGTGTTCGTATGTAGCCACCTGTAGTTTATGAGTTGCTGAACAGATGGCGTGGTGTGTATATGACCTTGGGAATAATGTAACTAGATGGCGTTAATGGTTTCCACAGCATATTCTTGGAGTGAATTATGATGAAAGGGGCGAAGCGTTCATACGTCCATCCGTGTGGCTAACCATCCGTGCATCTGTCAGTTCGCCTGTCCGTCCATCGCTTCGTGCTTCCATCCGTCCATGCGTTCGTGCTTCTGTCCATCCATCCATGCTTCTGTTCGTCCATGCGTCCATGCGTCCATGTGTGCTTCCGTCCACCCGTCCATACTTCCGTGTGTCCATTTCCGTACTTCTGTGCGTCCGTACTTCCGCGTGTCCGCCCGTGTGTTCGTTTGTGCCTGCATCTGTCCGTGTCTCTGTCCGTCCATGCTTTTATTCGTCTGAATGATTCGCACCCCTCATCATCATTCACTCCGTGGATACGCTGTGATTTTTTCCTTTAAGATTGTGCTAACGGCATATGTGGCTTTTTCACCGTTGTGTAGCAGTTCCTGGTACACTTGTGGACGCCGGTACATTGATGAATGCCGGTCAAGCCTAGGCCCTAGGGAGCTTTGCTCTAAAATGAGAAAGAGGTGATGTCACAAGACACAAATCCGAGAAACGTTTTTAAAGACAGCAGTGTTTCTTGAGATACTTGAACGCAGAAATTTAGGTCCGTCTGTCTCTCAAACGATTCAACTTCACGGAGTAAGCTTAAGCTCTTGCTGAACGCTTAGCGATCTTGAACTTGTGGCTGCGTTCATACTTGTGAAAATTGTTGATTAAAGAGGAAATATTACGCGTATCTGAGTCGCACCATCAATGCGTGATTAATAAGTGGTGTGTTCTTTTACTAGAGAATACACAGACACTTGAGTCTTGAAAAACACTGGTGTTTAAATACCTGGGTTTGAGCGTATTGATCTATACTGCAAGAAAACGAGACGATGCAAACCACGGAGACGAGTAAGCGAAAGAAAAAAAGTGTCAGCTGTCTGATTGGTGGCACGCTCGCGCTCATTTTCGTCGCTTGGTCGCACACATTTTGGGCCAAGGCTAAGAGCTTCTGTCTGCGGAGCTTAGGTTCAAAACTTAGCTTTAGTCTTTTCTGAAGCATCTTGTACACGGGGCTGGAAAGATCTGCACCTCTCAGAATGATGTCTGCGTTATCGTCGCTGCTTTGCCTTGGCTTTCTTGGTAGAGCGAGTGTGGTGTGTTACTTATACCGGGTCAGCTTTTTGACTTCTTTCTTAGAGTCGATGGTGTCTTGAACTGGCACTTTTAGCCAATCAAGACGATCGTATTTGGCGCCACTTTTCGGATTTTGAGAGCTTGCAATTCTTCTGACGAGGCCCCAGGATGTTCCAACAAGCCTGAAAATGGCCTGAGTTTGTGGGCGTATGATTTTCAATCTGAGATAACACGACAACGTTCTAGATTGGCAGGTGCATACGGCAATAAGGTTGATGCAACCCATACCATTTCCTTCCTGCCAGGTGGATGTAACATATTGTCGGCAGAGGGCTTTTTCGTACACAGCATTGCCTTTTTGGCGTAGCATAGGAAACACGAGTTTTTTTTTAAGGAACTCACGACCTAATACTTCCGTGTTGAAGTTGCGCCTCAGATACGTGCAATACTTGCTTTTTGATTGACAATGTTCACAAGAATGGGCGTTGCCACTAGTTCAAGATGGCTGGGCGTTCAGCAAGGGCTTAAACATTGGCAGGGTGGCTGAATCACGTGACACACACACATACATACATACATACATACATACATACATACATACATACATACATACATACATGCATACATACATACATACATACATACATACATACATACATACATACATACATGCATACATACATACATACATACATGCATACATACATACATACATACATGCATACATACAGACTACATACATACATACATACATACATACATACGTACGTACTACGTACGTACGTACGTACGTACGTACATACGTACGTACATACATACATACATACATACATACATACATACATACATACATACATACATACATACATACATACATACATACATACATACATACATACATACATACATACATACATACCAAAATTTCTGCCTTACCCGCAGGTCGCGAGATCGAATCCCAACTGTGGCGGCCGCATTTCCGATGCAGGCGGAAATGCTGTAGGCCAGTGTGCTCCGATTTGGGTGCACGTTAAAGAACCCCATGTGGTTGAAATTTCTGGAGCCCTCCACTATATATACGGCGTCTCATAATCATATGGCGGTTGTGGGACGTTAAATCTCTCATATCAATCAATCATCGAAATTTCTTCCTTCAAAATTCCAAAGAAGGCTATCGTCCCTAATACAAAAAAACGTGTGTTCGCTGCCGTTTGTCCTGCTGTATCACCGTAGCGCCGCAACAGACCGATGCACCAACCAGTCCCCGTAGCAGCTTCAGTCTTCATTGTCCCGGCCCTTGTGGGGCTGAATTCAGCGAGAGCGGCCTGTTATGCGAGGTGAGTTTGAGACCCCTGCTTCGGGGTTCTTGTTTCGCCTGTCGTTGTCGTTCACAGCGACGATCGACTCGTATCGGCGCGTGTGCGTGGAGCCCGCGGGGGGCTTCAGCGTGGCGGCCGAAGAGGAACGGCGCAAGAGCGGCGAGTTCGTCGAGCACTGCTGCGCGGACTTCCTCGCGTCCGGAGCTGCGCAGGTGCCCGACTTCCGGCCGACCATGTCCGACATTGACGAGGTGTTCGTCATGATGCTCGAGGGTGTCGTGTTCTTCGCGCTCCTGCTCTACTTCGACGGCGGCGAGTGGCCTGGCGTTGAAGCAATAGTTAGGTCTCGCGTGAGTATACACACTTAGGGTTAAGGTCGATAGCAGGTCTCTCTATACCAAATCTGCCAGCTTTACTGCATTGAGACCGTCCCTTAAGCGCTGGGCACCTAAAGCGCCTAAGTTGTCGACGTCCGCCAGTCTTGCCTGTGATCACGCTGAAAATATGTTTCGAAGGCCTACATAACTGGTACGCTGACATTGCTCAAAACCAATTTAAAGTCAACTAACAAAAAATAAACTAGCAGGCACAGCTGGCTAAGTTCTGTAGGCATATAATAAGTGGAAAGAAATCGGTATGACGTCTGAATGTGATCATGGGACCTTTTGACACTGAGCTCCGATATTGTAATAGTTAGGCCACAGGGGAAGAGAAAGAAGTAACTAGACAAATAAAACTTCCGATGAAAACGAGGTTGCGGCTTCCATTCGTTGGCCTTGTTCACAATTAGGCCAAACAAGTAGTAATGTCTTCTACGTGGTTCACTTAAAAGCAGCTCCGAAAACAGAAGACAACACAAAAAAGCAGACGAAGGATTTATTTGTTGGAACCGCGCAATATCAACTTGAGCAGTGTCTGACAAATATATGAGCAACAATACAACGAAGGTAAAAAAAAAACAGAAAAGGCCTGTGACTACATAATCATCGTGATAGTGCTCCATAAAAATCACGTGTGCAAGCTCTGTTTGTGTGATAGAGCAATCGAAGGACTGCTGACAGTCGAACTGCTAGCGAGTCTTACCAACTCGCCTAAGGAACCACTTAAGCTCGCACGTAGATTTCAGCACGCAACCCAAGCACCACCCGTAGGACGAGGTAAGGTTTTCGTCATAGCTATTCAGTGTCCGCCTTGTAGATTGTATCTAGAATGCTTTGATTGTGTTACGATGAAGAGCTTTACTTCCGGTGTAAGCGTCGCTGCGGTCATATATGTTCGACGCGTGCATGTTTTTAAATAATGAATGATTTTGTACTACCAGTCCTGACGAAGACGCAGTATATAAACTGCCAAGAAGTCTATGAAAATCATTATTGAAAGTGTGGTGTTTTCTCATACATACAAAATATTTCACTGGGTTTACAGAATATTTCTGACCTAAAATAGAAACTCCTGAGAATGCAGAATCAGAATTTGTATAATAACTTAGAATATTTGTAATAAAACGAAATACAACTATTTAGCGAGCTCTATCCTCGCGGTCTTGTGAGACCCCACCAGTCGAGGGTACAATGACAACCGAAGTTTTTTTTTTCTGTTCCCGCTATGACTCTCATTAGGTAGCTGTAAATTTCTGTGTAGTCTACCTGACAGTTTTTAACTCTATGCTTCACATACTTTCCATTACGGTGTGTAGAAAAAGCAAAGCCGAGTGGTGCCGCTTCACGAGACAATGGATGATGACGTAGAGGCCGAGGAAGCACGCGTACGCAATGAAGTGCTCTCGCACACCATGGGCACGGACATGCTCTCCGTTCTGGAGTTTTGCAAGGTACCGTATTACCTTAGAACAATTCCTAAATGAAAATCAAAAGCGCGTTTAGGAAGAGTTCAACCTTTACGCGGCAGTGTTAAAAAGTTTCTTTTGCGAACGCGAAGGGGTTTCAAGTTAATTCAAGTCAAGTTTATTAAATAGTTCAGTTGAGTTACATGGTTAGCGTTATTACAGCAGGAGGTCCCGAAGTTTCAGAGAAACTGACAGGGGGACCTCCTATGGCTACATGGATGGGGTAATTACAAAACATACAGCAATAGTATACGGTCTTGTGAGTAATAATGAATAAGCTTGGTTAAGAATAAATATACGATCAATACACAACATAGTGGTAATACTCTATATTGAAAAATAACAAGGAAATAGTCAAAAGCAAGTGAAGGCAAAAAAAACAATAATAATGAACAACTCTACGTGACAAATGCAACACGTTTCATTATCAGTGTTATCAATTATGCAAAGGCAAATGGAAGTAGTAAATTAACGCAGAAATTGGGAGAGCTATTACCAGTTAACTACACAAATTGGACGAGTTGATTAATCCCTGAACGTAATATTTCTTGTTGCGCGAAGTGAAAAATATGGATGTTATGCGATGATTTTGATTCGAAAGGCAATGAATTCCAAATGGCAGCGCTAGTAAATAAGTTGAGAACTTGCCGTAGTTTGTCCTTACGGCTGGCGGAAGAAGATTATTGCACTAGGAAAACGGGGTGATGTTACTATTAGTTAAGTGACGATGATCAATACATGCGATAAAAATGTCATGCGTGATGAGTCTAAAGGCGACAATGGGTTTCGCCACTCTGCAAAAAGAAAAAAAAACATGGCCTTGTGGGAACTTGGCAGATGTAGTTCTTCGAGAAGGCATTTTACAATAGCTTGAAACAGCACATGCAGTGCGCATGAGTTTTTCTTTCCTTGGGGCGCAGCTGAAGGCGGTGCACACGAGGCGCGGTTACGCTACCACGTTCTGTAGTTGAGGTTCCAAAGCTCAGGGTTCATCCAAGATTTTTTCCTCCGTTATTCTTTAAGCACACGCGTAAGAAACGAAAGTATGCGGATGTGGGAGTTTCTGAGCAAGCAATGATCAGAACGAATTGGTGGTGGTAACGACGCCTTTGGACGGCTCCTTGCGATGCTTGAAACTCACAAGACAAATCTGCTGTGGACGTAGCAGCGGTCAACTGACGCAGCAGTGCAAGTAGCCGGGGACTTGCAATTTCCTTAATAAACTAGACAAAAACAATCTTCGCACGTATTTCTAAAAAAAATTGTTCCTATTTTAACGAATAACGCCAATAACGCCATATATATATATATATATATATATATATATATATATATATATATATATATATATATATATATATATATATATATATATATATATATATTATACCACTTCGTTCACATCGTCACAGTTTTCCTTCTCACTTCCACACAAAAGAGTGTTAGGTCCTTGCCTGCCGCAATGTTATTGACGGAGTACCAAAAAGAAGCTACGCAGGTGTCAGCTTTACAATTGCCCACAGGCGTGCCACATAGGAAAATTTTCAATGCATTTCGCGGCAATCTCGTCGCTTCTCATGCCTGCGAAACTAGCATATGAGATACTAAAGTGACAAGACTGTATTTGAGTACTTCTAAAGAGCTGTAGAAATGTCCCGCCGAGATGACCATACCAGGTCAGATAGTCGTATTCCCGACAAAAAAAAAATATGTACCGCATATGTACTCGGTAGCTTTACCCGACAAAGAGTAACCCGGCTGTACTGCAAAGGCCTGTAGCGCAATAGAGTCAGCTGTCTGTAGCGAGCGCGCGATGGTGTAGGCCTGCGTGCATGCATCTTTGAGGCCATTATGCGGAATTTCATGTTCGTACCCGACTGCAGCGATAAGAATTACGGGACACGTATCCACTTTAGTGGATACGTGTCCCGTAATGTTTTCTACCTACTGCCAAATTTCAAGTATCCACTTTAGTGGATACTTGAAATTTGGCAGTAGGTAGAAAACATACGCGCTTGCACCGACAATGTTGATACCAGCGTCATCAATGTGTAAATGCTCGAATGTTACAGTAATCACGTCGCAGTGACGCAAACAGCTCGTGCCACGAAACTCTTGCCACGTGTATTTTTATGCAGGCGCAGCTGAAATAAAGGAAATCTGAGATGCCATCACACGTGTGATTACTTGGCCGTATTTATCACTTAAGTTTGGTGCAATTTATCTCCGTAAAAAAGAAAAAAAAAGAAAATTCGGGTGTTTTGCACTAATTCGCGCACACCTTCGTAAAGCGAATCACGGTCCCGCCGCGGCTTGTACTCCCCGTAGCATTGAGATGCGCCTCCTCCTCCTCAGTCTCTATTTCCCTCTCTCCATCTTGCTGTGCCATTCTTTGCTCTCTCCCCTTCTCTCTTCCTCCACCAAGTCTTTCCTCTTCACGCTTGCCTCTGTTTCCCGCCTCCTTGTTACACTATACTACACAAGGCTTTGCTATGCTCTGCTACCATGCCTTAATAAAAGAGTGATTAGGTTCTCTTGTTCGCATCGAAGGTACGTGGGTTTGAGTCCCGCGTACCATCGCTGTTCTCCTACTCACGCTCATTTCAATTTCCAACAGACTTGTCACACTGCCCTAGCGCTGACGTGAGCGGTTTGTTTAAAATATATGGCGCATACCGGTTGAAGATGGTTATAGTTTGGCGGCAGGGTCGACATTGTATACGATCAGGTTGAACAGCATCGCTGTTAGAAAGATTTCTGTTCATCCAAGTGAGGGAAATCCTTCCCTCACTTGGATGAACAGAAAATAGCCGATTTCCCCGTGAGGGAAATCGGCTATTGTTTACCAAAGACGTTTCCCATAGGCATCCGTTACTGTGGCCGAACAGTTCTGTTTTAAAACATAACAGTGATCTCGCTCATAGAATTTTCGTAAGAATTTAGTATTCAAGTTATCATCCGCCACTGGGATCTAATGGCTATGGTGATCGACTGCTCACCCGCAGGTCGCGGGATCGAATGCGGCGGCTGCTGTTTCAATGGAGGCGCGTATGCCCGAGGCACCCGTACTGAGATTTAGGTTCACGTTAATGAACGCCAGGGAGTCTAAACTTGCGGAGCCCTTCACAATCGCGTCTCTTATGATCATCCAGTTTTGATTGATATGGGCGGTTTAACATCCCAAAACCACCACATGATTATGAGAGACGCCGTAGTGGACGTCTCCGGAAATTTCCACCCCTTGGGGTTCTTTAACGTGCACCCAAGTCTGAGTACACGGGCCTACAACATTTCCGCCTCCATGCATCGGAAATGCAGCCGCCGCAGCCGGGATTCACTCCCACGACCTGCAGGTCTGCAGCCGAGTACCTTAGCCACTAGACCACCGCGGCGGGGTGATCATGTAGTTTTGGGACGCTAATCGCCGAACAGTTTTTACAATATCGTCTTCTGAATAACCAAGTTTAGCCTTTTCACTGGTTGCAATTCTGGTTCCAGTACAACTCCCGTGGGAATTCAGTGTCGCTACGACAACGCACTTTTCTGCCAGGTCGAAAAAAGTACCGCACTCATGTACGGATTAATATTTCAAAGATTAGCCATTGTAGTGGGAGTGACGACCTTACATTCGTTGAGGAGTTGTAAAGTATGCGAAACACGAAAAGTGCCTTGGTGCTACTAGATTTGAACCGTGCGCAGCGTTACGCTAGCCACGCTGTATACTATCAGCTTCAAATGTATTCCGAACCGACGTTTTTATACAGATAAAAAATGTATTCATAATACTTACAGATGTGAAAAGTATGAGTGTCCACCGAATCGATGGCAAGCCTTTTCTTTATATGGTATTGCGCGCACCGTCCATTTATCACAAAATACAGGCGCATGCATCAAGTTTGGCAGCTATGCGGATATATGGTGTTAATGGTGTTCATGGAGCCTGTTCATGGTTTTAAGTGAACGGCACGCACTATACCACCGCAATGACTTGCCGCAGTTCGGATTTCATTTGACGCTGGTAGTACGTAGTATCGTCCTTCAGTTTATTTCAGCAAATATGAATACTCCCATAAAAGAAATTGTGTTTCTAGCGGCTCATTAGAATGTGTGAATAGAAGAATACCAAGGTATTTTTGGTGCTAGTCCTGCTTATATTCCCCAAACTGGCGACATGCAGAGGTACGGCAACCGACTGGTTGTCAACGGCGTCTCCTTCAGCGTTGCGCGGGGCGAGGTTCTGTCCGTGCTTGGCGTCGCCGGCTCAGGGAAGACCACTCTGCTGCGCATGATCGCCACGGACGTACCCGCTGACCGAGGGCGCGCGTTTATGAAAACGCCGTACGGAACGATCAACATGCGCGGCGCGCTGTCCACATGGCAAGCCGCACTGGGCTACTGTCCACAGTCCGACGGGCTTCTCGAACAGCTGACGGGCCACGAGACGCTCTCGCTGTTCGCCAGGCTTCGGGGCGTGCCGGAGACCAATGTGGCCGCTGTGGTGCGGGACATCGCGCAGATCTTGGAGCTGAGCGCTGTGATCTGGGAACCCGTGCTGACCTACAGCGGTGGCCTGCGACGTCGCCTCTCGGTTGGCGTGGCGCTGGTCGGCCTGCCGCCCCTGGTGGTCCTCGACGATCCGACGCTCGGCGTGGATGTCGCGGCCCGCAGAGCTGTGTGGGAGGCCATACGCAGACTACAGAATGAGGTCGACTTGACGGTAATCATGTCTACAGGAAGGTAAGACGCAATTTTACCATTTGCTCTACGTTTGCCCCTTTTTATGCATAAAAGAAACCATGAAGCTATCGGCAACTGTTACGCATATTACGGGTATTGGATAGTCTGTGATATTTACTTATTATATGTTCTCGGAGTTCTTATGGACGCTTCTTTGGGGCTGCCTTGATATTAAGTAACCATCTTGCAGTGCATCACCTCGTTGTTTTTTTTAAGGTTTTCCACTTTGGCAATGTCTCTTTCCAAATGGTAGTTTGCATCACACCACAAAATTATACAGCTCTCATTGGATCACCTTTGCTTTTACCTCAATTTCTCAATTGTTTGATTTTGTCGCACTATTTGTAGATACTGCCGCCAGCCATGGTCTGTGGAAGAACTTTAATTAGGTAGATACTTGAATTGCAGCCAGAAAATTGGAAGAGAATTCCGTTCCAACATTCAACCACTGATTGAGAGCAGCTATACTTGTTTGTTCTATATAGCAAAGTTGAGAACAGATCGCAATGGCAGAAAATATAAGGCTGTCTTACGTTCCCAAAAGATACCACAAATCACTGATAAAATAAATACGTTAACGATTTTATATTCGCGCCAGCTCCACGATTCGCAACCTTATCGCACCACAGCATAGATGAATTCTGGCTTTGGCTTGAGCCAAACAGTGGGAAGGTTAACAATGACATTTCAAGCAGGTATGATAATACATCCGCTTCGCGTCTTTTTGCTGTTAGAGATATATAATATATCAACAACTTCAAAGGAGTGTTCGTGTAACATGCATACCTAATAAACAAAGGAGGTGTCTAACACGCGTATTAGTTGAAAATAAAGCAAACTACAATGTCACAGACCACGATAAGGCTCGTGCGACGCAAGGGCTTGATATGATGAATGATGGGATCACACATTTCATCTTTGAGGCCAGGAGGGCACTGCCATTATTAGCAATGGTTAAAGAACTAGCTGAACAATACACTTTAGAAGTACGTACGTCATAGCCGTCCAAACAGCCGGCCCGTCATAAGGCGACGCAACGAAAGAGTAGGGCGCCACTCTTTGTAGAACTCGGTGCTATTTCGCATCTTTTGCGTGACAACGTTCTCGTGTAAGATCGTGCATCTTGTCGCCAGGTGCCTGTCAGCGCTGACTAAAAACTATCCCTGCTGTGATCTTGCGCCTAATATTGTTGCGCAATAATACTGCGCAATAATGGTTAAGGTTTGGCGTCCCAAAAGCACAGCGTGAAGATGAAAGATTCCGTAGGGAACGGCTCCGGAAATTTTCGCCACCTGGGGTCTTTAAGGTGTGCCCAAATCTAAGCACACGGTTCTCAAGCATTTTCTCCTTCATTGAAAATGCGGCCGGCACGGCCGGGGTTCAGTCCTGCGACTTGCGGAGCCACTAAACCCCCGTGGCGGGTGATTCTGCGCTTTACACCAGCATGATTGGCGTAACGCCACAATGTAACGTTCCGTAGTTTTTAAAAGCAGTTGCAAATGCTTTTAAAAGGTTTGACAGTATCGACCCTCGAGGCGCGATGGCAGGCGGCTCTGCTCAGCCGCGACCTCACTGATCAACTGTGGGCAGTCCGGCACGCCCAAGAAGCCGCCCGTGTCCAAGGACTCGAGGCCGTCACCTAGGTTGGGGTACTTGCTCCCAACCCCACTAAGAACCTCCGGACATTGTCCGTAAAGTTTTCATTCATTCACCTAATGCGAAAGTGACCTTGGGAGATAAATTCCAAATCGTGCAAAAAACTTGCATGACCAGCTACTTGCCTCGCGGATTCAGGCACGTATAAGCAGTGCGTTCACTTCATAGCACGTTGGCGTGGTTTAAAACTGAAAATGACCCGTACGCGCAAAATTGCTCAGTGAAATAGTCACATCGGAAGGCAATCGTCTTTCAGTCGTGTTAGGCGAGTACACGAGAAATATATTCAACTTGTTCTTTTCTGGCTTTCGCCAGTTATGCACTTCCAGCCAAATGTAGTCGGGGGAAGAGCCGCTGTCATTTTTCGGGTTGCGCGCCATCTACGTGTCATGTAGCCATTATATCTGTATTTTCTCACGCCATTGAGGGGCGTGTTTCGGTGGCGCCATTCCAGCTACGCAGTAAACACTCAAAAAATGGTGTTAGTGTATGGAAGATAAGTGTGTATCCAAATGTTTTTTTTTAAGTAACCTTAGCACGGAATGCTACGTTATTCATCTACTTAACAGAAACTGCTTGAGTGTGTATGATGTTGCAAATGAAATATTATGGTTAGATGCTGTACGAGTATGGTGCACTACGAGTATGGCTTCCTACGTGCTGCTTCGTCTCAGGCTGGTTTTTCACATTATTTATTGTGTCGCAGTCAGCAGTATAAGTGCGCACGGTCACTTACCAATTCTTCTCGGCACCATCTAACACACACACAACTGTCAACGAGTATTCCTTGGGATTATGATGAGTGGTCTGTGATTTCTGGAATGCGCGTTGCTTGAGTAAATCTCGAATACAAAAAAAAGGATGAAGAAGGAATACTGATGCTCACAGTAAGCGCTTATAGTGTGGATCAGAGATTTCTTTCTTGCATCTGCGCTTCCGGGTATTTCATATCGCCAAATTCCAGCTCGTTTCCAACTCACACAATAGTTCTTTCCCTGGTTTCTCCTTAACCCTCTCATTCAGCCACCAGATGGCACACTCGAAGCAAAGAGGTCACAGTATTACGGATGGTCCCTATCACACCGATGCGTGGCGCTAGTTTGCTGCTACAGTTGCGACGGGTACAAGTTGTACGACTTCACGACCGATCGCGCTGCCAAGAAATGACGAACGAGGGGAATAAATCGGACACGCAGGCGCATCACTTTTTTCGAGCCTGTCTGCTCCTCGCCCTTACCTCCGCTCTTAAAATAAATCCGGAGTTTCACGTCCAAAACCACGATATGATTATGAGAGACGCCGCAATAGAGGGCTCCCGAAATTTAGACGGCCTGGTGTTTTGTAACTTGCACTGACATCGTACAGTATAAGGGCCTGTACCGTTTCGCCTCCATTTATATGGGACTGCCACGGCGGGGATCAAACCCACGACATTGGGGTCACCAGCCAAGCAACCCATGTCCACAGTTCCACCGCGGTGGACTTACGTCAGATTTTTGGCAGCACCAAATGTCGTGACGTCAACTTCCAGCGGCACTGAAAGAGCTGCGCAGACCACCGCCACCAGCGCCCCCTATACACCCGTCCGTTGTTCATTGCGCGCAGCATGGAAGAAGTGGAGGGCGTGTGCGATCGCCTGGCCATCATGATCGACGGCGAGTTCAAGTGCCTGGGCACGATGGCGCACCTGAAGGCCAAGTTCGCGCAGGGCTACACGGTGACGGTGAAGACGCACGACGAGTACAAGGAGGACCTTGAGTACCGAAACAAGCTGATGCGGGCTATTTCGGACACTTTCTGCAACAGCAAGCTGCAGCAACAGTTCGAGGTGCGCTCTCAATCTGCGTATCAGTACAATTGATATTTGTATTATAGCCCCCATACTAACTTCCAAAAACTTCCAAATCGGTGCTCTCTTGACAGTTTCGGTGTAGCGTACCTGAGCAAGGCAGTTTCGTGGCATGTACAAAGTGACGAATGGAGTTAACTTGCTGCATCTCAGCAACAAATTGGAATGCTAACTGAAAAAGTGGAAGAAACTCACCGTCTTAGCATGCAACATAAAATTGAGATGGTGATTACCATGAGTGGCAGCCCTGTGTATAATTTCTCTCATCTATACTCCCATCCTTCTCACGCAGACTTCCCTCTATGTGTTACTAAGCAATCTATGCACAGCCTTGGTAAGCATGGCTATGCATAGATGGGATGTATACCTGGTTTTCGCTGTGGGACGCTGTACACCACTATGCTATACTTTACCCTCCTCATTCTCATTTGCTCAACGTTACTTACCTTTGCCTAACTCTTACCATACTATACTATAATACTGTACATCGTTACGCTATACATGTTTCTTCCTACTGGACGCATTAAATGCTATTAGATGCCCCCTCCTAGTCCTCATTGCGTCCTTATCACCATGTCTTCTCGTTTAATCTGCCTTATTTCAAGTGGATATGCTAAACATGACTGTGCTTTACTTTACCTCTCCCCCTCTTTCTCCTCACGCTTGATTCCCTTTCCCGCCCTGTCCTATACATCGCTATGGTATTGATAGGCTGTGCAATACACAATTTCGCCATGGAAGTAAAAGAGAGAATACATATAGTCCGAGCATTCTTCGAATAAAATAAACTAGTAGGCGTTCGTTCATGTCTCTTCTTGTGTCCGAGTTGTTTTCGCCTTTCGGTGAAATATACTTCAACTAGCCCAACAAAAGTTATGCCTCTAGATATGCACCAGACGCCCGCACAACCTGCAATGGCGCAGCCATTTGGTGTGTAATCCTCAAGGTGGTGAGGCTTCGTGCACTTTTATTTTACTTGTGTGCTCGCTGGCCATGAATGCAGATGCGTAATTTTTACTAACGTGTACTTGAGTTTGAGTTTGAGTTTAGTTTATTTACCACGTACAGTTGTGCAGTAAGTGGCTGGGACAGAGGAAAAAAAGCTGTATAAAACAGATTGACAAAGCCCCATATCCCCATGGCAACTGTGGCAACAAAAACGGCAAAATCAAATTAAACACAGGACAGTTTAAACCATCAATGCATAAGCATTAGATCAGAACAAAAAATTTAAACAAACTATACTAACCAAAAACGAACATGCTATACATCGAAAGAAGTAATCAAACAAAAAATAATACTACACACACAAATAAAGCATATTTAAAATGAAAATATTGGAGATCATGCGAATATTTTCATAATTAATTCCTAATTTATTTAGTATATTCGGCAAGCAATAACTCAATGTCTGAAAGCCATAAGTTGTGCGCGGTCTCGGCACATGCCAATATTCAGAGTGTCGGTTTAGGCGCGTTGAAGGATTTAATTGCAAGTTAGCTAAACTACGTATATAGCCGCGACCTTTTATGGTATCAGATCTAAAAGGGACTGCTAAAGAATATGGGTAGAGCAGGTTTAATTCGATTATTTTGTATTTAGCAAATAATTGTGAAGTATGGGCATTGAAAGGGAGGTTAGCAACAGATCGTAGCGCCTTTTTTGTAAGATAATAAGATTACTAATAGATTGCTTTGTTCCATTACCGCAAATTAGGTTGCACTAACTCAGATGTGATGTAAAGAACGCATTAAATATCAGAAGTTTTTGAGGAACTGGAAATAATCCCTGACATTTTCTCAAGACACCCAAGACTTTGGAAAGCATATTGTATAAAAATTCCGTGTGATAATTCTATTTCATGTGTTCATGGAAAACAACGCCCAAAGACTTCGCGGTGGAAGAAAGTTCGATTATGCTGCTATTTAACATGAGATTGTAGGGTTCAGATCACACTTAGATCACACGTTACCAGAGTGCTAATAGAACGAGCACATGAAATAGCACAAGACACAGCACTCGCGCTGCGCCCTTGCCTCCGTCCTCGTTTCATTTGAGCTGTACAAACATAAGGATATTGAAAGGGACAAAAATTCTTTGCGCCCATTTGAAGTAAGCTCCACGCATTAAAAGAATCGGTTACAGTCACACCTGTTCGTCGTCGCAGGGATTTTTGGAGTACCACATGCCAGACATGGGCCTGGCCTGGAGCGAACTCTTTGCTCAGGCCGAGGCGATCAAGACGAAATTGAACCTGCTCGAGTTTATCATCAGCGACACCACGCTGGACCACGTTTACGCGGCGCTCGCTCGATGGGAGCGAGGTCGGGCCCGTCGGGCGATCGGAGAGACGACCGGCGAAGAGGAAGATGGTGGGCGAAGCCCCGCTACAGAAAAATAATGCAGTTGAACGTCTTCATTTTGATTGCGTGTAAAGCAAAATGTATTGCGCGTCAAAACATTCTTTTCGTCGTTGGTAACGCATTTATTCGAGACGCACTTATTGTGATAAAGCGGTTAGATTACGTGTGTGTCCTCCATCTTATGCATTCCCCGAGTGCTACAGAGCTTGGCCGTCCTTGGTAACGCGGTGTATGAACATTGTGATTAAATAATCGCCTGTAAATGCATGAATAATAGGAAACCCTTAGGAGTGTTCAATTATAAGAAAGTGATCGGTGATGTTGGCAACGGTACAATAAATGAAGTACGTGGCTCCGGCGTGTTACGAGTTCCACTTGTGATTTAGCGTGTCACCTTGACGTCACAACATGACGTCTTGTACACTCTTAAAAAAGGCAGTGCTACTTGTTAAGTTTAAGGTACTAAATTACTGTCACAACATTCACTACATAAGTAGTAACTGCAGGTAGTAGACCGCAGACATTTGCTACCTCTGGTTGCTTCTAAGGTAGTAAACGTCTGTGGTATACTTCCTGCAGTTACTACTTAGGTAGTGAATATTGTGACAATTTACTACCTGAAAGTTAGTAAGTAGCACTGCCTTTTTTAAGAGTGTACTTCATTCGTTTGATGCAGCCTTATAATGAAAAACAAAAAAAAAACGTTTGGCAGATCCCACGTATCGGGAATCGACGTTACGCGAAGCATGCGGCGGGAAGGGGACCGTGTTGTAATTTTCTATTGAGAGAAACGTTTTGAAGTGGCGCTAAAGATATGTACAAATGCAAGCATAGACACGTTAAACAGCCGCACATGTTTCGTACAACCTGTTGTTTACAGTTTCATAACGATACCAACAGCATCACGGATATTAGCAATACCGGAAGCAGTAAGTTGATATGAAGCGCTGATGCTCGCGAGGATGGCAAGCAATGCTATATAAATCAGCTTCAGCGGATGACGCCTAACCACAATTCACGCTAACTCGACATGCCGGCTGTATCACAGAAGAACATGTGTAATGTTTATCAAAAAAATTCGATAGCCAGCACTACAACCAGAATTCGTGTTTCACGATATTTAGGGTCTATTTGAAAAGTAGTCCCAAGACCTGGTGTGGATGTACAATAGAATACTTGATCGCATCGCAAAACACTGGGTTCGATTCCTGTTCTATACATTCCCCGGTTCAAAGCTGCCGATGTCATCTTTTCCTTAACGCCCATGTGTTAAGATTACTGAAGCCTGTTCTCACCCTTGCTTGGTAGATATGAAGTGTCAATGAGCTGGTAGGCGGGCAGGCAGGCAGGCAGGCAGGCAGGCAGGCAGGCAGGTACGTTGTTAGTTCTCCCGTCCATACGTGGGCTTCTATAGAACCTACGCTGCCCCGCCGCGGTGGTCTAGTGGCTGTTATGCCAGCGAGTCCTCGTCAAACGTCCGTGCCTCTGAAAAAGGCAATCTGGGTCAAGGCCAGCCCGCAGTCCACCTGGCGCGATCAACTCGACGGAGTGAACACGCGGGGCGCCTCCCTGGCCCACGTGCATTGAGTCAGCTGCGCACGTGAAAGCGAGCCGGCGTCCGCGTGTCTGGTGGTCTGACGCATGGCGCGGCGACCCCCATTGGAGGAATCTGCCCTGACGACCAGCGGCGCTTCTGATTGGACATTTTGGTTGGACCCGGTGTAAATAAAAGAAGCCCTGTGGCGCGTCGCGATCGGAGGTCCTATGAGAGAGGAGTCCCCATGTCGGAGAGCCGACATGTGTGTGAGTCGGCGGTCTTAGGCGAAAAGCTGACCTATGTGTAAGAGAGGAGAGCTCGGCTCTTCGAGTCTCTGTCGGCCCCAGTGCCGAAATTGTAACGCCTCTGTATATATGCTGTACATAAACCTTGTTTAACTCACCGTCGTCTCGTCCGCTCGTCTTATCAGCTCTGCGCAGAAGCAGTCGCGAGCTGATAAACATACGCTACCAAACGGCTGGTGACCTTCCCGGTGGAGTTGGAAGCAGTGGCGCCTTCGGGGCCGTGTTGGCGTCCCCGTCTTTCGCAACAGTGGTGGCTTCGGTGGGATCGGTCCGTCGTACGCAACAGTGGAGGTCAGCGGTGGGATTCGGAGGTGGCTTCGCAACAGTGGTGGCAGCGGTGGGATTCGGGTCCGGCCTTCGCAACAGTGGTTGGCAGCTGCGGGATCGGCCGGCGTCAGCGACATCGATGCGGTGAGTGCCTGATGTTTTCCCCTCAGTTCACCAGACTACTCTAGCTCAGATTGTAGTAGTTTAGAGAAGGGCTGTGTGAAGCATTAGAGTGAGCTTTGATCGTTTCAAGCAAAGTCGAAGTGCTTTGAAACCAAAGTTAATGCGGAGGGGGTAAACACGGGAGAGTGAAAAATTGCTTGCGCGTCTTGCTAGTTGACTTATAGTGGGTACGGCAAGTAAATTGTTAACAGGGGCAAACAGCAAGAGGCTAGTGTGAACGATGGAGAACCTTAAAGTGAAGGAACTCATCGAAATTTGTGAGGAACTTGGCATTACTTTGGGCCGCGCGAAACGAAAGCAAGCGATCCTTGAGATCATGAAGGATGAGGGAGTGTCGGCTGAGGAAGTCGATGAGGCCTGGGTGGATATTAAAGCACGCCGTGAGGAGGCTGAAAGGCGAGAAGTAGAACGTCGCGAGCGCGAGGAGGCCGAGAGACAAGAGCGCCTAGAGTTGAAACGACTAGAATTGGCAATCCTACAGTATTCGCAGGCGCCTAGCGTAGCTTCTCCGACGATTCAGGTCAGCGGTTTTAGAATTCGGGACCAACTGCCACCGTTCGTAGTAGGCGAGGACATGGCGAAGTATCTCGTCAAGTTTGAACACGTCTGTGAGCGAAACGCTTTGGAGCGGCCTCTTTGGGCGCGGAACCTGCTAGCTCTTCTTCCCGGCGAAGTGTCCGACGCGATAACTTGCTTGTCGAGGGAAGCGTTTGAGAGCTATGACGAGGTTAAGGAAGTGCTCTTGAGACGTTATAAGTTGTCACCCGAGGCTTTCAGGCAAAGGTTCCGGTATGCTAAAAAGGGGAATGAGTCACACGTTGACTTCGCGTTTTGTCTTAAAGCCGATTTAATTGAATGGCTCAAGGGCGAAGGTGTTTATGATGATCGCGATAAAGTGGTGGAATGCGTTGCATTGGAGCAATTCTACCGCTGCATCGAGGATAATGTCAGGCTTTGGCTGCAGGACAGACTTGGGGACGTACAGTTAAACAAGGCAGCTGAGTTAGCTGAGGAGTATTATACTCGCCGAAAGTTGCACAGCAGGGCAGTGCGCGTTGAAAAGGGTGAGAGAAAAGAGGGCTTTTCAAAGAAACCTGATCAACGGAGACCCGCTCCGCACCGTAATTTCAAGAAGGACAGTGTAGGGGAAGGGCAAACAGAAGCGGAGAAATCGAGTGAGGTTTCTACCACACAGGCATTTGAATCGGAAAACAAACGGAAGCCGCTAATCTGCTACAACTGCAAAAAGGAAGGGCACATCGCGAGAAACTGTCAGGAAAAGTTTGCTTTCGCAACAATCCGAGAATCAGAAAAAAACATTCGGTTGTTGGAGCCGTATCTCCAAGAAATTAGGGTCAATGAGAAAACGTGCCGAGCACTTAGAGACTCAGCGGCAACCATGGACGTTGTCCATCCTTCATTGGTGTCTCCGGATGACTTCACAGGAGAATGCGCGTGGATCAGGCAGGTCGCCGAGGAGCAGAGTGTTCGCTTACCAATCGCCACGGTTGTCATTGAAGGCCCGTTCGGTAAGCTTCGCACCGAAGCGGCTGTGTCTGCCGCGCTGAACGATCGTTTTCCTTATCTTTTCTCCAACAACTCCGAGCAGCTCCTCAAAGAGCAGGGCAAATCGTTCTTCCCCAGCTTTGCGTGCATGGCCCTCACGCGATCGCAAGCGCGAAAGCTTTCGCGGAAGCTGGACCTGGTTTCATGCGGTGAACTCTCAAGTGACCTTGTCGGCGGGTCGACGGAACCCCAGAAAGGAAAGTTTCCGCATGAGTCATGTGAGCAGTCACGCGAGCGGCCCGTCGCCGACAGGGCCGGCGCGGTTTCCGGAGAAAGGGGAGAAGACATGGCGCCATTGAGTCAGAGCGAGAGGGCTGCAACGCTCTCGCCTGTAGCGGAAAGTTGGAGCGAGCTGCCGAGAGTTGATCGAGAGACGCTCATTCGAGAGCAGCGTGAGGATCTCTCGATTGAAGCGCTAGTGGAAAGCCAGATTGAAGCGCTAGTGGAAAGCCAAATTGAAGCGCTAGTGGAAAGCCAAATTGAAGCGCTAGTGGAAAGCCAAATTGAAGCGCTAGTGGAAAGCCAAATTGAAGCGCGAGTGGAAAGCCAGAAAAACGCGGCAAAAGTGCTGTCGAAGGAGCACTACGAGAAATCGGGGAAGAAGCGCGCTTTTGAAGTTGATAATCAGGTAATGCGGCTGCAGCCATCCAAAAGGAACAAGCTTGAGGTTGATTGGGAAGGGCCCGCAAAAGTAGTATCGAAGCTTTCTGATACCAATTGTGAAGAGAAATTAGGAAGGCGGCCGAACAAAATTTATCACAGTAACTTGAAAGCAGTCGTAAATTTACTCTTAAGTGCTTCAGAGGAAGAGGAAGCAGAAATTTTTAGTTCTAGTGAGGTAATCGAAAGGAGATCGAAAGTAATCTGGGAACAGCTGAACCTAGAGCCTAGCTTAAGTGACGGAGGACCTGAGAAAGAGGGCCTGAGAAAGATTGTTTCCGAGTTTGGGTATGTGTTGTCGGACCGTCCCGGAGACACGACGGTGATCGAACACGATATCGAGCTAAGCGGTGAGGAGTCAATCTGTAGCAAGCCGTATCGTTGTTCCCCTGTGCAACGTCGCAAGTGTGAGCCGCTCTTGGTGCCGCATGGGTATCGTCGCCTAAAAGTGGCCGGTTACTGAGGTGGAGCATGTTGCTCCACAGCGCAACTTTGACGTTCGCTAAAGAAAAAAAAAGAAAAAGAAAGGAAAACGTTAATGCAGGTGCATTGAGCAGTGCGTTTAGTTAGTACCTTCTCAACCTTTCGGTTTCTCGCTGGCGATTCGGGGCAAAATTTTGACCTCATCACGACCTGGGCTGAGCGCTCTCGTTCAGAGTGATCTCAAGGGGCCAACTTTGTGGTATTCTAATTCGTTACGTTGTTGTACGTGGGAAAAAAACTTGAGTTGTCATTTTAAGGGTCTTGTGTCCCACATGTGCCTCTTGATGTAGAGGGAACAAAATTCCGATAAACACGTAGATAGGTATATGTTGTATTATACTTTGTCTGGTGTTCTGTCGGGTGACCGAAGGCACTTGCTTGTGTCGTGTGTTGTCTGTTGTCGAACCGTTCTTAGCAAGTTGCAGAACCATCGACAAGTGCTGAAACCGAAGATGGTCAGAAGAGACGAGTGAAGCTGGTCGACAAGTTGTGGCGACAAGCCAGTGGAGCTGGGATCCGTCGTCAAAAATGGGATGTGTTCCCGGAACAGTTTGGAGCTGTATTCTCCCTATGGCCCTGGAGGCGAACCTGGAGGGACCTGGCGAACGAGCGCACCTGACATCCGAGCCCCGTGGAAGCAGCTCGTCTTTCCGGTGCATTGTCTTGCGGCGGGGGTGCTGTTATGCCAGCGAGTCCTCGTCAAACGTCCGTGCCTCTGAAAAAGGAAATCTGGGTCAAGGCCAGCCCGCAGTCCGCCTGGCGCGATCAACTCGACGGAGTGAACACGCGCGGCGCTTCCCTGGCCCACGTGCATTGAGTCAGCTGCGCACGTGACAGCGAGCCGGCGTCCGCGTGTCTGGTGGTCTGACGCATGGCGCGGCGACCCCCATTGGAGGAATCTGCCCTGACGACCAGCGGCGCTTCTGATTGGACATTTTGGTTGGACCCGGTGTAAATAAAAGAAGCCCTGCGGCGCGTCGCGATCGGAGGTCCTATGAGAGAGGAGTCCCCATGTCGGAGAGCCGACATGTGTGTGAGTCGGCGGTCTTAGGCGAAAAGCTGACCTATGTGTTAGAGAGGAGAGCTCGGCTCTTCGAGTCTCTGTCGGCCCCAGTGCCGAAATTGTAACGCCTCTGTATATATGCTGTACATAAACCTTGTTTAACTCACCGTCGTCTCGTCCGCTCGTCTTATCAGCTCTGCGCAGAAGCAGTCGCGAGCTGATAAACATACGCTACCAAACGGCTGGTGACCTTCCCGGCGGAGTTGGAAGCAGTGGCGCCTTCGGGGCCGTGTTGGCGTCCCCGTCTTTCGCAACAGTGGTGGCTTCGGTGGGATCGGTCCGTCGTACGCAACAGTGGAGGTCAGCGGTGGGATTCGGAGGTGGCTTCGCAACATGGCTAAGGTACTCGGATGCTGACCCGCAGGTCGCGGGATCGAATCCCGGTTGCGGCGGCTGCATTTCCTATGGAGGCGAAAATGTTGTAGGCCCGTGTGCTCAAATTTGGTGCACGTTAAAGAACCCCAGGTGGTCGAAATTTCGGGAGCCCTCCACTACGGCGTCTCTCATAATCATATGGTGGTTTTGGGACGCTAAACCCCACATATCAATCAATTGAAACCTACGCTAACAATTTACACATATCTTGCCTCGTGCCCCGTCGATTACACGTGCGCATGCACGCTGCCGCTGTGTTCGAAAAAGCAGGATTGCTAAGCCTGACGAAGCCTGGCCGTGGAGTGCTGCTGTTTCTTTCAGTGATTTCATGAAGATGACCGTGTTTTTCTACGTCTGTGAAGTGTTGCGTGTTGATGTGATGTGCTTCGTTCTTTGAATGCTCGCATAGCTTTAGAAATGAGACAGTGCTGCGGGCCCAGCTTCCGCCGATATTCACAACGTGGCGAAGTTTCGAGTGTTTTCATACCCAAAAGACGACAAAAAAGCGATACGAGAGCGTGCCGTTCATCACCATGACACCCATATGTGTTCGCTCCGTGATTCGAAGGTATGCGTGTGTCTCTGCTACTTGCTTTTCAGTTGTTTTAAAAGCACCAACTTCAACACGTTTGGTCCTTTTCGTAAAATGATGTGGCGAACGCTTCTTGCTTGTTAGCGGAAGCCTACTTTAGCGTATCCCCCCACTATAACGTATCGTACCGAGACGGTCTTATAGAAAATACATAGATTTCGCGCTTTCGACGAGTGCATTCTAGCCGACACGCGGTATGCTTGGCTGCAAAATAACGACGAAACGAGGTAGACGCACCTTCCCGCTTTGCTCACCCTGCTTCTCAAGCGGAGCGTAAGACGCGTTTTACGTTCCGATGCTCGCACCACGAACACATCAGAATGAAGCAATAAACAAGCGTGGTAATAGATTCTCTGAATAGAAGTTATTCTTTACGGGTCGGTAAACATTTCGCTGTTTGCGCACAGCACCTAGGTCTTATTTTGATGCCCCCAGTCAATGCCTTCAGAGAAAGGAAAGAGGGCTGGTGCGTGGTGTCGTGCTGGTCTTACGTACTGCACAGTATTTCTTACCGCTGCTCGGACCATCTTTCGCGGTATTATAATTATGCGCTAGCTTCACCAGTAGCTTCGCCTAATTCATTTCTTTCAAATATGTGCTGCTGCTTTTCAATCAAATTTGAAAACCTGTGCACACCTCAAAGATCTTCCTGTTTTGTAGCACCTCAATGAGGGGCATGCGGAGTAGAAAGCATGTGATAAATCACTTCATTAATTAATATTCAGGTTTGTGAGCTTCATTTCGAGCCGAAATACTTAGGGACGACTACCATGTACACTGACCCAAGCAGTGGCACAACAGTTCAAAAGTGCCAATCAGCAGAAAAAGTACAGACGTTTGAAAAATAACAAGAGATAGATTGATGTGCATCTTTCGGACAAGGCGTGTGCGTGCGTGTGTGTGTGTTTGTGCGTAAATAAAAAATAACCTCACAACTTGGCATCTTTGTTGCAACATCAAACTTTATTCTTATAAAACGGTCACATGTGCGATAGCGCACAATATTTTCTTACGTGCAGGCGAAATAATAAATGTTTAGAAATAAATCGCCAAAGAGTTTAAAGCACAATACATTACTTAAACCAGCTCCAATCCAGAAACAAACGGTTAAATGAAGCTGTTGTACATGTAGCCCTAAAACTCTCCGCCAACGTTTCATCTTTTGACAAGAGACGATGGGGCAGGGGCGTCACAGCCTTTCGTGCGCGCTCACTCGGTCAAGGCGCGTGACGTCTAGGTGGCATGACGATAGTTCTAGCGCGAGAACAGAACGACGACCCAGACACAAGAAGGACACGAAGGACACGAGCGCTATCGTGTCCTCCTTGTCTCTGCGTCGTCGGTCTGTTCTCGCGCTAGAACTATCGTCATGTCATACCAACTACGCCAAGCTGCCACACATCTAAGTCTAGGCGGCATTGAGTAAGCCGACTATATAATAGCGCATGCCTTTTCAAAAGTTCTTTTACCCCGTTTTTATGCACTTCTAATATTTATTCTTACTTTTTTGTTAACTTTAAAGCTCTCTTTTATTTTTCTTGTGTGGCTGCCTCGGCTTCTTCAGCATTTTGCATGTTTGCTGGTTGATTTTAGGGTCGCCTACTTTTTTCAGTTCTCTGGTATACTATAGACTGGATTTGGTGGTTTTTGACCACGCTTTTACCTTCGGTTGAGTGTCTTTTTCGGGCACGCAGTTGTCACGAGGTTTTTTCATGGCTACTTTTCATCAAGTGATCTTGCGTGCATTGAAAAGAGGCCCTGCGGTCGAAGAAATAGACCAGTTGCTAGTTCAGCGCTGTGGGTTTGTTTGTTCTTTCTGAAGCGTTTCGTGTTTTTGCGCCGAGAAATCTACCTGAATCATGAACCGATTCACCCAAGCAGCAGCTTTAGCTTCAAGGTTGTTAGAGATAACAAGAATAAACACGCAGCAAACAGGAAACAGTTTTCAGGTCATTCGGTTGTGTGTACCTCTCCCCTATTTGTGTTGTTTAATGCGAAATATTCGTACCAACAAGCGAGCAAACTTCCCTTCTGGAAAACGCTAGATTCTCTCGGGAAAAAAAACAAAAACAAAAAGGCCACATTCACAAATACTTTGCCCATGCATGTTTACTCAGCCCACACGTGTTTTTTTTTTTTTTTGCTGTCGTTGCTCAACGCTCATTTTCCATGATAGTTTTAATGGGGTTGATTGATATGTGGGGTTCAACATCCCAAAACCACCATATGATTATGAAAGACGCCGTAATGAAGGGCTCCGGAAATTTCGACCACCTGGGGTTCTTTAACGTGCCACCGAATTTGAGCGCACGGGTCTACAACATTTCCGCCTCTATCGGCAATGCAGCCGCTGCAGCCAGGATTTGATCCCGTGACCTGCGGGTAAGCAGCCGAGTACCTTAGCCACTAGACCACCACGGTGGGGCAGTTCTAATGTTGTGATAATTAGCGCAGACAAGACGGATGTTCCGAGCATTCGGCCTTGCTTTTTCCCTGATGACACATACCCGGTGCTCTCATAAGATTGCCCACCTGCTGCAAAGATGTCGTCCGCTCAGCCTGAGGGGATGCGCTGAGGGGAGGGAAAAGTACTTACAGATGGCGATGCACGGTTTGAAGTTAGAAAAGATTTTCGACCCTGAAGTTGAATGTTTTCGTGCACATAGTCGGAAAGACGGGGAAATTTCAAAATTCAGCGTTTTCGTACCTACCGTCCAGGTGGCGCTAGAGAAAAACTTCGTTCAATTGATAAAAATAATGCAGATTGCGCGGTATTCTTGCGTTATTTGCGTGCGATTCGTGCGTATATTTATACCAACAGACCATAACTGCTGTACTGTACGCTAAGCGTGCCAAAATTTTAGCGCAGTTTAAGGTGACTTTGTTTATGTTTTCGTGACTGAATTAGGGCAGCTTACGACCTTAGCTTCGCATTCTTGCTTGCTCTATTGCAAGACTCTACGCTCAGCAAAGAAGTGGGTGTTGTATTCCACGTTAAGTTTAGCCACAGAACTTCCGCAGCCTTCGAAAAAATGAAACAAAGGTACATTCATGTGTTGACAATAATGAACCCAGTTTAGATTTATATATTTAAAAGAAAAAAGTGCGCGCAATAATGAAATTAGCGTTCTGATAGGAATTTTCAACTTCTATGAACTCCCTGAAACTGAGTTTTTTGTAGCGAACGGTTATGGGCTTCTCTGCCGTGAAGTTATGAATTTGGCTGTTTTCAAAAGGTAAGCAGCAACAAAGTAAAATTCTGACGCTAACTTGCTACATTGAATAAATATATAAATATGTCTTGAAAAGGCTGTTCAAGAAATATCGCTGAACCACCTTTACTAATTATAGAGAACATGAATTGCATTTTAACGAAAACACCACGACTATTTGTCAGTATGCTTGTTCTCACAATAGGGTTGAGTGAAACTTATTCCGTAATGAGTAAAACTTGCGTGCTGAATGGTGGCAAAGGGAGTACGTTTTGAAGATGAGCGTACCTGGAAAACGATATTGGCCGGAATCGTTCGTATTTGTATAATCATATAGCATTTATACGGATTTCTATGTAATGTTACGACATCAAAAGTGAAGTAGCTCCGTGTATGTGCATGTATTTCAGAAGCTATCGTGTTTCCACAGGCAATTTTCATATGAGAAAGTTATTTGTTCCTTTTATTTTTTCACTTCTGAAGTCCATATATCATTCACCTCTTTGACGCCTATTTTAGTCGAGGAAATAAGCTTTGAAAAAGTTGGGTGGGTCGTAGACACGCCATTGCTTGGCTCTCCACTTGTCTACCACAAATTTACGACAAGGACCCTTTTATGTGCGGCTTGAACCACCTGCAAAATGAATTTGTACAAATCAGTTGAACCACGTTGTTAGCAATAGTCATCGCAGCGTTAAATAAAGCCGGAGGTGGAACAATTCTGTATAATATGAGAAAAGACCCTACAAATTGCGTTTTATAAAATATTCTCATAAGTTGCATTGCATATTTTCACGTGATTACAGAACGACCACAACGTCTGTTCACAGGAGCAGCGCTGGACGCCGAGCCGAACCGAACGTTAGAGCACGAGAACACCAACAGTCCTCTTCTTTTTTCACACCATGGCACATACTCGCATTGGCATGGCTAAACCTCGTTCCATGCCTGTGGCATTACCCCCCTTCCCTTCGAAAAAAAAGTACCACCTCGGTGACCAATGTGGATTTAAAGTTAAAGTAATCGCGTACACGCACGAAGATGCATGGTGAAGCAGTGTCAGATGGCTCGGGGGTAGTGTGGCTTCATCCGTGACACATGAACAATGTCGGCCTGCTGGGAACATCGAGATCGCCGAGCTGTGTCTTCAAGCAGTATTTCGTAGTTGACATCGGTGAGGCACCGTAGTACTAGGACCGAAGTAGCGATGAAGTAATTTTTCCGAGCCGCCCCTTTGGCGAACGGGGATCCACAGCCACATTAGATCACCGGGTTGGTAAATGACATGGCGATGACGGGAGTTGTACCTCTGCGAGTTGATGTGTTGTTCTTTTCGGATCCGCTCGAGTGCAAGGTGGCGGGCCGCGTCGGCAAGCCGGATAAAGTCGTTCGCATCAGTAGGAATATCGGTCATGTCAGGCAAGAGCATGGCATCCAGCATCGTAATTGCTTCTCGACCGTGAAGCAACCGGAAGGGAGTGAAACCCGTAGTCTCTTGAACCGCAGTGTTGTAAGCGAACGGTACGTATGGCAAAATTTCATTCCAGTTTTTGTGATCGCGGTCGACGTACATAGATAGCATGTCAGCGAGCATCTTGTTTAATCTCTCCGTCAGACCATTGGTTTGTGGATGGTATGCGGTCGTTTTGCGATGAGCTGTTCCACTAAGTCTCGTGACGTCTTGCATCAATTGGGTTGTAAAGGCTGTTCCACGGTCAGTGATAAGAACTGTTGGCGCTCAATGGCGGAGGACGTTGTTGTTGATGAAAAAATACGCATTCTCATTGGCGGTGCCTCGTTGTAGGGCTTTCGTTTCGCAGTACCTTGTTATATAGTGAGTAGCGACTACGATCCAGCGGTTGCCATTATGTGACTTCGGGAAGGACCCAAGCAATTCCATGCCGATTCGTTCAAACATTTGTGACGGGGTGCAACAGGCTGCAATAAACCAGCAGGGTGCACAGGTGGGGCTTTACGGCTCTGGCAATGATTGCACGTTTTAACGTAATGCTTGACATCCTGGGTGAGCTTTGGCCAGTAGTAGCGAGTCCGAATCCGGGCAAGGGTACGTGCGAATCCTAGGTGGCCGGAGGAAGGCTCGTCGTGGCAGGCAGATAAAATGTCAGCACGTAGCCCTGCTGGAATGATGAGGAGGTATTCAGTCGCATAAGGTTCGAAGTTGTTTTTGTAGACGATGTCGTTGCGGAGACAAAATGACCCTGAACGTGCGAATGCCGATGGTGGACTCGAGCTGTGACCTTGAAAGTATATGATAAGTTGTCGGATCTCTGAATCATTCCACTGTTGTTGGGCCAAGTCAGATTCACTGACTGCACAAAGAAAATGGCCATCGGTATCATCGTCACTCGATGTCGTCGTGAGGGGAGCGCGCGAAAGGCAATCAGCATCAGTGTGCCTGCGGCCCGACTTGTAGACGACTGTAACCTCAAATTCTTGAAGGCGCAGGCTCCAACTCACGAGGCGCCCTGAAGGGGCCTTGAGATTGGCCAGCCAACAGAGGGCATGATGGTCCGTAACTACTCTGAATGGACGGCCATACAGATACGGTCGGAACTTTATTATCACCCAAATAACAGCAAGACATTCCTTCTCCGTGGTCGAGTAGTTAGTTTCCGCAGATGACAGAATGCGACTAGCATAAGCGATGGGACGTTCAGCGCCGTCTTGCCACTAGACGAGCACTGCACCAAGACCGATGTTGCTTGCGTCAGTGTGAAGTTCGGTGGCGGCATATTCATCAAAGTGCCCTAGTAAGGGTTCACTCTGAAGGCACCGTTGAAGCTTGGAAAAAGCGGCTATCTGCTCTGGACTCCACACAAAAGGAGCATCCTCCTTCGTTAAACGGGTAAGGGGTTCAGCAATGTTGGCAAAGCTCTAGACAAAGCGCCTGTAGTAGGCGCAGAGACCCAAAAATCGGCGTATATACCGTTTGTTCGAAGGTGGAGGAAATGCAGCAACGGCCATGGTCTTTTCTGGGTCTGGTCGAATGCCATCGTGACTGATAAGGTGGCCGAGGAACTTCAGTTCTTCGTAGCCGAAATGACACTTCTCCGGTTTTAGCGATAGGCCTGCGGATCGAATAGCGACGAAGGCGGACTGAAGTCATTGTAAATGTTGCTCAAATGTTTTGGAAAAAACAACGACGTCGTCTAAATACACGAGGCAGGATTCCCACTTCAGATCGGACGGGACGGTGTCCATCATCCTTTGGAACGTTGCCGGTGCAGAGCACAATCCAAATGGTAACAGTTTGAATTCGTAGAGGCCATCGGGAGTTATGAATGCTGTTTTTTCCTTGTCGCGTTCATCAACCTCGATCAGCCAGTAGCTGCTGCGTAAAATCATTGATGAAAAATATCGGGCATGTCGAAGTCGATCCAGTGAATCATCTATGCGTGGGAGAGGGTAGACGTCTCTCTTCCTCACCTTGTTGAGCTTCCGGTAATCGACGCAAAATCGAAGAGTGCCGTCTTTCTTTTTAACAAGTGCGACGGGTGACGCCGATGGACTGTTCGAGGGTTGGATGACGTCGTCGTCGAGCATCTGTTTCAACTGAAACCGTATTGCCTCTTGTTCTTTTTGCGACACGCGGTAGGCGTGCTGTCGTATAGGCCGTTCGGTGGGGTGCGTTATAATGCGGTGCTTCACGGTTGGGGTCTGCTTAATTTTGGAGGTGGGCGCAAAGCAGTCACTATACGTACGTAAAATCATGCGTATCTGCTGCTGCTGCGCAGAGGATAACTGGCAATTCAAGTCAACTGTACTGGCTAAGGCAGTGTTACCTTCGGCAGCAGTGGCAATCGGAGCGATAGTGGAACATTCTTCGTCATCGATGGCTTCAATGCTCGCGATCGCTGTTCGCTTTGCCAAGTGTTGGTAGTGGCAGCCGAAATTCGTGATCAGAAGCTGAGTCCCCCGATGTTTCAGTTGGACGATGGCGCGCGCGACACAAATCTGCCGAGCCAAGAGCACCGAGAGGTTAGTTTCTGCGATGCCCCTACTTTTCTTGTCACAGTCGCTCTCCACAGTTACCAATATACTGGCTCGCGGCGGAAGTGCGATGGTGTCGTCAGCAATTCGAAGTGTTGTGGTCTGCGCAACTGCATCTTTTTGTAGGTCTGTATGGTCGTTAGATAACGTTATGAGCAGGTCGCGAAGGTTAATAATGGCTCCATGCTCGCGGAGAAAATTCAGTCCGAGAATCAGGTTTGGGGGCATTCGCGCATTACAACAAAGGAAACAATGTACGTCGACTCACGAATTCGGAGGCGGGCAGTGCATATTCCCAGCGGTGTCAATAGGAGACCTCCCGCAGTCCGGAGGTTGGTTTCATGTCCCCAAGGTGTCGTTACCTTTCTTAACTGTGCAGCGAGGTCAGCACTTATAACGGAATAATCGGCACCCGTATCTACCAGAGCGGTCAGCGGGTGGTTGTCGACAAGGACAGAGATGCGAGCAGATACACGTTTGTCTTCGATGGCACACGTCGGTGAAAGGATGTCGTCGGATGTAGGCGGGCAGATCGGGGGAGGGTCTTGTAACGGTCGATCAACAGCGGCCTCACCTCCAGAGGTCGCTGTTCTTAGTTTCCCCGGCGCGGGCTTGTGGATCTAGGCGATCTTTCTGCAAGGACGTCCGCAAAGGTCGATTGTTGGCCGGGTGACGTGGAACGCCGTGGAGACGGTGAGTGGTATTGGCGACGCGGAAGGGTTGAGGATCGCTGGCTTGCCACGTATTCGGCGATAGCACGGCGCCGTTCACCATCTCTGGGTCGACGAGCATCCGGACGAAAGCCAGGAAGACCCATGTGCCTGTATGCGCACTCACGGTAGATGTGACCTGGTTCACCACAGTGATAACATAGAGGCCGGTTGTCGGGAGCACGCCATACACTGGATTTCCGTGTAATGGGTAGGTTGCCGTACTGCGGTGGTCCTAAGTAGAATGACGGCGCCGTCTTCAGGGTGGACGGACGGAATGGTTAGCAAACAGCTGGTGCAGGAGTACGCACTGCTTCGGCGTACGTTAATAGCGGAGCTTTGGCTGGACGCGGGGCCGTCATGGGTTGGACTTCGTCTGCACGCAGAGTCGTCATGGGGTGCACCAGCTGCCGGACCTCTTCGCGAACGACATCCGTTAGAGCAGAAACATGAGGCGGAGAAGACACCACGTTCAGTTTTTGCAGCTCCTCGCGCACATTACTGCGCCCGAGCTCCGTCAGGTCTCTTACAGTCGTGACGTCAGGTGTTGGCAGGGCCGACGACACTGACGAAAGACTGCCAGGACGCTCATACTGGTATGAACGCTGCCTTAGCATTCTCTACATTTTCGTGGCTTCGCGGAGGAAATTCTCTACTGTGCTGGGAGGGTTCCGCACTAGTCCCGTGAACAGCTGCTCTTTCACTCCCCGCATTAGGAGGCGCACCTTTTTCTCTTCCGTCATTGAGAAGTCAGCTCGCCTGAACAGCCGCGACATGTCCTCAACGAACATGGCAACACTCTCGTTTGGACGCTGGTTTCGGGAATTGAGGAGCCGTTCCGCTTGCTCCTTTCGTTCAGAGCTTCGGAAGGTATTCCGCAACTGGTTGCAAAACTCTGGCCAGGTTGACATAGTGGCTTCATGGTTTACAAACCAAGTGCGCGCAGAGTCCTCGAGAAAAAAGTAGACATACCGAAGCTTTTGCTGCTCGTTCCACTCGTTGACGCTGCCGCAACGGTTGTAGTCATCAAGCCAGTCGTCGACGTCCTCTTACGGGTCACCGTGGAATGGCTTCGGGGTTCGCGGGGCGTTGAAGAACCATAAAGGAGGCAACATTGATGTTTCTTGGGTTTGCGTTCCCGCACTAGCCATAGTACTGCCGAGCTGTGGAAATGGTCCGAATTCAGGAGGTAGGCCTAGTTGTCGCCTGCTACGCCGTAGGTCAGCTGGTTCTTCCAAGTCGCGACTAGTGTCAGGACCTAGCTGCTGATTGCAGTGCATACAACGCTACCCAGCACCTCCACCAGAAAATGTCACGTGATTACAGAACGACCACAACGTCTGTTCACCTGAGCAGCGCTGGACGTCGAGCCGAACCGAACGTTAGAACACGAGCACACCAACAGTCCTCTTCTTTTTTCACACCATGGCACATACTCGCATTGGCATGGCTAAACCTCGTTCCATGCCTGTGGCAATATTATGATTACTGTATACAGGTAATATCGCACTACTATAGGTTTTCAACAGCGCTCAATTTTTTGAAAGTTGCATTGGAGGGTTCATAAGTCATCAACTAACCCGTAAATTTCCGGTTCGAAGCAAATTTACACTGAAATCTCGAAAATTTCTGCTCAGATACTGTGTCAGGTTCTTGCACTTCTATTAACCTTTGTTTATAATTCAAAAATATTTTCCTCATTTTTGGCGCTACATCGGAAGAAGTAACATTTATTTCAGTCAAAAATCATTGGGAATGACACGAGTAATTGTTTCTAAATTGCTAGTTTGAAGTTGTTCATCGCAATGATAAACTCCCAACCAACAAACGTTCCACACCACACATACATTACAACGAAATATAATTTATTTGGCTAATACTTATTAACAACAATGTCTCTATCAAGCGCTAAGGCTAATCACTTCAAATAGAGACAACTGCTTTTCAAAGCGACAGGTAACAAACTGATCAGCAGTTAAGGCTTAATGTCAAACCAATGTCCGATTGTGAAATGCGCACGAAGTGCGTGTCAGTAAAAACAAGGGGCTTATAACCGTACTCGTGTGCAGTGGAACTCCTGTCATGACTTTCACTGCCGGCATGCTGTCGCAGGGAGCGGGCTGGGGTTGCATTGCCGCATTATCGTAGACTCCTTGATTTTTCCGAAAAACATGCTGTCTTCGGCTATAGCACGCAAAAAAGCGAATAGATCAAAGTGAGCTCAGAGGAACAGCATGACGACGTCAAAGGGCGACGCTCTGACTGTTGGACGCTCTGCCTTGTTTGGGTGTTAAGGTGCCGACTGGGATTGTTGTACTTAGACCAGAGAAATTCTAGATCGCCATAAGTTCTTTGCTGACTTTCCGGGGAAAAGATGGAGGAACTCTCCAGTTCTCCTGGCAAAACCTGTCGTGAGTGTCAATGGCAAGTGCGGCGACTATTTTCCTAGAATGTTGTAGTACTGGTCGGCATCTTTGGGGACGGAGTCTTAAGCGTGATTGGCTCCGTGTAAAGAAAAGAAGCCAGCCTGATGTGTTATAACTACAATGCTGAGTGAGACATGACGTTTTGCAGCTTCATTTTATGCAGAATGTTACCTTTTAGGTGTGCAAATAAGTTTGTCAGAAACTCCACTAAACTTGTTCATTTTAGTGTCCCAACTTTCGAACTCCAGCTCTCGGGCTCAGTCACACTAAGGAATGGAGCCTAGGTACAACGTAACGCTGATGCCACAAAACCCCTTATGTTTATCGTTGGCTCACACAAACAAAACAAAAAAAAGGTAGAAGGGCCAAGAAGCTTGACAGCCGCCACGAAACAGGAAAAAATGAGCAAGAAAACAGCGGCGAGAAGCGCAAAATTTTATTTGAAACCTTTTGCTTGAAGTAATCGTGCTGCATCGCCTTGATTATTAACACGACACCGCACAAACACACGACCAACACGACAGCCCTACGAGGGAGACAGGAACGCGACAAGACCACGGAATGCATTTAGTACAATAACGATGGTGATGAGTCCACCAGAAAAAAAAAATAACAGCGAAGTTTGTACTTTTGTTGAATGAAATGCAAGCAATTTTTAACACCAAAACACTTCGTAGACACCATGTTTAGATTAAAAATACAGATCTCGGGGGTCATGTATTTGGCACCAAGACTGGCGTCCTAAGTGCTTCTGGCGCTGAATCTGATCGCCAAGCAACTAAGCCATGTGAAGTGAAAAGTCAGCATGACAGCCTGGGCTGTCTCGAAGACCCGGTTGCTAACGTACAGTTAGGATATGGTTCCAGGATTGTTACGCATGAGTGGCTGGCAACGCAACTTCGTTATGGCGGCTATGTACAGGTCGAAAAAGTGAAATGCCAACACTCCCTGCCTGTCATCACCAATAAGGCTAGGCTCATCTTATGGTGAATACAAATGGACATTTTGTGACTTCTCTTTGCAGTGACCCTTGCGCAAAAATGAAATGCATGGTGAATGTGGGTTTCTAGGTTAATTTAGTTTACTAAACGTTTTTTTTTTGTGATTGGCGCGTGTGTTAGATTTAATACACGCAGATCGTATCCAGTATCGCAATGCGAAGTATTTTCTGGGAAAAAATGGGCACTGTGACCGTTTGTATATATCAATCCGTTCTCTATCTAGCGGCCTACGTCTGGGCTCACTCAGTGATAGTCGTCTTACCCTGGGTGCATTTCACAATCGACGTTGATATACGTGGTGGTATTACGATGACTATTCGTGCCACAAATACCAGTGATATGTCCGCGGTGCGTGTAATTAAACTCTTTGCCTTCAGTCAAGTGCATGGCGCACAAACGGTACCCGTGGTAAGCGCTTGGCCGTCTCGTGGGGCCTCCGGCATATCTCATATGGTAGAACGACCACCCGGCAAAAAGGTTGGTACTTTACTCGAATCCCATAACGCAAAGGACTTATTAGCCTGAGAAGAATAATTTCTGAAGAATGCGAATGAACTTTGCTTTCACTGTCACCGTACAAACAGCGGGCTACTATCCCCGTTGCGATGCTGCATAAGGAATACGTTAGTACAGCCACGGCCATGTCTGTGTGGAGCACGCGAGCAGCCAGTTTTTGCTTCTTCGGCGCGAAACCCTATGACATTTTCGGGCTCTGAAGCAGTGTATCAGGAGCATTTGTGTCCTAGTAGTAAGGCTGACCACATCAGAGTCCGATACTGCCTCAAGGTTTCGCCCCACACATCAAAAACCGGCTGCTTGCATGCTCTACACAGACGTGACCACGTACAGTTACGAAGGAATGTTACGATCACTAAGCCTGACCAAAAACTCTTAAACCATTTATAAGAAATTTCATTTCCCCGTGAAGATCTATATGGTCAGACGGTCTCATGGGCAGTTGGCGTTTGACCTCATTATGCCCATGTCACACCATAATCTTTATCCCTTCTTTTCTAATAAAAAGCTGTTGAGGAGAACTCCAAAGTCTAGACAATATAGGAGGCCCCACTTGCTTCGTGTGCGTTGTAATAATTCCCAAAAAGCACGCGGCGCATTTGCTCGTGCCCTTACCTGTGTTTATCAGCGCACTTTGTTGGGTTGTCGTACTTGTAGCATTTTGTCCTTAAAATGTCGAAGTATCCTATGCCTAGTGAAAAGGCTGTAAACGTTTGGGCGTTCAGTAGACAGTTGAAGAATTTTTCATCAGCTTCACAGTTTGTCCTGTAGAGGTAGAAAAAGAACTAGCCAATGAGAAATAGCCAAACATATCCAACTTTAGCCAAGTGCGTGAAGGTAGCCCTGCGCAGGGAAGAACAACTTGGGGGCTTCTATTGAGGTGACTGCATATAAGAGCCATTGGTGGAATTGTAAATAAGGATATCACCAACCCTTGAAATCATAAATGGTAAGATTAACTCATTAGTTGTTCATCTTATTGTTCATTGTGTTGAAGTTCTTTTGCCCGTTGTTATAGATGACCCCTTTTTTCGGGTCTAGCAGGGATACATTAAACTATAGAAGTAACAATCTTGTGGCGACGATAAAAATGAGCACCAAATAAATCTCCCAGAAATCACAGTTCCTAGAATCGAAGCATATGTTGGAGGTACTTTCGCAACAATTTCTCGCGTGATGATGAAGTCGGAGTTGTGAGTATCGTTTACCTGCGCTTCGTTTCCAATTCCAAGAAACGCCCCAAAATGACGTGAGATGTCCAATCGGCAACGTCAATGAGTGCAGAGCGCAGTACATGAAGAGCGGTTGCGTTTGTCTCGCTCACTTTCAATCACGAATAAAAGTCGCTTCCACTGTTCGGTAATATGCAAAATGGGGCGTTATGCAGCATTCGTCCCTGAGACTCAGCCACCTTTCGTCGAAAAGTATTCGGTGCAATACGCGTGCTGCATTACACTCTGGAACCTTTAAAGCTGCCTCGGTCGCCATGTTTTGACATCTCAGTCTGGAATGCCAGCTCTTACGCTTTCACCAGATATTGGTAGCTTGGTTCAAATTCAGAGAACAATATATAAGGATCTAAATAGTATACAAAAAACCAAGCCACTTTTCTTACCCTCTCCAGCTTAAAAAATAGAGAAATTGGCACAAAGTAGCCGCGTCTCGCAACCCTGTTCACTTCGAGCGCTGTGAACATCGTCCCGCTGGTTTGCTATTAAGCGTAAGAAAATTGATCCGTGTTTCAATGAGAGGGCCAATTAGCACTGTATTTGTGTGGAGGACGGCTACGGCAGCCACTTTGCTTTTTATGTAAGGAGCGGTGGTGGCTACCTGAAGCTCCAGCTTAGAAGACTGATCACTAAGGGTTCGGACATGCTTGAAATATGAATTTTTTAATACCAGGCAACGGGACACGAAGTTTATTGAGTCGACCATCCATCTCGGGGATAAATGGCATTTTCGACTGCCGCTAGCCCATTGTATACACAAAAATTAAATATGAATATACTATCTACAAGAAGACTGTGATCGTGCTTATCTTCGAACTTTCCCTGTCTGGCTTATGGTGGTGGTGCTCATTTTCTAAGCGTGTGCTTTTTTAATCGTGCAATGAATTTTCCGCCCGCTAATAACAGTCAGTAGTTAGCTCTCGTCGTCGAGTGCTTCACCCTTAGAGGTTTGCGTAAGCTTTTGTGGCCAACTATCTGAAAGTCAAAGCTTTCGTTCATAATGCTGAAGACAGTTGTAGTGAGCTAGACCACCATTTAAACGGTGCAGATTCTGCGCAAGCGAACTTACATTGTGTAGAACAGCTTATTTCCTTATTCCGCGCTTCGCTCCAAATGCCGGTATGCTCTCCCTGGCCGAGTCGTGCTCCCGGCAACACATGTCCGCCTCCCAGGACACTCCGAGGTCGTTATACTCGGTCGCTATGTTTCCAGCGCCGCACCATTTCGTTCCTGCGCCGAGACATTGCCGTGTCTCAAAATATTTTGTAAGAACACATTTCATGATTTCACAATGTGGGATTTACGACTCACGATAAAGTAGGCACGTTCTGGACATGCCACAAGACATGTCACATCGGTACAAGCTCGTCTCGAATGTGCCCTTGAGTGAAATGCAGGTTAGCGAAATAGCAAATATTGCAGAAATCAACATAATGGAACTTCGATTACGCAAGAGAATTGCAGGTGCATGGTAGAAAATTACCTTGCCCACTGACATTTTGCGCACAAAAAAAAAAAACTGAAACTATCAATTCCAGAACGTAGGGTCTTAGAGGTGACGGATAGCACAGACAAGTGTGAAACCACTAGTTTCCATCACTGTGATTTTAGGAGCGAAGCTCCTTAAGGCGTGGGCTGTGCGTCCCCTGTATGTAGCCACCTCTCGTTCAGTTCTAAGTATTACGCTAGCCACCGCCCGATCTAAAGGGTACAGCCATATCCATCCGTCCGTCCGTCCGTCCGTCCATCCATCCATCCATCCATCCATCCATCCATCCACCCATCCGTCCGTCCATCCGTCCGTCCGTCCGTCCGTCCGTCCGTCCGTCCGTCCATCCATCCATCCATCCATCCATCCGTCCGTCCGTCCATCCATCCGTCCATCCGTCCGTCCGTCCATACATCCGTCCATCCATCCATCCGTCCGTCCGTCCGTCCGTCCGTCCGTCTGTCCGTCCGTCCATCCATCCGTCCGTCCGTCCGTTCAAAAGATGGAAGATGTTATAAACTAGACGGCGGTACGTGTAGTTGATTATGAAAGATGCGAGGTGTTATAAAATAGGAATGATGCCACATATGGCGCGTGTCATCGTTCGATATAGTGCGGCGACGTACGTTAGGGGGAGCGTTGCAATAAAATCGAGTGGGCAAAATGTACGGAGGATTCATGGTTTACCAGGTTTACCTCCGGAGCTTCGCCCACTCATCATCATTCACTTCGTGGATATGGCGGCATTTTTTTAAAGGAAACGTTTCAAAATTTTACAAGTTGCTTAAAAGAGATTTTACTTTATGTTTTGTGAATTTGGAATGAAAACACGAAGTCATTCTAAGAATAATGAAAAATAAGTGATTTTACGGGTAATATTTTTGAAGAAACAATTGGGGAGAACTCTCATGTAAAATTGTGAAATATCTTCTCGTAATTGCATGTGCCAAAAGTATCCTTATAAACCACAATAATAATTGTAGGCATGATCATTTATTATTTAAAACTATAAACGTTTTATTACTAGAATCTTATGCCTTTTTTTCTGAAAGAAAGAACTTTCATCAAAATATAATTCTGGTGGCAACAGCGTTCTTTTGCTTCATAAAGGGTGCATGGTATTCAGAAATACGTCAAAAAAGCTTGCATTTAATAACTTCAGTGGTTGAAGAGAAAATGTTCCTTCTCTGACGAAACGTAGTGCACGGGAAAAACACAATTTAAAAGTCGCATTACCGTGGCGTAGTCACGGGATCAAGCACGTGTAGGGCAATTTTCATATGCCTTCCAATGCACGTAAAAACTCGCCATTTGGTGAAAGCGCTTGTCAGTAATGCTGAAATAATGTGCCATGAAAATTGAAAAATCTCATTTTTTAGTAGTCTTTGCCCCCCATGCCCCTTAAAGGGGTACTGACACAAAATCTTTGGCCTCGCCTTTTTCTGCTTCAAAGCGTTGCTGGGGGCCTGCTAGTCATGACACGACACATCGTTTGCTGCAGCATGCGACAGATAAATAATTACAGGCCCCTCATTATCAATCAGTTTCGGTTTGAGAGAGTTCCAAAAACTGGGTGCAACTGTCACCACCTAGCATGGGCAGCTCTTGACTACGTAAGCACACAGCAATGTGACGCACTTACGCACGGTCTACATCAAGAATTACTTTCGAACAGGAAACGGGACTGCAATGTCGCCATATACAAAACTTTCTTAGCATGCGCCACGGCCACGCACTCGCCACCAGCTGCCGAGAAATTTAGACTTCGGAAACTAATGCGGCAAAAGAAAAATGGCGGCTATGACGTCGTCATAACTTGTTTTGTTGACCGCAGCGTGGTGACTTGAGGGAAGTAGTGGGTCCCTTGGCGGGATCCCCTCCGAAGGTGTCTATAGCCCTATAGAGCCGACCACTCACGCAAACTTCAAAATTAATTTAAAATACCTTCCAAGCTATATTCGCTGTTGATATCTTGCAGATAATATACGAATGTTGACGAGAATCACCCCGCAGGCTATCTAGGCCCCAAAACTGTGTGTCAGTACCCTTTAACTAACCCTGGTATTCATCTCGCCGCAGGTCAATTCTTTTTGTATTTGAACTGAAGACATGTTACGCACATAAGCAATTTTTTTACGCTGAAAACTAGCAAGTAGCGTTACCGTTTCAGCTTTGGGAAAATAGTGAGATCTATGAATTACACTGTAGGTGACAGTAAGGACGTGTGCTTCAGTGTTCAGCTGAAGCAGATTGAACACTAAGTTAACCGTCAAATATGCTGGGCCTCAGTATCATGTAGTATCTGTGTGATTTATACACTATTACCAAAAATTACAGTGAACGATATTGCAAAAGCTAGATAGATGTACTCCACTGCCACCTAAAATACATTAGGTAAAATTATAAAGTTTGGCAAGCATCTTCTCTCTGCTTTCAAGATCTTTAGATTGTGGTAAATGCAACTTGAGTGTAATTTCTCACGAACTTCAGCAGCAAATTGCTTATGCAACTACCGAGTTCGCAGTGTTGCTGCATGCCAACAAATCCACATCATAGGTTTGCTGTCAATATTGTTTGCGGGTTAGATGCCTCTCAGAGCTCAGGCCATTCTCACAGCAGTTTGGCCTGTAGGGGCTGAAGCACTACATCGAAGAGAACATGTGCATTGTATCTGTCACAAAGTTGTGCCATTTTTGTATCTGCAATAAAAATCTAGGCTTTGTGCCTTCGACGTGTGGGACGTTTAGTTAGATACAAATGTATAACAGACGATCGATTTGATAATTTTGTTTTTAAATGTGCTTAAGAAGCAGCTGGTACTTAGGTGTGGCCCGCGTACTCCTATTGACTGTTCACCTTAATGCTGCCACTAACTATAAACATGTATATAAATTAATACACGAATAGACATTTGCAAAGCTAGCTTAAGTACTACAAATGTACACATGGAAAAATAGTGAGGTACCTAATCGCGTATTACAGTAATATTACAATATAATGGTCCACGTAACAGAAATGTTTCATACACGGAACATCCAGTCTTTACGGTAGAGATCATCAAGTCCGTATTTTTGGTGCAACGAAGTCTCTTTTGCAGCTCCGCAAAGCGAAGGTGTTACCTCAAGTTAACAGAAGCATACTTGTTTCTCTCGTCAAGATGCCTCTCATAGTGCCCAGCATGTGTCTGACACCTTGCGGACCTATAGCATGCCTTGGTAGATCTTGCATGCAGTATTCTCGCGTCAGTCCATTCTAAAACTGGCGATCCGAGCCTATTTAATGTATGCAGAAACTTTCGACATCGGCCCTTGTATTCTGTGAGACAGCTGTCTAGCACTAATTTGTGCGTTCGACCTAAAGTCACCACTTTGGGGTGTCGTTGCGGCCGTCTGGCAACTGTAACCATTTGGCGGGCATTACTGCAACACAATTAGGCGCACTGAAACGACTGCTCTGTGGCATTCAGCCTACGCCAACCTTGTTATCTTGATCTCACAAGGAAAAACAAAACTGAAACATTATTCACGTGAAGTCTGCACGGTGAAACAACACTAAAATTGTATTAAAATGCGTCAAGAAATGATGTTCAGACTAAATCAGCAAACACCAAAAATACAGAAATGAGGTATGGCCTATCCAAAGTAAAGGCCCACCAGGACCAGTTAGTTGAGAGATCTCACACCTCTTCAAACAACAGTAAAATGGTCAAAGCCTCTCTGATACTGCTAGAGAAGTTGCAAATGCCTCAATTATGTTTTCTCTTCCCCCCTATAATGTTTAGGAATATATATTTTCATCCGATTATCACGACAATATTGAACCTTTATTTCAGTCATCATATTTTATTTTAGTTGTCAGAGGGTACAATTCAGGCTATACCTGATGCTGCCCCGTGGATATTTTAATAAGAGTATTGGATAAATATATAACAATAAAATAAAGAGTATTTCATTTAATCTTAGTTTATTATATTTTGGATTCCTTTTTGCGTTCCATTCTTGTACTGTTTGTGCTGGTTTCCTGGCTCTTGGTTGACATGCTTCCTGTCTGCACATAGGTTATCTATGTCATACTTCTACAGATCACGTGAAATGTTACTTCTTCGAAACGTAAGCGAACTATGTTTTCTTCTGGTGCACCATTCGCCATGTGCTCTCCACGAAGATCGTCCGCAATTACACAGCTTTTACGAATCCATTAGGCGCCAAATTAGTGCAGACAGTTATTTTGTTCTGAACTTTAGCCCGCCATAACACTTCTCCCTTCTAAATGGTTTGCTGAGGTGGTGTTGATGACCAGATCGACTCAGCTAATAAAATTCAGTACGTTCCCTATTAGTGAAATATGCTTACCCCCAGGAAAATGAAACATCAAAGAAAAGAAATATGATAATCAAAACGACTAACGAAAATCACATAGCTGTGCACAGCTCGCTAGGCCACTATCTAGATGTGAACTCAGTTTCATGAAACACTCATGTTTTAGCTCTTTTTAAGCTAGGCTTCATGCATCCTAAAACATCAATACGAGCTCATAGTGCGTCACGTGGTTTGTGAAAAAGTCACTAGAAAATGATTTCTTCTGTACTCTAACTGCGTTATGTTTAACTTATTAGCGAATCATGAATATCACCGTTCTTGCTGGCACTGCGGCGATATTCTGACTGTTTTGCTTCTTTTCCGTTGGTTTGAAAAGACGTTTACCAAAAAATATAAATGCATTCATTGAAACATTTAAGTAAAACTTATTCATCCACCCAGAATGCGCTTTTGGCTTGAGAAATGTCACTCGGAACCCAGTGCCTAGAGGAAAGTGTCACCTCAGGTGCAGGCGTGATAAAGTCGTACATTGACTATACCACCTCAAGTATCGTTTTGTTAACCTCCAAAAAAGCGAAATGGTTCGCCCCATTTACGTTTTTATGCATTAGTCTATTTTGCAGCGAAAGCTATTATAAGATCACAAGGGTCCCGTGCGGCGCTCTAGTTGTCCGCCGCTGCCACCACCGGTGTCCATAACAACTATCACAGCAAATAGGAAAAAAAAACTGAGTAATAAAATACAAACAACACAGTGGGATTCGAACCCGTGTCCCCTGCGTGCCAGTCAAGTATTGTACCGCAGAGCCAAGCCGGTGCTTGAAACTCCATCGCAAGCTTGCCTTAGGCAGGCTTGATGTCAGGAAAGGAATCTCGTTAGTATAACTAATGGAGTGTTTGGAAACAGCAAAGGAACAACTAGGCGTCACAGAATGCGAATTACGTAATGAGTGGGTCGTCCAATGCTCCAACCTATAACAAAAGCTTGTTCTTGATCACCAGTTAACTGTAGCGCATACCCACTCAGGCGTAATTCTTCATCATCGTCAGCCACTTCATAAAAATTGGCACAAAATTCCTAGCAAGTGCTGCTCGTTCTCCAAAGATAGCATATTGAATGCCCGCCTTTACACAAGAATGTGATTATTTAGGGCGTAGTGGGTGCTCAGCCAGTGTGTTCGTAGCAGTTACCCAAAGAGTGCTTAAAAAAGGCCATGAAGGGCCACTCTTCCAGCTTTCGCTGTAACTGTGCTGCGCGTTTCGCGCAGGCCTCGTGGTTTTTAGATGCGAAGCAGCTTCGACTCGAGCTCAATCCGATGTGCAGCGTGACCACCCTTACAACGCATGCGTGTCCGCTCCCCTCTCCCGCATCACAACAACGTTGGCACAACGAGCGTGTGCTAACCTACGCTCGTCACCCCCCTCTCTCTCTCCTGTAGGCATTCCTCCCCACGGTGTTTACAACACCATTGCGCATGCGCCTCCTCTCCTCCTCTGTCTGCTCTCTGATGGTCCCCCTCTCTCGCAGCGCGACGCTAATGTAGGCAGCATCTGCTAGTAAGTTTCTCGATTGAAAGAACCGGCTATTCACGCTACACAGCCGTTAACTGGCCACCCTGTGTATTGTATAGGCACTACATTTTTGAGATTTCTCCAAGCGGAGATGTGATCTCCAAGGGCAGATTTCTCCTGTACATTGTTCAATAAAAATTCTCAGCGTGCGCGTTAACTAAAAGCGGACTGCGGGTCTCTGTGTCAAATCAGAGTCTCTTGTCTCTCATTACTCATAAGCAGTGATTGACATGTTCCAGTAAAAAAACAACGGTCCACCACTGCGTGCTTTTCGCTTCCCCCAGTTTCTCTCCCGCACAGCACCGCGATAAGCGCGAGCGTGAACGTCGCCGCCAGTGTAAGCGTTATTTCCCGTTGCTTCACATCTACACATGGTTTTCTTTCGCGGGAGATGTACTTTTCTTCTCTAATACTTCTTGCTTTACTCCAAAAGCTTTCGCTGCTTGCCAATGATGGCAACGAGAGCCACGAAGACTGGCCAGCTGGTCACGGGATCGAATCCCGGCAGTGGCGGCTACATTTTCGGCTGAGGCGAAAATGCTCAAGGCTCGCTCACTTAGATAATTGTTAAGCAATGCCAAGGGACCAAAATTTCTAGTCATCTACTACAGTGTCATTCATAATCATATTGTGATTTTTCTATAATTATAAATAATTGTTACAAAGCTCTCTAATTATTATGACAACAACGAAAGCTTAAGTTAAAAAAAGCTACTGTATAGTCAGCATTCTTTAAGGAATAAAACATTACCTAGAGCTATGGCCATGCTGCGTGCTTTCTCATTCATAAAGTGACATGGTTTCAACATTCCTGTTCTTAAAATACCTGGAAACATGAGGGCTCCTTGAAGTCCTTTGTCCCGAAGCTTTGGGAAATAGGAATCTTTAGCGTTCTGAGACTTCTGTGTGCATTGCAGCACAACGTTGGTCATCTGATATTCGTCTACTTGATCCACAACAGAAGCAGGTACAGATGAAAGTAATTCACCGATAAGCGCCCTGTGAAAAGAAGCAACACCAAACATGTGTACCTGTGTTCAACAGAAGGCGAGGTCTGCCGTAATTGACTCTCCCTTTCGTAATAAGCTTAATTGAGCTCAGTTGACATCATGCGGAGCATTAGGTTTCAAAGTAGCGTAATACAAAAATTGGCGTTACAAGCGAAAAGCATAATCTAGTAAGTGTAATCATGAACATGTAAGACACGTGTCTATAATTTAAAAGGGCCCCATCCGCGGTGGTCTAGTGGCTAAGGTACTCAGCTGCTAACCCGCCGCAGGTCGCGGGCTCGAATCCCGGCTGCGGCGGCTGCATTTTCGATGGAGGCGGAAAGGCTGTACGCTCGCGTGCTCAGATTTGGGTGCACGTTAAAGAAGCCCAGGTGGTCGAAATTTCCGCAGCCCTCCACTACGGTGTCTCTCATAATCATATGGTGGTTTTGGGACGCTAAACCCCACATATCAATCAACAGTTTAAGAGGTGAATAGAGCAAATAAATTTTCGTAGATCAAGCAACTCTGCTTTGTTCGCAATCTTTACATTTAAGCTTCTCCAAGTACAAACAACGCGCATAGCTAAAGAAAACAAAGTAATGCTACTTTCTGGAGGGTACACTGGGGAAAAATAAAGACAGACACACGTAGGGACTAGCGACAAGCCACAAAGTCATATGGCTGCATAGCGGCACTCTCAAAGTGCTTACGATTATAGGGCGAAGCATAGTCAGGTGGTATTTTTTATAGCTTCGAGGCCATACGTTACACTTCTATCAAATGAACGTGAATTTTGTGTCACTGTGCTTTCGAATTTAACGCAGGACATATCTTACCTTGTGCGATGCCCCCAATTTCGAACTAATTAGCTCAATTTCAGCCGCTATAGCTTGGTATCAGCATATCCTATTAGGCTGTATTTCTGCATCTTTCGGAATATGCGACGAACTGGAGGGAGGCCGACGGAATATTGCTTATCTAGTGACCAAATACTAAGCATTTGAAGAGACAGAAAGCTCTCGCATTCCTCTTGTCCTCCTCTAAGGTGCTCGTGAAAATGCACTGTAATAGAGAGACCTGGTGTCCCTAAAGCAGTGCTTTTACACGAAACAAATGCTCCTAGGATAAACTAAGAGATATCTTGCTAACTATTCAGCATCGTTACTACGAGAGAAGTACACACGGCGACATTTTTTTTTTAAATACATGGGTAGGTTTACACTGGTGGAAACAGTGTAAGAGTTCACTGAGCTGAACAGTGACTTGAATTTGTAAGCATCTTCGTATACAGACAATTCAATTTATTATTTATTTGCCTTCACTTACTGCAACTTCACGAGAGCTATTAGCGTTCTCATTGCATATCGACTGTATAGACAAGCAATCGTGCAGTAGCCATCCGCGAAAATTACCAGCAAAAATTATTTTACTGTCTAGTTGTTTCAGCGTAAGAAACTGTGTTTGTACACGTGCCTTGTATGCTGAAAAAAATATGCAAAACATGTTTATTGTGGAAGCGCCAGTGGCGCAGTGGCCAGAGGAAATGGGGAGGGGGTGGTGGTAAGCCTTCCATCTAGCCGAAAGGTTTCTTGCCTTTCACATCACTCTCTTCATGACCGCTATTCCAGCATACAAATGGCAATGATTTCGAAGTTATGCCGTTCAGTCAAATTTTGGTAGCTATGAATGGTGACCACACATTTCGAGGCTGCTAGCTTTTTGAGGCTACATGGAAACATTATATAGCACGTTCTCCTCTCAACACTTCAAGTATATTCATCTGTAGAGCTCTTCACCGCTGTCACGCAACCTCCAGCCAGCTGGCACACTGGCACCCTTAACACAGCACAGAGCGACGAAATTGGCCAAATTAAGTACAATGAACATCATTGGTAACTACGTTGCGGTTTCATTTATTAAATATTCCGCCCATTTTCTACGTACTACTAGTACTTAGCTAGCCGCTTCTTGGCTCTGCCAAGCTGCTTCAAGTATACAGCAAAACTATGCAGACCTAAACATTGTTATCAGCCTTGATACAGTAAAAACTCACTAAATGGGCTCTTCAAATCGAGAAATTCTAATTTTCGGACTTTTTTTTCTGGTTACTGCCAACCTATGTTTTTTTTATCGTAGGTTCAACTATCGGTAATTAGGGGTACATGGCTACAACCCGGCAAATTCGGGTTGCAGGTTGATAGCAATAGGTTGCTAAAATTTTGTGACGCGAAGGAGTCAAAACACCGTTCGCGAATCTGAACGGCCACGGACGTTCAGAAGGGCGTTGTTACCATCCACAATATTACCATATTCGAATTTATAGGGTTGTCTGCTTCAGTGGCTGAGCCTGACAAGGTTCCTTTTCGAATTGACTCATTACACATGAACCACGTGGACGTTATTTATGATTGCGTAGATAAGTGATTGGGATTATTAAAGCTGTGAGAAGCAGCTTTTACCGCCTTCTTTCAGAAGTGCGTACTCAGTGTATATAAATGGGCATTAGGGAGTCAGGTTTGTCCAGAAGAAGGCGCTGCGCTCAGAAGATTTATTGCTTTGTCAACGAAATCAGCGCACGCCTTCAGGATGTGTAAACGCCAGGATAGAGAGTTCAGCGACAACGGTTTCTTGCGCAGGGGAGGAGGCACTCTGTATTATCGTTTAGACATTGGGCAATTCCCGCGCAATTTGTCGAAACTCAAGCATGAAGGAAGCTGTTGAAGGTGAAGAGCTTGAGCCGTGGTCCACATGCTCGCATAAAACTCGCTTGCTGCATAGCAATGCCATATAATTTGGCGAACGGGGACAGTTAACGTACGCGCAGCGGTGTTGGCCGTGGCGGTACGTTATGAAGAATGGGTTCAGGTAATATTTCAGCTTACGGCACCCTTGAGCCATGGTGGCATTCTGAAGTCACCATTTGCAGTCAGGGACATCTGTGAGTGACAACGTGGTCACTGAATCAAACTATGAAGATCGAGGGCTCCACATGAGAGGTTTTGAGTAACCGTGACCCAAAGCCTTGTAGTAAGACCTCCTTTCAGTGGCTTAAGTCACCGGGGAGGTCTGGCTCGCGCGGTTGACCCGTGTGGTACACCAGATAGACAGAAAGGCAGACAAAGAAACTGAATGAAATCCTGGTTAAGGGAGAAGGATACTCAATTCGGGATATAGTCAGAGGCAGTCAGATGGCCCAGCAAAAGAAGGAAAGACATGGCCTCTCGATTCTGACATGGAGCTTCAAGTAATTCTTTTCCCGGAGCATGTGTGAGAAGACGTCTTCAAGAAATGGCTGAACGGGATTCAGTATAACTTTTGCTTGGGCTGCCCCATCCGTTTTTACAAGTTACGTCAAGGTGGCCCCAGGAAGCCACTGAACACCCATTTCTGCAGCTGCAGAGGTATATGTAGGCGGTGAAAGACCACGTGTGCAGGCACACAGTTTCATATTTAGTAAATGAGTGAGAAGGAGGGTACATCGAACCTCGTCAGGGTCGGCTTCAGACCTGTCTAATAGATATTTAAAAGAGGTCCCAAATGCGTCTTCATTATTATAGCCATGAGTTAATCACATAGATATAAACATTTACCAGTAAAACAATGACACAAAATGTAGTTGTTTCTGTTCAACTTTTATAACAAATCAATTCTGGTGATGTGCTCTATATCCAAGACAAAAATGTGAGTTCACAATGATTATTTCATGCTTAATGTTACCCTTAAGAGTGGCTGGCATCCATGTTTTTTCACCTGTTCAGCAAATGACTACGGCATAATACCCTTGAACATTAAAACGAGAGGTTCACGTTAAAATTACTCACCTATCACCAAACATGTTGCAGGACTGGATATACCCGTATTCGTCCAAAAAGACTTCTGCAAGCCGGTGACCACCGAAATACATATCTGTAACAACGCGACTACATAACAAAATTTTTTAGATTGACAAATATGCACTTCTGGAGCATTTTCGTAAATATTGAATAAAAAAGCAATATACGCAAGCCTTCTAACTGCACAATTTGCATCACATGGGCACCTTGAAGAGAAAGAAAAAAAGAGATAAGAATCAACGCTGGGAAGTTAGCCAGACGTTAGCGTCACCCAGTAGAGGGGTGACGAAACAAGGGCAAGAAAGAGAGTGTAGAGAGAGAGAGGGGGGGGGGGAAGAAAAACGCACATGTACCCAGGATAAAAAAGAACGAACACAAGACGAGCGCTCTGATAACATTCGTTCAGAAAGACTACTCAGTCGCAAAACGTGCAGCGGCGCTTGCAGGACCTTCTTTTGTGACCTTGCGTCCTGTCGATGGTGCAAAATTGTTTCCTCTGTCAAACATTGGTGATCCAACTAGCCACATATAAGTTTCTTATGTTCACCAAAACATCCTGGTACAACTACAATCAACCAAAATATCTGAGAGGGGCACAAAAAAGGCTTTTAAAGGTTTTTAATCATAACTTGAAGCCATAAAATATCATTCCTGAATAGAGTATTATTGTTTTAAGCATGGGTAGTAATGGCAGAGACATCACAAGCGCCATGTTTCACTACTCGTCCTCTATGAATACCATTCACTTTTACGCACGTGGAACATGCTTCATCTGCAACATTGGAAAGAATATTTATTATTTTTATTCAAAATCATCATGAGCCTGACTACACCCACTGCAGGGCGAAAGCCTCACCCATGTTTCGCCAATCAAACCAGTACTGTGTGCTTTCTGCTGCCAACTTCCCAATCTCTTATGCCCACCTAACTTCTCGTCTCGCCTTCGTGCGTTTGCCTTCTCTGGGAATCGAGTAAGTTGTCCTTAATGACCACTGGTTATCCTGCGTGCGCGCATGTGCCTGGCTCATGTCCATCTCTTCTTGATTTGAACTATGAATTCTTAAACCCCGTTCAATGAATAATAACAATATGCATTTCTTTTGATGTGCGGCGTTCGATATACTAGACCAGTGGTCAGCAACCTGTTGAGAATGAGGGCCACGTTGCATGCAGCCAACACTAGTGGGAGCCAGACGGCGAAATTGTGTAGCAGGGCTTAGCTGGCAGAGCGAGAAAATTCTACGAATTTATTTTAATCAAAAGATATCGGCATAAGAAGCAATTTTTTCTTCAGCACGTATATCACAAAGCTACATTCGAACAAGGGTTACAAGCTAAAGTACCATTTTTGGTCAAAATTACCATGTCAACTTTGACATAAGAAGTGATAAGGAAAAGAGGAGGAGGCAGGCTGTCAAGGCCGCACTGGAGGTCGCATAACATTCCCCAGCGGGCCACCTGGACTTCCACCGTTATTTGTTTTTCGTTTTGTTTTTGAGGAGGTGGGCACTTTAGTGGGTTCGAAAAGCTATGATTAGCTTACGTATAATCTAACTTCATAGAAATACCCAGAATAGAAGCTATACTCTATAAACCTTCCATGAAGAGTATTAAAAAATTAGCTTAATCTTGAAGACATGTGACGCTGGTAATCATTGCATAGATGTACAATTTATAATAAACTTGTTCAAGCATCTGGTATGTTTTGTCTTACCGATAGGGGACTGGTAGGTGGGAGAACCCATGTTCCCAATGTCACAGGACAGCCACCAGAAGCCACCTTACGCTAATTCCTCACAACCTCCCAACCTCCCGCATTACAAACAGTGAGCACGTTTAAAACTATAGCCGATATTACCTTCGTCGTTGCTTGGGAATTCCCTATGCCCTGTGCCTTTTGATATAAAATAATGCTTGCACCTTTACAGTTCAGCTTCCTATACGCGAAATGTACCTTCCTGTCAATCTTCAAAATAGGCGTTGCTTCAGAATACATTATCTTCTTTCGTAGTCATAAAGAACTGCGCTATTGAGCGGCGTGGGTGGTTTCATACCTCGGGTAGCTAGGGAAAGCTCAAAGACTCACATTTGCACAATGCTTCTATTGCAGTTGCTTTAGGAAATCGTGTACAACAAACTAGATAACGTGTAAATGAGTAATCGAATGCACTCACGTAATCATGCCTCAAAGCATGTTCCTCAAGTTCTCACTTGTTTACAAGTGTTAAGCTACCTAAGCAATCGCTAACTTGGCGGCTGTCTCGTTCATCAGTGAAAGCGAGCTTACTGGCTTGGATATGTAAACTCCGCCCCTTGTGAAGCCGTTGCCGGCGTGTTCGACCTATCTTCAAGATTACGCAAAGCGATCACAACACCGAACAAATAAATGACGACGGCCAGACCGCAACCGAGTCCCAAGGAAGGCATCATTGCCTGAAAAAAGAGGGCAGAAAATTACACAATGGTGAAAAAAAAAAACAGTGAACTCCATGCAGTATAGCATTATATCTTTGCAACATTCATTATTTGCCGTTGTACTAGGAGTCACGTCTTGAAGTGAGTAGAGCAGTCGCGCAAAACGTTACGCACTGGAGCTAAGACTGACTGCTAAATCGGTTCAGTTCTGTTATTGCTGCACTCGAAGCATGATATCCTAAATGAAAGTGAAATTACAAGCAAGGCCTTGCCTAGTGCTGACAATTGGCTTACTTATCATTAAATGATCGTCTCATCAAACATATAGCATGACGTTTTACAATTTTAGTGGTTTCCAATAGTTTTGCATCGCCTTCCTATTCGTACGGATTCATGCTGAAGTGTTCTGGTGAATGTTTTTCTGAAAGTCAGAATAATAATGAATATTTATTCTATAGCTAAATAAAAGATGCATATTGCACAGCGTATGTATTCATACGCGTCATCTTATCATATGTTCATACTCATCATCATCGGTCTGACCTGTGTTGTGGGGCAGACGCTCGGCAAGTAAAAGAAGTGTCTTGCAGCCAAAACGTTGCCTTACAGTATCGAGATATACTGGACATACTATATGCGGTGTCATTGTGCGGCTGAATATATACCGGTTTGCCTGGACATAACGTGCTTGTGCGTGTGAGCGAAATTCTTAATTCGTCAATATTCATAACCTTATTCCACAAGATACAGGCAGAAACGCTACCTATAAAAGTCTGATTAAACAGCAAAGGCACATTTGTTACTTCAGTTATTTGTGAAAGCTACGAACTTTTAGAAAAAAATAATAATGTTTTATCAGCTGTATAGGCACCATCCTTTTTCGGAACGTTCTACGGAAGGCCCTTAAAATTCTTATTATGATGGCATACATTTATAATCATTTGATATGTTCTCACTAAGTGGTACACACAGTTTATGAAGACTCGCATGTCAGACAGGCAGGTGTGGCTACCATCGCGGAAGCTATGCCACTGCGTGGATCCTGAATTCGACAAAATGACCTTATTCAAGCGTCATGGCGGAGAAACGCATTCACATATGCAAGACTGCGTGGCATAAGAATAAAGTTGCAGCAAACGTCACACCACAGGAGCCGTGTGGGAAGACTGCTGTAAGGCTTCCCACTCAGTTATTCGCATCCCACCAAGTAACTCGCATCTTCAATTACCTCGGACAAAACAGCTACCTAAGTGCGTGCTCTTCCTTTTAAATGTTTTTGTTCATTGCCGCGTGGATATCTCACATGTGTGGTTCGATTAGGCACCCAAGGATAGCTTAATATGAACTCCATAAGACCGCTCATCTAGTCTTTTCTGTGATTGCAGTGCGCGTTCTGGTCTGGTCTGACGTTGTTTTGCAATCGGGCTACTGGACAACAAAAACAAAAGTTGACTTTCTGGCCGTTCAGAAATGAACAGCACGAACCCTTTCGTCGCATGGACTAGCTCAATTACGAGAGGATACGTTACGTAATACTCCACCTGTTAGAATTCATACATCTGACACCCGTTGTCTTCGCCACATTCATTATGTTATAATCATCATCAGCCTTGGCACGTGCACTGTAGACAAAAGGCTTGTTTCATGTTTCTACAATCAGCCCGCTCCAGTATTGGCAGTGGCCTTATCATATAAGGAAAATTATCAATCCCACCTACCCACCTAACTTTGTGTCTCAACCTTGCGCACAAGCCTTTTTTTTTTCACATTCACTGTGTTACTGATATGGACCAGCAGTTCCGTTGCTTACGTGCTACGGGCCCTGCTTACGCCCATGTAATTATACTTGTTTTTACCCTACCGGTAACTGCTCTCGTAGAGCATAAAATGTGCGCAATGAGGTGTTAGCCTAGCTCTTACCCCAAGTGTTTAGCGAAAAGTAGCTCATCATTTATCCATTAATAAAGACCATTTTTGTAGGTTAATAAATAAGAGAGATGTGTGTTGGAAAAGCATAAATAATAGTATGGACATTGTTATAATATGTTGAACAAAGGTTAATAAGCACAGTATAAGCATAAATAATAGTATGAACATTGTTATAATATGTTGGACAAAGGTTAATAAGCACAGTATACTTGTGTGAATTCGAAAAGCGGGATATAAAGAATGTGACACAAGAAAAAGTAAATATAAACACCAATAAAAGAGACAAGAATCTGAAATAACAGCGTAGTGTTGGCAAATTAAAAGTAAAAAAAACATCAAAATATGCGGCTAAATTGTTCGTGCATCATCTTGTAGAGTATTCCGTAGCTCAGCAGCCGTCGGTAATAAATAAGGGTTTCTTGAAGGCATTAGTAGTGCCGTACAAGCGTTGTCACTGAGACTATAACAATGAAAGTGTGAATTGCAGTTAGGCTTTCGCGAGATATAGTTTCTGTGGAGAAGGAATTCATAGTACTGAAGATGATGCCCTCTCACGCCAATGTGTCAGATATTTTATACGTTGTGAGACTTTCAATAACTTCTGTGATGTCTCCAGTCAGTTGCACTGCCATGATGATAATGCTTTTACTGTCTTTCGAGAATCCTCGAGGGGAATGAAGCGACATTATTGACAGTTTTGCGATAGGTTTCGATACACGGATCGAATATGACGGCCTTTGACATTTTTTCTGTGCAATGATACTGTCGTTCATAATGATATAAAAGACAACATTGAAAGCACTATGATTTCAATGTGGTCATTGAAATCATTTCGAATGTAGGAACGCAGGGCTATCCCTCCATTTAAACGACTTTAAGTGCACTACTACAAAACTCTTTATGTCCAACACGCGACTGAGACGCAAGAGCAGGACTCTGCCTTCATTGAAATGATCATGATTTGACCAGAGGAAAAAATTCTGCTGCCCGTGTCTAGTGGTCGCATGTGGGACACAAAGAGTCCTGTATCTGTAGTGTTCTTTGTGCAGATGATGCTGACAAAGCACGGAAAAAACTGTAAACAGTATTCCCGGCACAATGGGCGATTTCTTGATGTCGGAATGAGCAAGAATTCTCCGTTCTATTCCGTAGTTGATTGCCTTCAAACGTCGGTTTTGGCTGGACACAGACGACGAAAGTGTGCCAAGTGGGGCGCGTCCGTTATGTGATAGATGAGGTAAGAGAAAATCATTTCAGACACTACATTTATTTATGACTGCGTAAGCATACGCACGCAGCTATGTTGTAGGCAGAAAGAGTGTGGAATATTAAAGAAGAATGGCCGTCTGAGAGTAGGATTCTCATCATTGTGTGCAGTGACGCTGGGAATACAGTTCTCAGAAAAAAAAAGCTATTTAGGCTACATTGACTCACGAAAGAAACGAAATTCAATATCCACACAGTCTGTAATGTCTGCTTGAGCTGTTATGCACGATTTGTCTACATAATAGTAAAAGTATTTATGAAAGCTCTGTAATTAAAACATAATGATGATTAATACTTTTCGCTGTATTTGAACTATCAAATAACGCGCACGCAGATGGAAAAAATCATCGCATTCCTTTTTATACCACCCAAAAGTGCATATCGTTCTCTGAGTGCAGTTTCCTGTACGCGAATAAATCTGTTTACCCAGACATACCAGCAGGCACGTCTCGCAAATTTTTTTCTGTAGCTGTGCCTACCAGTTCACTGCAGATAGTCGAGCATTATTCTTTTATAACACACATCGCTCAATTCAAACCCGGTTCGTCTAGGAAAAGTAATATACCGCAGTGCTAACGCTCTTGCTCACCTGTGCGCCGTTTGGTGTATGCCACGTTGTTTTGTCGAAGAGAATACGGTACCAGACGCCACATCACTTTGCGTTAATGTGAACTGCAGGCAACGTACCTTTATGCGCGGATAACACAATCGTGCATTGTGTTTCTCCCACACGATTATTTCAGCAAAGCGCAGACAACTTGCGCTGCAAAAAATTGTCGCATGAAGCGTTCGCCTCCTAAATAAAGTTATTTAGAGAGGCGACGCATTTGCGGCTCCTTCTATGGGCGGTTACTGTACGTGTTTAGCAGCCGCAGGGGAGGAGGAGAGGGCGAGAGGTATGTCTATGCTCCCGTGGCTAATGCTCTTTAAATAGACGCCTTCTCAGTATCATTCGTCGATTTATTATTGACGGAATGCCCGATAGAAGCAAACCAAACTGTTGAATCACGCTGTTTGTTTAGAAAAGCGAAAGCTGTTATGAGATCACGACTCTGGTCACGCGCAGTTGTCCGCCGCTGCCGCCGGTGTCCGTAACCGCAACAACTAACACTAATAACACAGTAGGGCTCGAGGCTGGGTCAGGTGGGTGCCACCAGTATTCTACCACTGAGCCACACCGGTACTTGGGACATGTTGGTAAACTTGCCTTAGGCAGGCTTGATGTGGGGAAATCAATCGTGTTAGTACGACTTATAAAGCGTTTTGAAACAGCGAAAGAACAACCCGTCATCGCTCAACGTGAATAGCATGACGAAGGGGTCATCCGTTAGCTCCATCCCATACAAAAGCTTGTTCTTGCTTTACTATTAACTGTAACACATACCCACTTTAGCCATAATTCCTCATCGTCGTCTGCCACGGCATGAAGAATCGGCGTAAGGTTCCTTGCAAGTGTTTCAGTGACTACGATGCTTCTCAGAATGATTATACAAAAATAGCATAGCGAATGCCAGCCTGCTACCCAAAAAATTATATTCTTACTGTCCTAGTGGGTATCAAGCAAGTGCGCTTGCAGTAGTTACCCAATTTGTGTTATGAAAGGCTCTGAAAGCCCGCTCTTGTAGCTTTCACTGTGACTGTGCTGCGCCTTTCGCGCAGGACTGGCGTTATTATATGACCTAATCGCAATTTAATTATGTTGCTGCGAACTTGATGTAGTAGTACTACAAAGCTTTATTACATGCATAAACCCGACATGCGGGAGCTCCAGTGCCCCATAGGAAGCATAGAGTGTGAAGAGCGTAGTGTGTCCGGCAGGGTGGTATCCCTATCCCGGGAACCCACTGGCATGAGCAATCTGTTCAGCTCTTTGTGCGGAGCCACCTCAACACTCTTTCACGTCAAGTTGGAGTGTATAGAAAGCACGGCGAAGAGCACGACACAAATGGCACGTGGGACGAACGGGAAGCGCTGCCGGCCAGCCCATCTTTGGTGGATCAGCAAAGATTATGTAACAATATTTTCGTTACAGCCGAGCTTTTATGGTCGAGGTTCGCCTTAAATTACAGATAGAAAACAATCGTCATCACGAACTGACAAAAGCTGAATCACTGCGACAGCATTATGTACAAATGGCTTAGAAGAGTACCCGAAGCATGTGTGTCTATAGTGTTGTTCAAGTTTTTCTTATGTATTTTATGCAGGTCCATTTAGGTGTGCCCTAAATTTTTATTGGTTAAGTACGTATAGAAGTCGGACTAGGGTCGGAATAGGGTTTTTTTCCGCCGGTGTGTTGTCTTATTCGGTTTTAATGGACCAGCTTGGCGAGTGGTAAGTTTTGTGCAATATCTGTGACACGTACGCCCTGTAGGTGTTGCGCGGAAGATCTGTTACGACCGAGTTTCGCGCACGTTTTCTAGAACCGGCCTGCATCGTACCCATACGTGATAAGTGTCATTTTATTTTTAATTAAGTAAGCACCCACTATACGCCATGTACGTCGTTCTGGGGGAGAAGCCAGGTTCCCACTATGCATCTGCGAGGCATTATATGCGCTTTATCAATGACAAGGAAGCGTTATAGCTATGCCCTTTGTAATGGTTTGGTCGTAGAACAGGTTCAAAAGGATGTAGTGAGAGGGTGAAAGTCAAGCCAAGCCAACACATGCTTGGTGGTCATCAGCTCTGCTGGGATCTATAGCCCTGCCCGATGTAGGGCAAACTGCACAACTTTATTTTTCTTTCAATTATTCAGTGAACCCGCTGGGAGATACAAAGGTCTGGACAGCACTCTCGTATAGAGTAATGTATTAAGTTCCACTGCTTTTGGCATCCGCATGTTGGTTGACCGATTCCGCACGTACTGGCCAGTGTCACGTGCGCGACCAGCTGGCATGGTTCTGCGGGGTGACGCTGCTGCAGTTGCGGGACCTGGCGTGCTGAGCTCAAATGCATCCGTAGTCTAAATATACTCGCAGACTATAGCTTTGCACGAGTGGAACGTTTTGATGTGTCCTTGTCGAAATTACTATGTAGTAGTGCTCAAGGCGATTGCGACCTCTCGATGCAACTGAATAAAGCTTCCGGTCAAACATTATGCGCGCGACTCCTTCAGAACAAACAAGGCACCATTTCTGGCTGTGTCGAGAAACGCATTTGCGTAAGAAGATATGGTGATAACCTCGCGTAATGCGCACAGCTAGCAAAACAGAGAGACTTGCCAACATCATTTATGGTTTAAACAACGCTCGACGATGTGCATGCCATTGCTATACGTACTCTTGGTCATAACGTACTCTTGGTCATAACGCGTAAGAGCCAATAAGTGCCGCATGATGTCACCCCGCCGAGCAGTGATGGCAGTCTGTATGTCACGCGCTTTATAACGATCCGGACGGGAGCGTACATTCATTACGAATGCTTATTAGGAAGTGTGCAGTCATACACGCAATGGCTATGTTCATTGATTGATTGATATGTGGGGTTTAACGTCCCAAAACCACTATATGATTATGAGAGACGCCGTAGTGGAGGGCTCCGGAAATTTCGACCACCTGGGGTTCTTTAACGTGCACCCAAATCTGAGCACACGGGCCTACAACATTTCCGCCTCCATCGGAAATGCAGCCGCCGCAGCCGGGATTTGAAATGGCTATGTTCATGAATCTGCGTTCAAGGAGAGGGGGTGGTGCGCGCAATTCGCGCCAAATCTCGTGTTTTCCTTCGAACTGACATGTTTTCAAAGGTCCGAATGTGAAAATGCTTTAAAAAAGAGGCTAATTTCTTGAAAAACGCTTCGTAACATTGTAACAACTTACATATACGTATTGCGGAAAACTCGAGACGTAGAAAGTTTGTTATTCGGAGAAAATAAACCACGCACACTTGTTCTTTTAATAATACCCTGCAGTATCGCTATAGGTGGAGGCCGAAAGAGGTGCACGCATATGAATGCTTTAGACTATTGTAACCCAGTGAAACGACGACTGCGTATAATATGTATATAAAAATTAATAAAATATTTGAGGCCAGAGCACTTTCTGTACAATGATTTCCCATAAGCTATATTGTTTTGTAAAGAATCGGGGGCCTGTTCTACCACTGTGAACACAACAGAGTTTAGCCAACAGATACTGAGTTCACCGTTCGCCCTCTTCTAAAATGCGACAGTGCATGACAAAAAAAGTAGATGACTCAACGAAGCATATTGTTGCTTTACAAAAATACGATGAACTGATTCCACGAACTATTGCAACTGACGTCATTCGAATTAATCTTCGTACAGCCGGTTGCGCCAGATTGTTTTGTGTTCGGCCATTAAGAGTCACAAGGCAAGCTGACGTCATTGTCAAATGGAGTAGTTGTGTGCGTGACGTAATAACGGAGGTCACGCCCACTGTGCCGTGGAGGGTTATGTTCGTTCTCTATTCGAACATGACGTTGGCTTTGCTTCATAGCGTAGACATTAGTTACGCCGGTGCGACATTATTGATCCAGAGCTCACAAGTTCTCCGCGATGGTACTCAGTTACACGATATAGTACGGTAGAGAGAACTATGGAGCTACCTAAGGAAATTGCGTCAGCCGGCATGAGTATATTGCGTAGTGCATAAATTAGCATTACCATCGTTCTCTCGGCGCCATACGGCCTACAGCAGCCTTGCGGCAAGTTGAATTTCAGCACTCCAGCGTTACTTCCTTCACTTTTTTTATGCTGATCAATTAGAAACAGTTGCTAATGTTCTCAACAGCTCACTCTGTTATCCAAAACTAAAGCAGGAACACAGCAATAAAGGCCACAAGTGTCAGGTGCAAGCAGGTGCAAGGCTGCGCAAGCTAACGTGAACTTTTGTAGTGGTTTTGTTAGCAAGTAGCAGTAGTCGAATAATTTAAGCAGCCGTTTTATAACGGCAGGCTATGTACTGTCTTGGTGGGGCTGGGGCAAGCCTGCCCAGAAGCCATTGAGATGGTCTGAGTGCCGTTCTCGAATGGAGGCGTAGATGGTCCCGGCTGCTGGAGGGTCGTCGGCTTTATGAGCGGTGGTCGCTGGTGCCGTGAGCGACATTCGAAGGCAAACCCATGGCAGCAAAGACCCACGGAGCCCAGTTATGGTTCGTAGGTTGTATAGACTGTGCCATTGTAGAGAAATAAGACAGATTTAACGCCTTTGCTGCAGCTCGGTTGTTCGTTATCGGTCTCGTCTTTCTCGCCTGCCTTTGTAGCTCCCCGCGAGCCCGAGTCCCTGAGCCACTCTTCGTCACTACACAAGAAAAACTATGATCTTTCAAAAAAAAAAGAAATGAACATTACCCGAAAATGATGCAACTCATTGCCATATAGCGTAAGACCTGAGGTCATATAGCGTATTGGTTATTCAATAATTGAAGATATTTGACCTTTACCAATGGGATTCACCGAGCGCCCGTGTTAAGCAGTTTCCTCGCGTTCACAGTAGCTCAGTTGCATTTAGGGCGGAATGTTGCGATATCACTGCACTAGTCGTTGCACTATAGTTTAAGAGGGCACCGCGGTAGTGTGAGTGCACATCTTAAGGAGCAAAAAAGCAGAACTTACTGCTTATCGTCGGATAGTCACGGGACGCGAGCAGAAACGTAACACACGATGTCATAACATGGCGAATATTGAATGAAATGAAAAGGTTGTGTCTAACGTTATGTAACCATCGCTATTTGAAATTTTATAAAGCTCTATTTTTCGGTGGATCGGGGATGCTTTCCAAAAAACATATTGTCAAGAACATAGGTGCTGGTGCCTTGAGTGGGGTTTACAACCACGGCCGTGTTATGATTTCAGAGTTCCACGTATGCTGTACGAAATATCTGTAGTTTCGACGTGACGGTCCATGGGGTGGATTATACCAGACACTGCAAATATAAGTTGTAGTAGAAAGGCTGCGTGACGATTCCGGTTCAATTCTGTCAGTACATCTAAAGGTTATTTGGGTCAAACATACCATAACCATGCAAACTGGCTAAAATTCAAATAGGCTTCATACTTTTTAAACTAACACAACCCGTTTTAAGATACTACACCAAATGTTCCTCTGAAGTCGACCTAAACCTCAATGACACCACGCGGAAACACGTGAGGAAGGTCCCCCATCGCCGTGCAATTTTTCTTTTTATAAGCGTATATACCAAGGAGGTTTAAAAAAAAATCGCAGCATTTCCACGGAGTGAATGATAATGAGTGGGGCGAAGCTTCGGAGGGTTTTATAGGTAAGGCACAAATCGTCCGTCCGCTGGCCACGTCCATCCGTCCGTCCACCGGTCTATCTGCCCGTTTGCCTGTGTCTGTCCATCCGTCCGTCTGTCTGTCTGTCTGTCTGTCTGTCTGTCTGTCTGTCTGTCTGTCTGTCTGTCTGTCTGTCTGTCTGTCCATCTATCCATCCGTCCATCCGGCCGTCCATCTAGTGAGTACTCCAAGTACCACCATCTAGCATCATTTCATCATATATTCACCATACAGAAGTACTGCCATCTAGTGTACATTCCAAGAACTAAAGAGTGGTGGCTACCTACAACTACAAACATCGAGGACGCACGACACGTGACCCCTAAAATGTTGAACATCCTTGGTATATAAACATACCCACATTCAAACGTACACGCGACCTAATGTCTGGTTGAACCTCACTGCCTCACTCCCAAGAAAATCACAGTATATGCACCGAGTAAATGATGAAGAGTTGTGCGAAGCATTCGTTCGTCCGTGCATGCGTCTATGCGTGCGATCGCGTTCCAGAATGCAGACGGCACGCGGGTAACACCGACGAGACGCGAGCCAAGGAAGTCAAGTGCAAGCGTCTTCAACGCGCCCACCGCTCTGCTTCGTTCATGCCCCACCGACGATCTGCCACGTACGTCGACTATGCAGGAGATTGAGATAAGCACTCATTCCCCGCGTACCCAGGCACATCCCGCGCAGCAGCCAATCGGAGCGTGGCAGTACAGCGCCATCTTGAATATCCTCAATCAAATGCAGTTTGTACGTACTTCCGTGAGACAGCGCCGTCTGTTGTTCTGTTCGGGAGATACTGCCCTCTCTTCTTACTCGTCTCTTTTTTTTTTCTCGGTCACGCGTGATGCATGGCAATGTTAGACTAAGAGCAGCTTCACCACAAAAACTTTTTGGTCAAGCTACTGATTCCGGTCGTGGCACTCACATTAGAATGAAAAACAATTAAATGCTATAGGCTGGTCTTCGGCGTGATAATAGAGCCAGTCAAAGGACTCCGCTTTTTTTAAGCTTCGGGGCTCTTCACTACATCGAACTACATGTTAAATTTTCTCACATGAAACAAAAGAGTCCGTATTCACCAATTCATGTTGCTCCACAAAAATGGGTGATGCTTGCACTAAGAGTGACAATGGGTGACTCTGTAGACTAATCTGATTGCTTCTAGGTGATGTGGCCGTGTTTTGTCTCATTATATGAGTAACAGACAATCCTCCGGTCGATTCGACTTTAGAATTTTTAGATCTAAGATTGTTTTTACGAGCAAATGATGTATGTTGGTAATACGGGCCTCGTGAAAAGAAACAACTGCTACCTTTTAGCCCGTTCCACTCGAATGTCGTCAAACATAACATCGCCAACATGTGCTTGCAGAGCATTTAAAAAAATCTTTTATTAATATGTGAGTTTTTCCATCCCACAACAACGATATGATTGAGAGACGCCGTGGAGGAGGTCTCCAAGAGTTTTGACCATCTGGTGTTCATTTACGTGCACTGACCACTGCGTACCACAGTACATGGGCCTCAACCGTTCCTCTTCCATCAAAATGTGACAGCTGGGATTGAACAAGCGAGCTTCGAGTCAGCGGCAGAGCACTCTAGCCACTGATCCACCGAGTTGGACTCAAAGAAATCCTGCGGACACAGAGCAACAAATCTAGAGGAGGCAGGCTACCTACGGCCCGCCGCGGTGATCTATTGTCTAAGGTACTCAGCCGCTGAGCCGCAGGTCGTGGGATCGAATTCTGGCTGCGGCGGCTGCACTTTCGATGGAAGCGAAAATCCTTCATGTCCGTGTGCTCAGGTTTGGGAGCACGTTAGAGAACCCCAGGTGGTGGAAGTTTGCTGAGCCTTCCACTACGGCGTCTCTCATATTCATGTACCCACAGCACATTGTGGGGCCTGTGGCGGAAAAGATGCCGAGGAAGCCGTAGAACTGTCACTTGAATGAAAAGCTACCCCGAGAAAATGTTCAGCTAGCCATGATTCCGTACTTACACTGCGTACAAAATGATTAGACAACGATAGCCAAACATGCTTAAGCGAACACGATTTTCTCTGCTTGGACTAAACTCTCCGGGCTCTGTAGGATGACGTAACTGCCTCAGAATAGCTGCAGCCCGCATTGTGAACCACAAAAACTCGAAAAGCACGTCAGCTGTGTCAGACAGGTGGGGCTAACGAGATCGCCCTTGTCGTGAGGTAGAAAATACACGGGCTAAACAAGAAATGCGAAGTGCGAAAAAAACAGGAAAATTCCGAAAAAAACAGGTTTTTATTTGTTTATTCCGGCACAGTTGAAAAAATCAGCCAATATTTGCATGGGGTGAAACGTACAGAAGTATAAAGCTTAGGCAACACCCAGCGTTGAACGTGAAACCAAAACTTCGCACATGATACCAAAACGCTAAACGACGGCTTACCCCTTGCCATCGACATCAAATGAAGTCAGCTCCTCCAACGTCAGATTAGCTTGATTCTACAGTGTAGCATCGCCGTTCTGGTGTGGTCTGTCGTGATCATGTTGGGGGTGGTTTCTGATGTTTTGGTACCTGTTATTGTTAAGTTTTGACATTGCCGCGCACATTTCTGTGACCTGCGGCAGTAGCCTGCTTGTAAAGCCATGCGAAAGCAGATTCTGCAACGGTTTGGCTAATTCATGACACGTGGATGCACCTAGTAGTCGAGAAAACCGGTGGCGGGAGACGGGGACTCGCTGTCTGTAAACACTGCGACAGCAGCCACGCGTTTCCCAATTCGACATCTCATTACAATGAAGAAAGATACAGATGAAGCCTAGTATGATAACAAATTATTGTCATATGCTGAAGAAAATTTCTTCCCTTTCAATTTTTTTAATTAAAAAAAACTACTAAAAACAGATGTTTTGTGATTGCTCTAAATTTCTGGCAATTTGGCATCTGTAAGCCAAACCAATCAATGCCTGAATAATAGGCTACGACAGTATACAATCTGAATTCCATGACTGTCTGCATGCCATTCCTACTTTTTACTTATGAGGGCTGGTACTTTTCCTGCAATATTTACCACATGCGTGTGAGTAGTTTGTGCGGCGAATGCGTGTATGATGGTGGACACCTAGTCAAATGACGTTTACTTCAACGTCATTTTTTGCCACAAGCGCCATAATGATCTTGTATTGTTCCACAAGTCTATAAATAAAAACAAAAACAACCTTCTAAATGGCAGAGAAGGTAAGCTCGCGATTTATTGCCCTAATTCTCATTGTATTCCCGTCCTTGGAATTCAAGCGCCATAATCACGCCTGCGCGATTTTCACCCGAATTCGCAATAATCAGGTAATACTAATCTTTGAGGTCAAGAAAATATTGTAAGGAGGCGATAAGTGCTTTGGCATGGTTTCCATTTCACTATCGCCTAAAGAGTCGCGTTATTTGAATGCAACTGTGTGTTGAGGCACTGTGACAGCGCATGGCGTTTACAGTTACGGTACTTTTTGAGATTTTAACACAAAAGTGTTTTATGCCGGGGTCTGCCACAGCCCCGCTGACGCACTTCCGTCACGAAAATGACATTGAAAATGATACACTAAAAATTACGTAAAACAGAAGGCAAGCATGTGTGGCGCCGAATCAAACCAGAAACCTGTCAATTTTTAGCGCGTGGTGCTAATTACTACTGTACATAATGCACTTACCTGCAATGCTAATGGCAAGCCATTTATATACACCATACGCTGTTTGGCAGTCCTCAGAGCTTCGAAACTTTAGCGCGTTTTTGTTCTCAGTGGCGAGTGCTCTCTCAAGCTCGTTCGCCTTTATGGAGCTCTGCCTCCAAGACGCGTGGTCTCTCCTGTGCGTGCGCTTATCAGACTCGTAATTCGGGAGAGGACGAAAGTCACTTCGCACGCTGCCGCAGCCGCGTTTACAAAAAAAAGTGCGCTGCTGACACATGACACCGGAAGAATTGTTAGAGCTATTCGCGCTTGTCCTTATACTTGTGCGCTCGTTTCGTGCGTCTTTCTTCCTCTTTGAAAAGTGCGCTTTATGTGTCGCGCTGTGACAGTCATTAGTACACGCTCGTCCTGTGTATGCTAATTTCGTCTGCTTTATGATTGAGGTGTGCACTCCAAGTTTCGAGCAGCTTCTGTTCTTAACGTGACTTTGCAATTTGTTGCTGTTGCCCCGCCGCGGTGTTCTAGTGGCTAAGGTACTCGGCTGCTGACCCGCAGGTTGCGGGATCAAACCCGGCTGCGGCAGCTGCATTTCTGATGGAGGCGGAAATGGTGTAGGCCCTTGTGCTCAGATTTGGGTGCACGTTAAAGAACCCCAGGTGGTCTAAATTTCCGGAGCCTTCCACCACGGCGTCTCTCATAATCATATGGTAGTTTTGGAATGTTAAACCTCACATATCAATCAGATTAATCAATTTGTTGCTGTTCCCTAAACAATGCACAATAAATGCTCAACTAGCTCCACAAAGACATATTTCAATTTCGTGTTATGCCAATTTTTTATACGCGGATCAGCCACGTTTTTCGAAGTGGTGCTCTACGTTTATGTCTTTTCCCTGTTTTTGTTTTCATCGTCATGCCTTCCAGTTCAAATATGCAAAACAAACACGCCCAGTCCCCCGCCGCGGTGGTCTAGCGGCCAAGGTACTCGGCTGCTGACCCGCAGGTCGCGGGATCGAATCCCGGGTGCGGCGGCTGCATTTCTGATGGAGGCGGAAATGTTGTAGCCCTGTGTGCTCAGATTTGGGTTCACGTTAAAGAACCCCAGGTGGTCGAAACTTCCGTAGCCCTCTACTACAGCATCTTTGATAGTCATATGGTGGTTTTAGGACGTTAAACTCCACATATCAACACGCCCAGTCTGCCATTCTTACTTCTAAGTTGTTCTGAGCCTCGAAGTAGGCGATACTAGGATGTTGTACGTTGCACACTCAAAAGAAATGACACGGTTGTTCCAACTCCGTAGACAGAAACTCGTGCCGAAATCAAGTTTTCGCACCTCTCCTATATCCATGGGCACGTGTCGTTGGTGTGGGACATCTACCATTTCCCGGCATTCTCGTAGCCCCTGTTGCCTTCCCGTTACATATATTCTCCCACTAGATGTACCAGGGGTGTTAGGCTCATTACCATCGCTTCGCAGACGTTCGGAGGTGCGGCAACTGTTGCCGTTGTCATTTTAAGTGGACCAGTGGCGATTCACTTTGCCCAATTTCTGTCACACGTACTTCTTGATCATCAAAACAGTCTTTCGGTTCGTCAGCCAAGGAACATTTTGCTAAACAGCGTCGCAAATCAAATATCCGTAAGAAAATATTTCAGCCAGCCGTATTTTTCTTAACAATCACATATTTTAATGTATGTTAATTAATAAACATCGGCGTTTAACGTCCAAAATTCACGATATTATTGCGAGAGACGCCGTAGTGTGGGGCTCCAAAAAGTTTGGCCACGTGGGATTCCTTAACGTGTACCTAAATCTAAGTGGAGGCACCTACATCAAAACGGATATACATTTAGCAATGCGTGCTGGCCAATGGGAAACAGTGCTTAACAAGGAGATTTCTTGTGAATTCGGCACCTAAGGTTATTGTTGTCTTTTTGCTGGTCAGGAATACCTCCAAAATCTATTTTTCTTAGGATGCGACGAAACTATTCAAACCATAATTGATTGATGGGTGGGGGTTTAACGTCGCAAAACCACTGTATGTATATAAGAGAGGTCGTAATGGAGAGCTCCGGAAACTTAGACCACATGGAGTTCTTTAGCGTGCTCCCAAATCGGGGCACACGAACCTACAGAATTCTCGCGTCCACCGAAAATGCAGCCGCCGCAGCCGGGATTTGATCCCGTGACCTGCAGGTCATCAGTGGAACTTTAGCCACTAGACCACCACGGCGGGTTCATTCTAAAATATAGAAATAAACGATCTCCTAACTTATATACTGAGTTTGTTCGTTAAAAATGCAGCTGACGTCCCTTTAAACAATGACCACACATAAATATCGAAAACTACAATGAACATCTTTAGAGGCTGTAAGTCTGGTTTTCGGGTGGAACATTTTTGGAGTACAAATCGAGAACAGGTGTTTACCATACTGAAAAAAAATGCACCAATATTCCGAGCAATTTGGTGTATGACACGCCGACTGCTTTCATGCGTTCAGAAGCGATGAACCCTTTAGCACTACAAAGCCCGAGTCATGAATTCCGATAGTTACTCCTGTATTTAGAAACGTCCCTTGACTTGAAATTTAGTTGCCACCGCCTTCAATGCAGCACAAGCTCGTTTCGAACACTTTGCTTTAGGCGGCGCCAAGGCAGCACAAACGCGTTTCAGACGAGTTGCATAGAAGGCGGTGGCAAGTCATGTTCAAGCCAAGAAGCGTTTCTGTATATGTAGGTAACGTCTGCATGCAAAGTATTTAAATTGTTCACATCTTGAGAACGCTAAAGCGCAGTGTGAAAGGATAGAGGCCACACGTAGCTCTGTTTCGAAGATAGATTCATCTTCAAAGGAAGCGTTATATTTTTGTTCGTGGCGGATCATACAATATAGGCTGACGCTGTTTTTTATACGAGCAAAGGCACTTTTTGTTATTGACCACTGAAATTGAGTTGCGTGCGTGTTTGTACGTTTTTTCGGTCGTGACTGTCCAGCCACAGCCAGCATACGATATTAGCGTTGTGTTAACTCCTGTGAATATTGTGCCCATGCTTTGCACTCTTAGCCCGCATATTCATTCAGTCACTAATAGATAATAAAAATTGATTCTTTCGTTAAATTATTTGTCGTTAAATAATAATTCACTATTTATTTATTTCCAACAAGTTTTTTTTTCACCAAATTGGGGGTTCCCTATGCGAAAAGCGATTAAAAAAACACTTGAAATGCTTGAGAGCCCACATACATGGCAGCAGTTTGGGAATACAAGCTTTTACATTTACTAGCCGAAAAATGAACAAAAAATTATAAGAGTATTATACAAATGGAGCAGTGGTACAAACAGGCAGATCAAACTAAATAACTGAATATTCACTCATGAACAGTACTCATGAACGCCATATAAACTTGTAATCCTATGATACAAAGTGCAAATACGCCAGCAGAACGATTTAATTCCGGTGCCGTATTGTGGATAATAAAAACACACCACAAAGAATACTATGCAAGGGTGACAAAACAATCACGCATATCTATTTTTGAAAACACAAGAAAGTTGGAGTCACTACTCTCATATTTATTAAGTAAGGAGGGTAATGTCTACTTAGGGAGTGTAGGAAATAGTTTGTGCGAGGACGAGGAACCAGCCATCTGTCCGCACTTCGGGTCCGTGAAACCGTGTGTTGTATACTTATGTTTGACAAATATTTAGGAAATGTTTGAAACTGTTTTTAGCAAGTAAGTAGTCTTAGATATGTCGGAAGTTGTACGTGTGTTTTCTAATGATTATTTTATAGCGGTGGAACACAGATATTGCAGACATACTGCGTGGGACATTTGCAATATAGCGCAGTGCTCTAAACTGCCTCTTGGGAGAGGTATGAGTGAATGTGTATGGACAATTGCGCACTCACCATTAAAGGTGTTCGATAATTACTCAAACGGTGTAAGAGACTGCGCAGAACCGTGGGACTATAACTGCGCCCGATTTGACCCTGCACCACGTTCTGTATTCGCCGAGCCATAACTGAAAGTTTGTGCAAGAAATAGGCCACAAAGTACGCGGTCTTTACATGGCTGAAGGACTGCAGAGGCTACAGAAGGCAGTACACCTGAGCCAAATGGTACAACTGCATCAGCGACTACTTATCATGACCGGAAAGATAGATCAATTAAACAAGGTTGTGGAGGATATGCGGCTACTTTCCTGAGGAAGAGCAAAGAGCACCAGATGCGGAGCAGCAGCAAAGACGCGATAGCAGCGCTCTCTTTGTGCAAGATTGTAGTACAGCGAATGGACGCATCATCGACGCATTTATATTCTTGGCTGATAAAAAAAATCGTACATATGTAGTTTTCTTGTTGAGGTGTTTCTTATTATCATGTTGCGTAGATTTGACATACATGTAATGATTTTTTTTATTCTATACTGCAGAGTCATTCATGCTCCGTGCCGTGCATAGTGGGTAATACCCATACAAAAGTAGCAGCAGACACAAAAACAATAAAGGTGAACAATGTCAATTTGCAGTCTTAACACATGTATTTGTAAGACCAATAAATTCACTAATTGTTCTCAGAAAATATGAATACCTAACTATTCAACTAAATCAGTGTGAGCATAATATGGGGATAAGTTGTTGGCGTGGTGGTGTCGTATATGAGATCAGTATGTGGGATACTTTATTAATAATATTTGCTCATATTTACGAAGTTTTCATACTGTGTTTTTTATTCAGAGACGACAACAGTTACTTAATACATGTGCGTATATACTTTAGATAATGAGTGAACAAATGTATTTTGAATGTTGTTACTGAAACATTGACGAACATGCTACGTTGTAAGCATTGAGATATGCTGAACTAATATGAAATGAAGTTAACATGCTCGCGTTGCTGAAAGCCCGCTGCTCACATACGAAATAGTACATTAGCGCATAACCGAGGGGGCTTGTAACCAAAAAGGTATAACTACTACTTGACTAATGTATGTGCTCGATAAGAGGTGCGATCTCGGTGAAAATATTGCCACATCGTCACTTTTTCAAGAAAACATTGACGGTTCCAGAAGCGTCCGCCCATTCATACATTTTGGTTGTCATCAACGAAATTTTTCACACGATTATCTTCAATGAGTATCTTCAATGAAACACGGAGGGACTCATATCTGCTTCTGAGTTTGATCGCTGCTGCGCCTCGAGCCAAACGAACCAGTTGAAAAAAAAAATGAAACACAGTAGCGACGATAAGGTACAATGAAAAAAATAGTTGGAACGGCAGTGCTAGTGGACATGAACGAAAGTAAAGCACACCGACCCACAGATGAAAGTGCTTCTAGCAGCAAGTTTTTTATTGGAAATACGCCTTTCATATGTACACCCTTTTTTGGCCACGTGGCAATTCCACAGGACTGATGAATTAATGAACATTATTTAATCCCCTGACAACACTTCCGACGGTGTGCCGTTGTGCTGACACATTTCACCCCTTCGATGAATATGATCTTTGCTTCGATGATTTCGCGAGTGCACTTGCCTTTGCGGCGGCTGATTATGGTACACTTTGAATGCATAGGTGTACAACAACTGTCATTGCAATATGTGGATAGGAGCCCATCTAGATCTATATCGAACAACATTCTGTTTGTCTTTCCGTGAACGATTGTTGGTACACGTGCCCGTTTAGCCAATTATTTCCCGCCACATGTCGGTGGTAAACTGTACACCACGCCTTCTGCGCATGACACGAAATGATCTACGTGTTTGTTCTCGCATTCTGCCGGCTTTTTCGTGGCTGGGTCGTTGAGCTTTCACAGTTGGCTCAGCTTACCGGGTGCTGGGAAAACCACCTTTACGCCAACCGGAGCTGCTACATTGTGCAGGTGGTGTGAGATCGTATGTGTATAGTGGATTACTGCAACCTTCTCCTTTTTCCTAGATGTGTTGGCAGGTTCACCATTCGGGCAGCGAATTTTCGTGAGCACGTTGCTCTCAACGAAGACGAACATTTGCGTAGGGTATCCTGCGAGGGCCCAGTCGGGCTTCTAATTCATGCAGGCTGGTTGCCACTGTGTGAATGCAAGATTCTTAAACAAGATCTGTACAGAAGAGGCTGACAATAATGAACTTTACCAACTTTGAACGAAATTAATTGTACGCAGAAAGCACCGTATTGACTCGGAGTAATAAGCCCAGCATTCGCCAAAGGTTAGAAGATTGATAAGCTGTAAAGCATTGTCAACTGGCAATTCATTGGTTAAATGAGTTGGGTAAGAAATTCCGGAAATTTTCGAAAATCTCTGTTTTCTGCTTATTGTTTCAGAGCTTCGTCATGAATGAATACGTACTCGTTGACAAACCTAAAACTTCCCTTTTTTCGTCCGTGTCCACTAGCACTACCTTTCCGAAGATCAATTTCCAACTCTCCTAAAAAACAGCTCTCTTCGGAGAGATAGGTTGCGAATGGAGCACAAAGGAATAAGCATGGTAGTTTAAAAAATAAAGCTTCTTCTTTGCATTTAACGGCATTCAATGTCACTGGATGTTGACGAAGCGTACAGTCAAGATTTGTCACGAATTCTGTGACGCATTCAGAAAACACAACGGGAACGAGAATATTGTGGTTGTTTACAAGAAGTTCTTGAATCGTTTTCAACAGTTTCTCATATGCGACCTTCATTATCTCTACTTGCGCAGTTCAGCAACTAATAGAAAAATGTGAAGCGTAAATTTAGCACATCCTTCCTAATGCTTCCGCTGGCTTCAAGATCCTCGACGCTGAAATCTCCCGACACAAATTCCCATGCTCTTTGGTCTTCTAGTCCCGCATCACTGACATCAATCTCGTGTTCGACTCCGCAGATTCTTGCATTTTGAAAATGCAACTTCATCTTTTTGGGTGATGCTGCCAGAGTAGTGCCATTCGTTTCATACATTTGAGCTTGAAATTCAAACCATCTTCTTCCGGGACGAACCCTGATGCTCAGACGTATTCTGTATCTTTCGTCGACAGCGATATCTGTGTAGCACAGCAAGAACCTATATGTTTTAATCGCATGTGTGAGTTTAGACCAGTTATTCACAGACCAGACAACTTTGGTGGGAAGTTTCAGTGCATTTTCGAAGACACGGGCGGCTGCCTGAACTGAAAACCCTCCATCAGCGACTTTCACACGTCCAATGGAGACGTGGCACCTCAGGGCCTCTGTCAAGTTTTTTGTGGTCGTGCTCTGCGCTATAACTGCAGTGGAATCTATGTTCAATTTTTCCAGTTTGCTTGACACGCTTTGCAGATTCCCGTGTAACAGCTGTAAGTTTTTGGCATGCTCCTCACGCTCTATATTTTCATGATTGACTATGGTGGATTCGCAAGACGCCAACTCATTCACGGCCTTTTTGATTTCATCCAACTCAGCGCTGAGACATGCTCCGAAAGCCTTCAGATCTTTTGTCCGATCACAGCACATTTGGCAGCTTGTTTTCACGGCACTCAAGGCCTGCGTGGTCACCTGCGATACCTTTTCGATTTCAACTTCCATATTCGAAAGGGGGTTGAGATTTCCTATTTGATTTGCAGCAATTTCGTTAATTCTTGACAGCAGAGAGGTACTATTCTGGGATGTGTTTTGAAATGCCGTTTCTAAGCTACTTAGACCTTTCCGAATGTCTTCAACTTCCTTGAAGAGGCTCTCTCTAGGGGTTGTCCTCGACGCGCTCAAGACATGCCTGATACAGTGTGATTGAAGGTGGGCGATGATGTCTCTTCTAAGCACCAGTCGACGAGCACTCCGGGCAGCATGTGGTGTGGTACTCGCAGTCTCGGTGAAAATGGTCGGCTATCTTTGAAACATCGGTGATGGTTTCACAGCCATTCTTTCTGTTCCAGCAGCTGACCTGTTAAAACATGAAAGTTATCAATGCGTTTGAGAAAAAGATATGAAAATACAATCACCGACTGCCACACAATTCACAAGTGGGTTAAACTAGCCCATTACGTGTTTCAGAATGGCGTTGACTGAAATTGTTCGGTTAATTGTGATCGTAAAAATAACCGCGCAAAAAGTAAATGCGAGGCTAACACACGAAGACAACCAAGCGATGTTTCAACTGGTATATTTCAGTAATGACACAAAATTTGTAGTGGTGACTCATCAGAAGAAACATGATACCTACATGCGCAGAGACTATTTTTTTAATGAATAAGAGCTATCAAAGGTGTGCGCACGCACAGAGCACACAGCTTATCAAGTACGCCTAAGTGATTCCACGGGTGATCTTTTCCACGACGCTCGACTTCCCATAACACGAAACACAGCCACCACGAGAACAATTATGAGCTAGACTGCCTTGCTGATATTTGTTTAGCATCGTACTTGTGCTGAAATAATCTAGAATTAAGGCACCTGCCCATCTGGCCTATGCTCTTGTTTGTCTCTGTGTGTTAGTCCATTCTTGCTTCCGCTGTCATTTTTATGACTATAACGTACATTTCCGACATTATTATTGTGTTCTTGAAATCTATCAGTGATGCAACTGGCAACTGCTTACCATAACGATGCATTTCTTACCACAAAAAATGGCTCGTCCCGTACATGACACTGCTAGGAGCGGAGGTCAAAGGCATTTTTTTGCTACTTTTCATTGTCATTCAGGCACTTGTTCTTGCAGTAACAGAGCACTAGAATTCTGCGACGACAATTATTAATATTATTCTTGGTAAATTTTTTTGCGATCCGTCAATGAATGAATAACTAAATCAATGGAACCTAACTTGCATCAGAAAATTACAAATACACGCATTGTTTGGGCCAATGGGTTATTGTTGCCAGTGGCTGGTGCAATACAATATGTCACTAAGTATATAGATAAAGCTAAGTGAAAAAGAAAAGGCCCGTATATCTGCATGTTCTGCCAAATGTCGTCGAACGATTTATTTGATGTTCTGCGCAAGAAAATCGGTGAATAGTATTCCGGAGACGCTCGTCAGACAGACTTAAGCTTTTGCGTTCAAGGTCCCCAAGAATTATTATCGTCTTTAAAACATATATGCATTCATGCACATAAACTTACTCTTGTCATGGTATTTGAAAGCTCTTATGTAAACAACAAAGCAAGAAACATCAACTAAGACAGTTTGTTCTAAAGTAAACGAAAGTTCACATGTTTAAAATACTTGCACTTGGTAACATATAAGAAAGACTTGCATGCTAAGCTGGAAATAAATCTACTTTATATTTAGGGGATCATATTCCATGAGGTAGTTCTACTAAATTTCTCTTGTTTTTCACCCAAAACTTTATGAAATTGGGGCAGATTGAAGTTATCGTTTGTAGTATATCGGTTATTGCGTTCTCCCTGGAATAGAGAAAAAAGATCAGCACACTGAGATGAGTAATTGTTAGTCATGTTAATAATTGCAAAATCGATTTCAGAGCAGCGCGACACCGGAGTTAACATGTTTCTGGTTGTAAAATATTTGCTATTTGTTCGCCTTGGCTTATGGCTCGCAATATTCGTTTCAGTGTCATACATGTAACATTTGTACGTCACACCGTGACTTCAGGCAGTAACTTACGTGACAGTGACATAATGAAAATTAATATGAATGAGGTATAGCTGGCAGAAAATACTCGCCATCCTTTCTCAGATTGTTGAGGCCATTTACTGCATTTGCGCATCCATTCAGTACTTGCTTGCTATGCTATATAATCTAATTAAAAATAACACTTAAGCTCTAAAAAGTACTTCTATTTAAATCGTTTTGCAGATTCTTAAAAATGATTAGATACAGCGTGGTAATGTGGTAATTCTCGTCGTCAGCTCTGTGATATGCTTTATCCGCTGAAGCCAGCTCATCGATTGGCGAATGCAGCAGTGCTTCAGCAAGGTATGGGCAGCTAATGTTTGCGAATTCAAAAACATTCTACTACGCTGCACAAACTCACCCACATCAAGCTCTCTCTGAGCAAGCCTCCCGAAGACTGTGTCTCAAGACCAGCTTTTAAAGCAAGCGAGTAGCTTATGCTCTCATAATTCAGACAAAGAATGACCACAGTTGACGGGGTCATAGTTGTTTGGGTTTTGTGATCATATTTGAACCATGACCTTATCTTCTAAATGAGAATGTACTACGTTTTAAGGCATGGTAGACTCGATGTAATGGGAAAGACAACGACTTCGACAACTTGATAAAATTACAGAGAGTTTTACGACAGTGGTTCCTGCCGTTACACGTGTTAGAGCTCATGCCTTCAACGAAGCGATCCTTAATGTTATGGATTTTGCTATGTCTTTGGTACAGATGATGTTTTCTTTGCGCAAATCAATAGAGCTGCAGAGGAATCGTCGCTTAACATGTGACAAGTTTTCATATTTTTTTTTGTAATTTGTTTTGACAATGGCTCCAGAATGAACCTGCGCCACATCACTATTACACTGTTACAGATTAGTGGAAGCCACTAGAAGTCTTTCATGGTGCCAAGCTAGTTGATGTTCGAACGTTTTTCTGATATTCACCGGCTATATGTGTGCTTACATATTTTTATGCATGTTTATTAGGGCTGTCACCACTTTTGAAACAAGCCTGACTGCGTATCACCTTGACAGAAGCATCGGATTGCACAGACCCGCTCCCTGTAACTTCTGGGGTTCCCCAAGGGAGTGTACTTGGGCCTTTATTATTTTTAATTCATATAATGACATTGTTGATAATGTTTCCTTGCCGGTCCAGATCAGACTGTTTGCTGATGATTGTGTGCTGTTCAATGAAATAACTTCCTATGACGACCAGGTATTGCTAAACACTAACCTGCAAAATATCTTTGCATGGTGCGAGCAAAGGGTGATGAGGTTAAACACAGACAAAACCGTCTTTATGTGAGTAACCAACAAAAAAATATTTTGCCATTTACATACGAATCCGGTACCCAGACACTAGCTGAGGTTGTTGAGTATAAGTACCTTGGTGTCACTCTAACCAGCGACCTCAGCTGGAATAAGCACATCTCTAATATTTGCGCATCGTCTTTCCGTAAACTTGGTATTTTGAGACACAAACTTAAGCATGCTCCTTCTATTGTAAACAAACTAACTGATTTGACTGTTATACGCCCCTCATTGGAATATGCCTCAATCGTCTGGGACCCATACACAAAAAGAAACATTGAGGCTCTCGAACTAATCAAACGCAAAGCAGTCCGTTTCATTTACTCCAAGTACCGAAGAACTGATTCCCACACAAACCTTATGAAAGAAAACAGTATACCCACACTTGAAAAACGTCGTAAAATTCACAGGCTCAATTTTTTTCTTTTAAATAACAACAAGCTGTCAGTAAACCGTGATTTATATCTGAAACCGCTTACGACAAGACAAACCGGTATCGGCAAACTCATTCATTAACACCGTATTTTGCTAGAACAAACATTTTCAAGTACTCGTTCTTTCCTCGAACCATAAACGACTCGAACTGCGTACCTCAATTGTTGACCGGCCTTTAGAGGCACTTGAGCGTATTTAACCATGACTATGTTTTTGTCTCTTTTGTATATGATGTGTCCTTTTATTGTTCTTGCTGTTTTACACCCGTGTGCAATGTTATGATCTTGCCCCTCCTGCTGGGGCCCTTAAATGGGCATGCAGTATTTTGTAAAGAAATAAATAAATAAAAATTAATAAATAAAATTTATTTTGTGCTAAGATCCAGTTTGCAATTAGGATAGCTGTTTTAATTGCATTTCAGTGACAGCAGCTTCTCAAACAAATAGTCTCAAGTTTGAAACAGCGTTGGTTCTGCCTCAGCAGAATACTATAGAAAAAAAAACTCTTCTTACTCAGTAGCTGACCAAAACAGGCGCCATAGTGAATTAGTAGTACCTTAATAACCGGATAGTCTTGCGTAATGGTAATATATTTTTATGGTTTTCTAGGTACGGAAACACTTCCGCTCTCATGAGGAGGGTTGGTTCTGACCGTATACGGAAGTCGTTTTCGGTACCCATCTTTGAAACATGAATTTTCTAAAATCCCGTTCTTTGGTGTTGAGGGGGTCAGAACCATACCATGTAACTCCGACCAGCTGTTTAAACGGACGCGGAAACAGGGACACCTGCTCAAAGTTCCCGATCAGAAACTACAGTAATTAGAGTCCACCTGGGACGCATGGGTCACTCTTGAATGAATATGCGGATAACATCGATACTATACGAGCACCCATTTCAGCTAGAAGCAACAGGCCAAGCTGGCTCCGTTTAATAGACAGCGTGGCAACGAAGATGACCTCTTCATCCTTGTAGGTCAATTAGAAACGCACACTCACACGCTAGATAAGGAGCCAAAAACGCGACAAATTCGACATTTTCTATATAATTCAGTGTTTCACAGAAAAAGAAACTTATCTCCCCCTCTTTGGAAATACACCGCAGCTCAATTCCGAGAAATGAAAAAGAGGTAGTCATGTCGTGCAGTATCGCGATGTAATCGATGCATCCTAAATGTATTTCACTCCAGCGATACGAATGCATTCCTCAAGTGTATGTTAATACATAAATATAGACACTGAATACTGTACTTACAATGCTATCTTGATACTCTTGTATAGATATACTGCCTAGCGCTAAGTTTTATATAGTGTTTCATCAAAAAACATTTCATTTCACATCTCTTTCTTTTTCAATGTGTGAATGATACAAATATGACTTTTGGCTGCCTACATATTTTTCATTCACCAAACATTGGTGCTCTGAAGAATCTGCGAAAAGCCAGCTGGTGATCCTTTCACGTAGTGATGTGAAAATAATACTGGAGTATTTATGCATACGCATATTATCCAGATTCGAATCATGCTATACCATTGGTATGGTGCTATCCTTGACGTTCCTCTTACCCTATCAGAAGACTACAATGTTTTTGCAAAAGTGCTCTGATGTGGGCATCTCTCATAGGATGACTATGCATGAGGTGGCCATCGAATGCTGGAAATGACTGCAGCATGGCTAGATTTCACCGCGGAAAAGCGCTATGAACAGGTATACAAGAGGTAACAACCAGAAAACACGAATTACGCGAGCCGGTTTTTCAGGTATTCTACGAAGACATCTAGAAAGCGAAAGTCACTTTTAAGACAAAAGTGCTTTAGGTCAGGGTCTACCGAGACTGCAGTGACGTATTTACAACACAAAGGGGTTTTGAAAAATATGGACGATCAAAAGACGAAAAGTTCCTGCAACGCGATTGAAAGCCATGAATTTCCGGATGGCAAAAATTGGTGCCGGGTACGCTATCCACTGCATCACAGCCACTTGCACTTTTTAGGCTTTACGAACATGCTTGTTACATGAACCACTGTCCTTAAACATGACTCATCATGACCGTGACATCCACTATTTGTTCCTTCAACGCGTCGTTTACACACATACCTCCTATTCCACGCATTTCCAATCAGAGCAGTGCGATTTCATTAACACCTGAAGGCACTGCCCGCTGAAAACTTTACCCAAAGCGTCGCCGTGACTCACGGCATCGATCCGTAGCAAATATAGCTCTGCAACACGCCTGTTTTGCCTGAATGTAGCTTCGCTTTCCCCATTCACGCTCACCTCACTATATGCTACCGTGGAAGTTGTGGCCGGGAGACAGGAGGGACACTACGCGTGCTGCATTTCCCTTTAATCGGGCAGTAGCGCTCAATAGCTCTAACATGCCGTAAGTAGATGACCTTAGCCCAATTTTGCCGTACAGTTAGTCACGCTTTTCAGGCTGTCACACCACCTTTTTTACTTCAGCTCTCAACGTTAACGTCGACAGTTTACAGCTACCACAGTTAGCAGTGACCACAAGGGCATGTATAACCATTAATCAATTATTCATCACGTTCATTTGTCATCGGGATGAAGATATCACAGAGTGTTAACAAGGCTGCATTTACGTTAGACGGTGTTCTCAAATGCATCCAGTCATTGTATAAGCTCTCTTATATAGGTGCAGAGTAAACGTTTAGCTACTTCTCCATAAGGGGCCATTCTACTTTCGTGTTACACTCATTCCTATGACAGAGTGATAAACCATGTCTTTTTTTTTCGCTCGATAGCCATTACCTCTTCTTCTATCTCCCTTCCTCCTTGCACCTCCTTTCGCAAGCTTTCTGCCACGAACGTTTCTTGGACTGCCTCCGGGATCGGATGCACTTTAAGGTTGCTATACATCTCACGTAATCTTGCAGTGGCTGCGGCATCGGCCCACCTTGTGACAGAGACATCGTGTTATACGATGACCTCTTCTTGTAACCTCAAGTAACGATGAAGTCAGAGGAATGTCATAAAGACGTCACTTAGTTTGATGACCTGTGACATTTGAGGATGGTATTCAGTGACGTCATCCCTTGGTGATATTTTGTTTTTGCATCACTCGTGTTGATGCCGCCACAACGTTTTCGTGTTTGGTGGGGCATCTTAGGTATTCGCTCGTTCAATGTTTCGTGAACATTTTCTATATGTTGTCGAGTAATTATGAATTTTAAGGTTTACCGTCCCAAAACCACTATACGATTATGAGAAACGCCGTATAGTGGAGGACTATGGAAATTTTGACTTCCAGGGGTTCTTTAACGTGTGCCTTAATCTAGCACATAGGCCTCAAGCATTTTCGTCTCCATCAAAAATGCGGTTGCCATGTCCAGGATTCTACCCCGCGACCTATGGTCAGCAGGTCTGGCAGCCTTAGCCACTAGACCATTCTGGCGGGTATATTTCATCGAACCTACGTGTCAGAATATTTTTTTGTTAAAGAGTCCGAAAAAACTATAGTGTTGCGTGTGTAAAGAGTGAACAAAAGATTTATTTGGTGTTCTGCGTGAGAAAATTCGTGAATTGTGTTCTCGAAGCACTGCATCAGAGAGTCTCGATCCGAGCAGTGAAGGCAAACGAGCGCATCTGGGCACCTTAGGCACGAGCGCCATCTCGCAGTTGTCTTCTAAAGCGAAGGGAGGCGTTCGCGCCCACGGAAAAAGATGCGCGCCTGTCTCGGAAGCGATAAAGTGTAAAACGCAAAGCGATGGGCAGGTGCCACCATCATGTCGTCTTAGCAAAGCGTTGGAAACACTTGCCTTTTTGAGCTTCATGTTGCACTGACAGCGCAGCGTGATTAACGCTATGGTCTTTAAAATTACCTATGTGTACCTTCTCTAGTATAAAGACACACATAGAAAGTATTGACGTGTTGTTAAGTGCCCGAGGTATGCGCCATAGTTGCTTTCCAATTGACAATCGCACAAGTATGAATGCTTAAACTTGAGCAATATTTGTGGGAGCTGCGGATGGGGTTGGCCGTTTGGGGTATCGTTACGGAGTACAAGCAGACAAATGTACAGACAGAGAGATAAACCAAAAATTTTGCGTCGAAGTACTTCAAGAAAGATTATCATCTTCAATAGGAAAAGTTAACAATAGAAGCGGGAACACTGAACAAATTGCCACCAACCCTACGCTGATCCATGCGTGGCGCCCACGCTGAGAAACGATGTTCAAAAAGCGCTATCTGCTGATATTCGCGCCTGGGTTGCACTGATACCAAACGACAGCAAATTGCGTATCACCGGGTGCTGGCTGTGATAAGGCAGCTATGCCACGCACAAAGTCGCGGTGCGCTATCTATAAATCCATGCAAGAAACTGCTCCTTTGATCGCTCGTGCCTGTGTCAACACAAAATCAAGATACAAAGAACACAAACGAAACACAATGATGCCGTTTCCTGCGTGTGATCCCAACGAGATATTGCTACAACGTCAAGCTGTTTTCTGTCATATCCAGCGGATCGTAAAAAACGCAAGTACATTCACCGTCACAGCATTGTGCAGAAAATCTGCACTCTTTCCACTTTTTTTGTCGAAGAGCCAACAGCAAAATGAGTGTTGCAGGCTATTCGTAAGGCGCTTGAGTGCTCTGGCTGCTATTGGTCACAATACAGTACGTTTATTCCTTTCTATGTGTAGAGCAGCGAAGTTGCGTCTGACCTTATTAACCTTGCTCTATTTCCTTCGAATATGTTTTTTTTTTCTGTTGCTGCGTCGTAATGTCCCCGACTGCTACCCATCGATAAGCGTAATGCGCTTCCTACCTCAGACTTCATCATTCTCTCCACCGGGAACACCCTCCAATGGACTTCGCTTTCTGGACACAGGTCGCCATCGAGGAAGCACACCTTCACCCCTGGTTTCCACCGCTCGTAGCAAGGCTCGCATAAAACATGTCGACACGGCAAAAAGGCGGCCTTCTTAGCAACAACTTTACAGGCACTGCATACTCTGATGTCATCGATGGGTTTCACGAAGTGCAAGGTACTCCAGTCCAGGTATTCCGAGAATCCGAATACAGCGTACGAATGAATCTCCGGAGGCATGGCGACAGGTGAGTGTAAGCACACCGTCCTTTTGCAAACTCTAGGGAAGTGCAGCGCTTTCTCTGGTCCGACGACTTATCAGCGTGCCCATAGATTAGCCGGAAGAGTTATCGCGTAGCCATAGCAAGTACTCGACCGTTTTTTATCTTTTTATAACAATGTCCTTTCGGTCACCAGGCAAAGCTTATCGGCCGAAGTATCACCACACAGCACCGAAAGAAACTGCCAGAAAACACGTCATATATGCTATATTGTGGAAGTCGCGAATGAATAGAACTGATTGATTGATTGATATGTGGGGTTTAACGTCTCAAAACTACCATATCAGTAGGAGAAACGCCGTAGTGGAGGGCTCCAGAAATTTCGACCACCTGGGGTTCTTTGCGTGCACCCAAATCTTGGCACACAGGCCTACAGCATTTTCGCCTCCACCGAAATTGCAGCCGCCACAGTCGGGATACGATCCCGCAACCTGCGGGTCAGCAGCCGAGTACCTTGACCACTAGACCACCACGGTGGGGCATGGACAGAGCTAGCTCATCTGAGACGAATGATTTGTCAGTCATTTCAGTTCACATTTATGCACACTTTAATTGGAACAACTTTATTTCCTTATTCTAACTCGTCCATACCTAACCAAAATTGAAGCTAACCCTCCAAATTGAACAGTTCTGATAGAGGGCCGAAGCAAGTTCACCGTTTCATCGCGGTAGTGTATCGCTTAAAACACTGAAGATGCGCTCTGAGATACGTGTCCCGGATGTGTGGCCCCTATCGTACGTACATACATTCGTAAAGTATGAAGTCAGGGATGGAGCCGTAATCAAACCAAACCGGCGCCACAGATAGCATACTCGGCGAGAAATATTCACTGCTGCCATCCACCATCTGGCTGGCTATTCTTTGCTCTCTGCCACTGCTCGGGAATCAAATGTTTCCAGGCATTGGATGTGTTTAAAAGCTGTAGGCAAATTATTTCTATCGCGTTTTCCTCTTGACCTTTCAAGGCCCCATCGCATGCGCACCAATTTCTAACGACAGCGACAAGCAGCAGCATCGAGCGACAGGATTTGCTGTCGTTGAGGCCCATCCATTGCTGCTGCTTGTCGCGTCACGCGTTTCCGGAAAACTATAGAAAAAATTGTCAATTTTAAGCCAGCGTGGCGATTTCCGGCAGGATCGCTGCGCAAAGAGATGGTAAGTTGGGCCCGTTGTACTACGTTCATAATTGAAAAGTTTGTTCTTTTTAGGACACGTACTGATGAGCTCAATGCTAGCGATGCGGGCTTGTTTTGTTTGCTGTTCTACTTAGATGTGAGGGTGAAAAAATGACAAAGACAAGGGAAGATGGTTGACGCAACACCAACCAGCCCCTGTAGCTCCTCTTCTTAGAAGAGGGTACACACACACAGCGTCTGTGTGCGTGCACTCTCTTCACTTGTCCTTACCTTTGCTTTCGTGCTCATATCTAAGAATATTATTAAGCACAAGTCAATTAATTAGGTCAATGAACAAAGCACCATATAATGGCTTAGAAAATACAAATATCACGGCCTGCTAAAGGTCGAACCTATTGTGGTTTCTAACAAATACATTTGAAGTATGAATATTTTGTAAGAGGTAATAAAAGTTTCGGTAATAGCCAGCATAAAGTGCCTTGCTTGGAATCATTTTTACGATGGCAATTTTAGCGATAGTACGGGGGTAAGGTGTTGCGCATTTGGTCCTTTTTTGTATTTTACCCAGCTTCGTAAGATGGAGTTTACTTCACATGTATCAACAAATTCCGAAAAATATTTATGCCGTAATAGTTATTCACAAAGAAAAGTTTGGCTCAAGAGGGGATCGGTATTTTTTCTGTTATTTATTAAATTAATTTGTTTGAAGCGTCAGTGTGCTGGCGCGGGCGCGCACCGAAGCGTAGCGACGAACGCGCATGCGGACACAAGTGTCAACTACGGCACTTGAGTGCGTCATTTCGTAGTAGCTAACGGTTGGGCTCGCTTGTCTGTAGCACAGCAAGAGCGGCACGCTTGTGTGCGCCACTTAGATTCGATGCGCGGCCGCGCTGGCACTCTGCAGAGCACTGTCACGCTGAGCCGTGTTCACCATAAAAGTGCTCACCTTTGTACGTGCGAGGTCGTACAAGGTATGTTGTAAGCCTCGGCGCAAACCGGGTTAACCACGTGTGAGCGGTGACATTGAATGATGCCGCTCCCCCCCCCCCCCCGCCCCCGAAATACCTACTCGCTTAGAAGGAGCTGTAGGTGAAGGGGCGGTGCTGCGTTCTCGTTGACCCACAGGACCAGTAAGTGGGGCTTCGAATACACTGGCTGCTGCACGGGGTGAGTGACGATGAAATACGGATGGCGCTTTCGACAATGCGGTTGTAAGGTCTGGCGTCGCAGGCCAGGGGAGAGAGTCTTCTTTGTCGCAAAAGGGCACGCTTCCCAAAGAGCCGATTCCCGGGAGACGATAGTTTCGGCGTAAGCGCGCCCCTTCTGGCAAGAAGACCGTGGTCGGTCGCCGCTTTTAACAACCAGCTAGACGGTCCCCGGCCAGCGGATTGCCGGCGGGCGACGTGGGGACAGTGTATAGACACCCATCTATCAGGATTAGTGTCCGTGGGACGGCTGTCATGTGTAGTTATCTCGCGGTAATGGCGGGAGGCCCGCAGCCGAACGGCGCCACCATTTTGTGCGTTCGCTGTCGTTCATGTGCGTATGCTGGGCAGACACAAAATATGTGCTCAAGTGTTTCTGGCACATCACAGTGTTCACAATTAGGACCGGTGTCACTGCGACCGATGATATGTGCGTAACGTCTAGTGTACGCTACACCAAGACGAATGCGGTGGATCATACTTGTGAGTTGCCGTTTCAATTTAGGAGGCATGCGGAACCTCATTTCCGGGTCCCATTTGTGAAGTCGCTGGTGTCGCCGTTCCGGTTTGGTTCAGTGCTGAAGTGTGTAGCTGCGCATCACGCAGCGAAGCAGGGCGTTCGTGTCAGCTCGTGAAAACGCAATGCGTACTTCAGGGGCACTGCTTAAGGCATTTTTAGCTTGAGCGTCTGCCTCTTCGTTTCCCATCACGCCGCAATGAGCGGGAATCCACTGGAAAGTTATAAGATGGCCATTTGTTGAAGCAACCTGAATAAGTTCTGTGATTTCTATTGCCAAGCTGTAATATGGACCTTGCTTCATGATGCAATTAATGGTTTGCAAAGCGGGTTTGGCATCACAGAAAATCGTCCAGGCTCGAGGTCGCTCTCCGGAAATAAACCTTATTGCCTCTCGGATAGCGACAAGCTCTGCGGCAGTTGATGTGGTTTTATGGTCCACTTTGAATCGTCGAGCGATATCCATGTCTGGGATGACAAAGGCTGCGGCGGAGGTGTTTAGCGTGGTGGAGCCGTCGGTGTACACGTGCAGAGAATCACTGTACGTTGTATAAATGTGATATAGGGTCAGTTGTCTGAGGCCAACAGAAGAAATGAGCGACTTCTTCGTAATTCCAGGTATCGTAAAAGAGATAGGTGGTTTAGGCAGAACCCATGGTGGCACTGCAGGGGCATTTGGCGGAGAAAACCTTGATGGTATAATATTTTCATGCCTCAATATTACTTTTGAGAAACTGCAATCTGGGTGAGTGGCGGGTAGTACTGACAGTGGGTGCTGTCTGTGTCTGCTCAGTAATCGTAGGTGAACTCTAAGTGGCTCGCAGAGCATGTATACACTGATGGGACAAGCCCGAGCCTCTGCGATTGTCCCATTTGTTGAAGTGCAGCGTGGTAGACCCAAGCATCTTCGTAAGCATTGAGCTTGAACACTCTCGAGTGTCTTCACACAACTAGGTCTCATATTGGAAAGCACCGGCATGCTGTATCGAATGTATCCCACAAATAGAGCATTGTATAATTGAAGTAGCGATGATTCTGATGGGCCCCATCTTGCTCCTGCTACGTGGCGAAGAATGAGAGCAAAGCTCTTCAATTTAGATTTAAGTACGGCGACATGCCTCGTCCACGATAGATCTCTGTGTACGACAACCCCAAGGAACTTGTGGTGCGTTACAGCAGGTATCGCTGTCCCATTAATAAATATCGGGTATTGCGACATATGCTTGCGCGTGAACGCAAGCACTGCGCATTTGTCGATAGAAAGAGTGAGCCCCTGACGTCGTAGATATTTGTATGTGATCGTCACTGCAGCGTTCGCACAGTTGATGGAACGTAGTGTGCAGGCCGGTCATTTCGTCTTTCTCTCTCTCCGACCGAGCGGTCGAGTGCTTGAATAGGAGAGCGAGAGGAGAGGATGGCAACAAGTGTTTAGTCTGTCCAATAAACGGACTGACTTGCTTTGGTTGGCCATGAGGAGAATCGGGAGGGGCAACCGAGGGGTTAAAACTGGCTCCCGAGTCATCACGGTCGTTCTGGTAGCAGCAAAGAGTGCTCTGCACTGTCGGCCCTGCCGAGGCAACATGCGACGGTTCCAATGGTGAAAGTGTCTTGTAAATATCTACATAAGTTCCTGTACATAAAGTCGAGTTGTTACAATCTATCTAAAGGCTCTGGTCTCCATCCTTGACAAGCAGCAGCAGCAGCAGCCACGACGAGACAAGACGGACACCAAGCAACCAACCTTCCACTCCCTTCAGTAGCAACAGGCGCTACACAGCTGAGAGAGCTCTGCTCAAGGGAGCAGAGGGAGTGGGTAGAAGGTTGAGTTTTACTGCGGGGGAGGTAAGCCGCGAGTGGTGACATGTCTCGAGAATGTCCTACAAGTTCTTGACCACAAGGGCGGCCCTCCTGAAGCAGGAAAGCGGCGTTAAAATCGTAGACATTCCGCAGCAGATTAAGATCGACGGAGAACTGTCCTTTCTGGTTGCACCTGGTCGGCTGGTGCAATGCTTGCGCTGCCAATAGACACGGCACGTCCGGCGAGAGTGCGAAATTCTCCGTTGCTCACGCTGCAAACGTTTCAGACCCGTCGAAGCCGACTACGTTAAAACGTACGTACACCAGTGCAACGGGGCCAGCGATGAAGGAGGTGATGGCTGAGCACGTCATGGACGCGGCCGAGGCGGAGGACGCCACCAAATGCGTCAGAAGCCCAGTGGTCACTGTGACGACTGATGGGGTGGTGTCTGCGGACACATGGAAGGTTCCGGAGGCAATTATGCATTTGACTACAATGGCCAGCCAACACCCCGTCAGCAATCCAGCTGAGCGGGTGGGGATGGACGTGGTTCTAATTGAGGCAGCTGACACAACAGAGGGTAAGGAAGAGACGACGGCGGATAGCGAGAAAGAGGTGTGCGTGACCAGCGCGACGCTAAAGCGTTTACTCGACGACTTCGTAGAGATGAACGGGGCGTCATTCACCAACAGCCAGAAGCCACCTGCAAAGGCACCACAATAGAGGCGGCTTAGTCTCAAACCTTAGCGGAAAATCATTAGCGACAAGTGACTGGCGGGCAAGGCAAAAAAAAACAGCACCGGGAAGCAGAGGCTAGCTGAGGGCTCGTCGTGAAAGATAAGCACCATGCTGCTGCGGCTGCATTTCTGATGGAGGCGGAAATGTTGTAGGCCCGTGTGCTCAGATTTGGGTGCACATCAAAGAACCCCATGTGGTAGAAATTTCCGGAGCCCTCCACTACGGAGTCTCTCATAATCATATCTTTGGTTTGGGACGTTAAACCCCACATATTTATCTATCTGAGTACCATGCTCCGGGCCTACTCTTTTAGCGAATAATTCACTATGGCACTGACTCCACCATTTAGCATTGCTACGCTAAACGTAAGAGGATTGGCGGCTAGGCGTAGGCGAAGTCCGCTCTTGTGGCTGTTGATGCACCAAGATGTATACGTATACTAGCCATCCAGGAAACCAAGGTAGACGGAGAGCAGGAGACCAGGAGCATGATGCGCCGTTTCACTGACCAGTAATACGTGGTCGTAAGCCATGCGACAGGAACATCTGCAGGTTGTGTTCTTTTTGTAAAAAAAAAAAACTTCAGGGCCTTGTGTAAAGTTTTTTTTTCATGCCAGTCACGGCAGGCCGAAGACGCCGCCAGGGCCCATGGGATCATGGCCGCCGTCTAGGTTTGGTCCTCCCTTCTCCTCTCGCACCTGAAAGGGGAGGAGGATCTTTCTGCTAATTAAATAAAGTTTGTTCATCATCATCATCATCATCATCATAGTCATGCCAGTCAGGCAGAATGATTTATCGTAACTTTGTTTATTGCGCCATTGAATTCAGAGTAATACGCATATACGCAGAGAATCATGTAGAAGAGCGTGCTTAGTTTCTTTTAACCTGTTTCAGTGGACAGCTTGTGATCAAAGGGTCGTTTTGTTAGGGGTTTTCAACTGTGTTACAAGTGCTCGCAATGCACTCTTACAAAAAAGGTAGTAGTACTTGCTAACTTTGGGGTAGTAACGGTTGGTGAAATATGTTACAACCCTGGTAGTAAGCTCAGTTAGAAACGGCGAGGGTCGTAACACTTACCACCTTTGCTGTTACTACCAGCATTAAGTAACTGTTACTACCCTAGCCATTACCACGCATGGGCAGTAACATTTAAAGGTTTCAAAAAAATAGCAACCGATACTGCCCTGTTCATTTATCTTGGCATACTTTTTCTTCATCGCTAATGTAGGTCAATCAATGCCTCATTACTACACAGCTTCTGGTAACCTTGCGTGGAGTGCAATGAACGCGAAGAATACATAGACCTAAGAAGTTTACTATCTTTTTTTTTATTTCCGGCTAAACTTCACAAACGTGTTGCTAAGATAATTATATTACAATTTACAACGAACAATACAAAAAACATAAAATTAACTAAGGCCGTCAAGCATTACTATAACACATCACGTCCTAGAATTCCTTCATGGTCAGTAGGGCTTCTACCCTTTCTACCCATAAAGGTACACATTCGTCTGTTCTTACTACCTCGAGTAATCTTGAGATGCTTTCTTAAAAATACTCTCTTGCTGGTCTCTCCCGTCTGGGTCACAATGAAATACAGCCATTCTAGAGTGCCATATACTGTGCAAGACAGTCATCATGATAAAATTAAAAGATAATCCATCCTCATTCTCTATTGCCAAATACCTGATCCCATGAGGGTCTAACGGGAACCCTTTTTGATTGCCCTTTGTAATACGTCCCAAAAATAAAATCCTTCCCAACAGTGCAGGAAAACATGGTCAATAATTTCCTGTTTCTTACAGATTAGACAGTGAGATCCCCAAGCCATATAAAACCCACGCTCCTCTAGGAAGGTTTTCACAGGAAGTGTTCCGGTGTGTAATTTGAAAAAGAACCTTTTTGCACTTGGAGCTGCTGGCATTTTTTTTAACTCGTTTAAGTACATTGTGACCCTTGCGTGCTGTATATAGCGCTCTGTACAGTGGGATGGGGAGCATCGTGTCACATAAATCTTTGTACAGTTTTTTTTTTCTTTCCAACAGACCACATGTAGTCAGTTGAAAAACGAACACACAGAAACTGCTCGCTGGCCACAACTTCCTTTATGTATCCTTGCACAGCCCCTGTGGTAACATGAGTGCTCACAACAAACTCGGGCAACAGTCTACTTAGTCTTGTTTTACACACTGTTAGTAGGAAAGGATCTCTTGACTCGCGATAAAAGGAAAACCTATTTACTAACTGCTTGATAAACAGATGTCCTAGCCCAAGGCCTCCACACTTCACCCGTTTAACCAAATTCGTGCGACTGCACCTTGCCCAGTTAGACCCCCACACAAATATTGCAAACACCCGATGTAATTTTTGCACATTGACCCGGGAACAGTACAGCATTTGCATCACATACCACAGCTTAGACACAAAAAAACAGTTGCATGCAGTAGCCCTGGCAAACATGGACAGATAAGTTTCATTCCACCTATTCGCTTTCTCTTTAATTTCTTTCGTTTGCTGTGTCCAATATTCATCAGTACTTTTGTATGACTCGAGCGGTACTCCGAGATATTTATCTGGCGTTCGTGTCCATTTAATGGCTGCGAAAAATTCTGGTGTTGAAGGCCAATATCCATGCCAGAAGCCGAGGCACTTACCCCAGTTTATGTGGCCTCTTGTAACTTATCATTGGTTATCTATCTATCTATCTATCTATCTATCTATCTATCTATCTATCTATCTATCTATCTATCTATCTATCTATCTATCTATCTATCTATCTATCTATCTATCTATCTATCTATCTATCTATCTATCTATCTATCTATCTATCTATCTATCTATCTATCTATCTATCTATCTATCTATCTATCTATCTATCTATCTATCTATCTATCTGTTTATATCTGGGTGCTCTCATGATCAACCCTTCAACCTGGGGTACACCTATATTAATACGAGAAAGTAAGGTAGTTTGTCGAGAACAACTCGCTGGTCATGAGATGAATAAAGTCACAATCACGTCGTGTACGTCGTGAAACACTTTCCGAAATAAAAAAAAATCGGCAGATCCCACGTAATGAGAATCGACGTTATGCGAAGCATGCGGAGGAAAGGTGACCATGTTGCAAATTTTTATTGAGCGACACGTCTTGAAATGACGCTGAATATATTGTCACGACGCAGACACAGCAGGAGTCCGATATAGAAGAGCTCACTTCAATTAAAAATGAAAGGCGCTCGTAAAGAGGACCGGGCAAGAGCTTCGTCTTCCTCTCTGGCTGTGCGAGCTCTCCTCTGCAGGTTGAATGCGGCATTTGCCTCCCTCCAGGAAGAGCATCGACCCGATGCTCGGCTACAGAATACGCGGTGTATGTAGTTGGCGTATTACGCAACTGGCTCACTGCAATATGGCTTCATCCGCACAACGTGAACGATTTCAGATTTTTGAGCTCGCGAGGAACTGTCAGGGATGACCTCATAATTCACGTCACTTAGGCGCCGTATAACATTGTAGGGACCAAAGTACTTCTTCAGTAACTTTTCAGAAAGGCCGCGTCGGCGAATAGAGCTCCAGACCCACACTTTCTCGCCTGGTTGATAAGTGACGTATCGGTGTCGCAGGTTATAACGTTGTGCGTCGTAACTCCATTGTCGGGCGATTCGCACGCGTGCTAGCTGCCGTGCCTCTTCAGCTCGTTGGGTAAAGGCTTGAACATCCGTGTCTGTATCCTCGCAGTCGTGCAGCAGCATGACATCAAGCATTGTCGTCACTTAACGGCCATAAAGAAGACTAAATGGCGTGCTTCGTGTAGTTTCCTGCGGTGCCGTATTATAGGCAAACGTCACGTATGGTAGAACGTCGTCCCAATTTTTATCATCCACGTCGATGTACATACTGAGAATATCAGCAATTGTCTTGTTGAGGCGTTCTGTTAAGCCGTTGGTTTGTGGGTGGTAGGAGGTAGTTTTTCGATGCACTGTTCCACTCAACTCAAGCACTGACTTGGGAAGCATGGCCGTGAAAGCGGTACCTATGTCTGTTATTATATTTCTAGGAGCACCATGCCTCAGAACGATATTTTCAATGAAAAATCGTGCCGCTTCTACTGCGGTTCCACTTGATAAAGCCTTTGTTTCTGCGTAGCGAGTAAGATAGTCCGTAGCGACAATTACCCACTTGTTTCCAGTATGCGAAGTCGGAAATGGTCCAAGGAGGTCCATTCCGATTTGTGCAAAAGATGGTAGGCACTTGAACTGGTTGCAACAATCCGGCTGGTCTTAAAGGCGGCGATTTTCGTCCTTGACAATCGAGGCATGTGCGGACGTAATGCTTTACAGTGCCTGGAAGCTTCGGCCAGTAGTACTTCTGTTGGATTCTGGCCAATGTGCGCGTGTATCCGAGGTGGCCGGAGGTTGGCTCATCGTGGCAAGCACTCAGGATCTCATCGCGAATGGATGTCGGGACGACAAGTAAGTGGGCATTTCCGCTGGGGGCAAAGTTCTCCTTGTATAGGACACCACTGCGCAAGCAGAATGATGGCAGGCTCCTTGAAAATATCTTGGGAACGATTGTAGACATGCTGTTAAGAAAATTAATAAGAGGGAGCAACTCACTGTCTTCTTTCTGCTCAGACGAAATGGTGACTGTGTCGACCACTCCTAAAAAAGCCATGTCATCATCTTCTGAGACATCATCTTGCTTTATAGGTGACCTGGATAAGCAATCAGCATCAGAGTGCTGCCGTCCCGACTTATAGACGACCATCATATTGAATTCTTGTAGGCGTAAGCTGCAGCGCGCTAGCCGACCGGATGGGTCCTTCAAGTTGGTCAGCCAGCAAAGGGAGTGGTGGTCGCTGACTACGTGGAAGGGACAGCCGTAGAGGTATGGGCGAAACTTCAGAACTGCCCATACTACAGCAAGACATTCCTTTTCCGTTGTGGAATAATGGGACTCGGCACGGGAAAGCGTCCTACTTGCATATGCAATCACTGTCTCGGCTGAGTCTTGCCACTGGACGAGTACAGCGCCTAAATCTACGTTGCTCGCATCAGTGTGGATCATGGTTGGAGCGTCCTCGTCAAAGTGAGCAAGCACAGGTGGTGTCTGCAGGCGCTGTCGTAGACCGTCAAATGCTGCTTGTTCCTCTTCGCCCCATAAAAATGGAACATTGTCTCTCGTTATGCATGTTAAGGGCGACGCAATTTGGGAGAAATTGGCGATAAACCTGCGGTAGTAGGCGCAAAGGCCAAGAAAACGTCTTACGGCCTTCTTTTCTGTTGGCACCAGAAATTTTCGGACGGCGTCGATCTTGTCGGGGTCCGGACTAACACCTTCATGGCTCACCACATGTCCTAAGAATCGGAGTTCCTTGAAACCAAAATGACATTTTTCAGGTTTCAGCGATAAGCCAGCGGACCGTATTGCTCGAAATACTAATAGCGGCCGTCTTAGATGTTCCTCGAACGTTGGTGAGAAAACAATGACGTCGTCGAGGTATACCAGACACGCCTGCCACTTAAGGCCTGATAGGACGGTATCCATCAGTCTCTGAAATGTTGCTGGGGCTGAGCACAATCCGAAGGGCAAGACTTTAAACTCGTAAAGCCCGTCAGGCGTAACAAAAGCAGTCTTTGGTCTGTCCCGCTCATCGACCTCGATTTGCCAATAACCGCTTTTCAGGTCCATCGACGAGAAGAAGCGTGCATGCCTCAGCCTGTCAAGTGAATCATCAATACGCGGTAGTGGGTATACGTCGTTTTTTGTCACGCGGTTCAGCTTGCGGTAGTCCACACAGAAGCGTAAGCTGCCGCCTTTCTTCTTAACTAGCCCTACCGGTGATGCCAAAGGGCTTTTTGACGGCTGAAGTATGTCATCATTGAGCATTTTCTGGACTTGTTCTTGGATTGCTTCGCGTTCTTTCGGTGCCACGCGGTATGGGTTTTGTCGAATTGGTCTTGCCGTCTCTTCCGTTATAATTCGGTGCTTTGTCAGTGGCATTTGATTTACCCTCGAGGTCGACGAAAAACAATCTTCAAACTGGCCGAGAATATCTAGAAGACTCTGCCTCTGTGCTGGCGATAAATCTGTGCTCAGGTCGACAGGAAGTGGTGGACCCGCAGGTCGCGGGTTCAATTCCCGGCTGCGGCGGCTGCATTTCCGATGGAGGCGAAAATGTTGTAGGCCCGTGTACTCAGATTTGGGTGCACGTTAAGAACCCCAGGTGGTCAAAATTTCCGGAGTCCCCCACTACGGCGTCTCTCATAATCAAAGGTGGTTTTGGGACGTTAAACCCCACAAATCAATCGGCAGGCAGTGGTGTTGAAGCGGCCGGCGTCTCTGCCTGTTGTACTGCGAAGCACTCGCGGAATTCTACAATTTCTTCGAAGTATGCAACTGTGGTACCCACTGTAATATGTCGACGCTCGTTGCTGAAGTTTGTCAACAGGACCTCTGCTTGCCCAGACACTACACTGACGAGACTTCTGGTAATAGTGATTCCTCGAGAGAGTAAAAGCGTCGATATTTGTTCCGCGACACCTTCTCCAGTATGCTGCGTGTTACATGTGACAGTGACGAGGCGGCATGGCAACAGTGGCATGGTCACGTCGTCAATCACGCGCATCGGCTTGCGCTGCAGCGCTGCGCTATGGTCCGCTGAGAAGGTCAGTACACTGTCCGGTATATTTCTGATGGCACCGTACTCCCGCAAGAAATCCATACCCAAGATGGCCTGTTTACAACACTCAGAAAGAATAACGAAGGTTGCCACGAATGATGAATCCCCGATCTTGATTCGTGCGGTGCACTTTCCGGTAGGCGTCAGCAGCTGGCCTCCGGCTCCTCTAATTTGCGACCCCGTCCATTCCATTTTTACCTTCTTGAGTTTGTCGGCCAGATTCGCACTCATTATTGAAAAGTCCGCACCAGTGTCGACCAGTGCGGTCCCGTCGTGACCGTCAATTGAAAGTGTAATGTCGGCGGTGACAATCTCGTCTTTCGTCGGTTCATTCGAAATGTGCGGCACTTCGTGCGGCGGTAATGGGGGATTTTCAAATCTTCGGCAATTCGCAACCTTCCCCCCTAAGTTACGTTCCGTTTGGTTCTTTCCACTCGCCTCTCGCTTGTTGCGCGACATTTGCTGCTGCGCCAAGGAAGCCGAAGACGAGGACTTTTCATATGCTGGCACCTTGAGGAAACGACCGCTCCGACATCATCTGGATATAGAGACGTTTATTCGTTTCTTTCTTTCTCCCCCCTTCACTGTCCCTGCACCCCTGGTTTTATCCCCTGTCTCCCCATTCAACCACTCTTACAGTCCAATCGTAACGAACCGCTCTTACAGTCCAATCGGAACGCACAGATGTGTCTCTCCTCGCCACAACCTCGAAGACCCACCGCCTCTTGCCCACTCATCGGTTCTCCGCCGTCGCACAGGTTTCTTTCACACTGGTTCCCGGAATGGTCGACGACGGGCGTTGCCAGGTCGTGGAAAAGCGCCTCCGAGTAAGTTCCCGCGATGCCGGGTTGACAGGCCATCAATACAATTGGCCCGTGCGCCAATGCCGTCGCCACCGCTGATTCTGATTGTCCGGTGGACGCGTACGTGTACCTTCCACGTGTACCTTCCACGTGTACCTTCCACGTGTACCGGCCACCTGCAGCCTGGCTTGGTCTCCTGTAAGGCGCCATAATTGAGCCCGACAGCGGCACTGGAGTTGTCGCGTCCTTTGTGGCCAGCAGACAGTCATCGTCCCGCATTCCGGTGGCCCTGCTTCCTTGTTGGCGAGGGGTCGCCGGCCGCGGGGTGGGTAACATAAGGTATTCGGGGAACGCACGAAGTTCGAGCCCAACACCTCCCCTCCAACTGTGTTGCACTGTATCTATGACATGCGACACAAACACAACCACATATGCACACATGTTCACTGGCTCGACACGTGAGGCACCAACTGTCACTCGTACCTCATTGTCTCCGTCGCGCGCACGCGCTAACAAAGCATACACCCCCCTTAACTCGCCGTCCCTTTTATGCGTCATCATTAGGAGTCACTAACCGCGACATTGCGTCGGCATTAGCGTTTAGACACCCCTTTTTGTGTTCAATTTCCAGGTTATACTTCTGTAGTACCAACACCCAGCGTGTCAGCCTAGCGCTCTGCGGAGTGGTTAGAGTCGGAAATTTGAGTGGGTTATGATCGGTAATTACCTTGATTTTAGCGCCAAACAGCCAAACATCCAACTTCCCCAGTGCCCAAATGATTGCATAAGCTTCCTTTTCTATTGTGGCCCATCGGGTCTGAGCCGGGCTAAGCTTCTTGCTCAGAAAAGCGATAGGGCACTCCTTGCCCACCAGATCCTGCTGTGCCAGGCACATACCAACGGCGTAATCGGATGCATCTGTGGCGAGGATAAATTCTTTCCCCGGGTCTGGTGCCTGCAACGCCGACGCCTGCACTAGACAGTTTTTCACCTTGTCAAAAGCTTCCTGCGCCTCTGTATTCCAAGGTAATTTCTGCAGAATACGTCGGCCAGTTAGGTTAGTCAGAGGCATAACGACTTTGGAGTACTCGGGCACGTAGTCCCTATAATAGTTGGCTAGCCCTAAGAAACTACGAAGCTGTCCCTTTGTTTCGGGAGCCGGGATCTCCTTTATCGCCCTGACCTTCTCTGGATCAGCCCCGTGCTTGCCGGATCCCACAATATGCCCCAAGAATTTTACTTCTTGTTGTGCAAACCGACATTTGCTTACGTTGAGCGTCAACGCTGCCTTCGCTAGGGACACAAGCACCTTGTCTAAATGTTCCAGGTGCTCGTTCCAGTTCTCGGAGTATATTGCTACATCGTCAATGTAAGCGCAAGCATAATGTCTATGCGGAGCCAGTACACTATTGATGACCCTCTGATAGGTACTGGCGGCATTCTTTAACCCAAAGGGCATCACTCTCCATGCGTACTGGCCTGAGGGAGGGGCAAAAGCAGTACAAACCTGCGCGTCCTCGTCGAGACGTATTTGCCAGTAACCCCTGAACATGTCTAGCAGAGTTATGTACTTAGCCTTCGCTACTTGGTATAACAGATCAGTCGCCACACTCATGGGAAATGCGTCTGTCTCTGTTATTTCGTTGAGTCTCCTGTAATCGCAACAGATGCGGATGCCACCGTCCTTTTTTGATACGCAGACCAGTGGATACGCGTGCGGACTTTCAACCGGGTATATCAATCCCCACTGCTGGAGCTCAATTACCTGCCTCTCTACTTCGTTCACCAGCGCCACCGGCACTCTGTATGGGTATGCGCGCCTCGGTTGCTCCCCTGCTTTGATTCGTATTTTATGAATTCCCACTTTGCAGGTGCCGGGTTTGTTTGCGAATACCCTCGGGTGCCTCGCGATTAAGTCTCGCAGCTGTTCTCTCTGTGTGGGCTCCAGGTGTGCTACCTCATCAAGCTGCAGCGTCGCCTGCGCCTCTAGCCCGCATGGTGGGACCGGAACCTCTCCAAATTCCTGATCGCCTTCGAATATCACTCCTACTGCAGTTACTCGGGCGTGATATGCGCGAAGCTTGTTGGCATGAATGGTTCTGCGTGAACCGTCCTCGAGCTCAACTAAACAACTTTACGGTCGCAGTTTTGCGACCACTGTGATCGGTCCCTTCCACTTCGCCACTGGCTTCCCCTCTCCTTCCTTCTTGAGCCATAGTACTTGGTCCCCTGAGACAAACTGTTTGTCTGTGGCCCTCAAGTTATAGCGTCCTACGTACTCCTTCTGAGTGACTTCACTCTGTCGGGCGGCTCCTTCGCTAGCTTCTTTCAAACTACTTCGGAGCTTCGCAAGATATTCCGCTGCTGGAATACCCAATGAATCCGGCACTTCCCAGTCTCCTGACCAAGTCCTTTTGAGAATGGATAGGGGCCCGTTCGGCACCCGCCCGTACATGAGCTCGAACGGTGAGCACCCTGTAGTCGCATGTGGGACCTCACGATATGCCCATAACAAAAACGGAATCATTCTATCCCACACGCGTCCATGTTCGCTGACTATGTGAGAAAGCATTCTTTTGAAGGTGCCGTTCCAGCGCTCGACTAAGCCGTTGCTTTGCGGACGATTGGGCGTGGAAAACCTCGGTGTTGCCCCCAGTCTTTGCAACATCTCCTGTGTCAACCTTGACGTAAAGTTGGTGCCCTGATCTGAGCAAATTGTCTCTGGCACCCCGTGTTGAGAAAATATCTGCAGTAACGCGTCACATCTAGCCTTTGCCGTTAGTGAACGGAGGCATACCACCTCTGGCCATCTGGTATGTAAGTCTATGACACAAAGAGCATAGCGGTGACCTCTAGCCGAAGGGGGTACAATAGGACCGATGCAGTCCATGTTTACTGTCTGAAAAAGCGCGCTGGGCCTGGCCAGAGGCTTTATCGGAACCCTATCTATCTGCCTCGTCGGCGATTTCACCTGGCATCCATGGCATGACCTACAGTACTCTTTTACATCTCGCGACATCTGCGGCCAGTAAAATGAGCTTTTCACTCGTTGTAGTGTTTTCCGCTCTCCTAAATGACCTGCCCATGGTGAATCGTGAGCCATTTGAGCACTTCTTTGTGCCTGTGTGATGGTAGCACTAACTGTTTGCAGATGCGACCCGCGAGGTGTTCCTGATGATACAATAGCTCGTCTTGAACTAGCATGCCATGCGTTCCGGCCTTTGCCTGCGCCCAAGCATCTCGGAAAGCCGGGTCTGCTTCCTGAGCCTCACGAAACTCCTGTCGTTTGCTTTTGACCGGCTCGGAACCTTCGCTGTTGCTCTCCGCGGTTATGACGCCGGCCATCGCCCGTTGCTCCTCGCATGCCTCATCTGACAGCTCTACTATAGCTTCGGTCTCCTCGACTGCTGAACACTCGTCTGACACTATGTCACGTTTAACCCTTTCCTCGAGAAGCTGTGCGTAATCGTTGGGCGTGATCAGCGCGTCGGTGCCGTCTAGCAGCTTATCTGTGATTGCACAAAGCACGGCCGACTGCACCGTCTCGGACATCACGTAAGGACTTCCTTCAGTAGCTATGAGCGGCACGTAAGCCAACTCAGCGGTTACCTGTTGCCCGAACGCTCCCGTCAACTTTATCTGCGAACCCGTACCATCGTACTGAGGTACCACTGCCTTTCTGATGACGCTCACCTCCGCTCCTGAGTCTACCATGGCGTTTAATGATCGACCTGAGCTCTTGAGCGTTACAGTTTCCAGTGAGGGTTGTTTCTGCTCTTTATGCTGCCACAACCTGTCTGTCATTGCTATTTCTGACCCGTATGCAGAAGCCGTCACCCTCGCGACCACTAGACCGTTTTGTTATCCTGCGGGCCTAGTGCCTTGCCTTGCACCTGAGCCCTTATTGGGGCAATTCCTGGCAATGTGGTCGGCACCCTTACACTCAAAACATCGCCTTTTCCATTTTCCGTCCGTGTGTGTATCTACCGCTGTTTTAGCTTTCTTTTGCCACTCCTCTACATTTGCCTTCTTTTGTGCTGCCTTGCACTTTTCGCTCTCCTCGAATCTCTCTGCGAGCCTAGCCACGCCACTGGGCAGCAAAAAGGACTCCTGTTGATTACAAATGACATGCGCTCTCGCTTCCGGGCTCAAACATTCTTTCAAGCGATCCGCGACGACTAGCTGCTTGAGTTCCTCGAACGTGCCTACCTTTGAACTCTGGACATAATAGTCGAAATAATTCTCAAGGCGTGCGGCAAACTGATCCCAGGACTCCCTTTCTCCCTTTTTCGATCCCGCAAACAGCCTCTTGTACTCCGCCGCCGAAAGCCTGAGACCCTCCAAAATGCTTGACTTAAGCTTAACATAAGCTTTGCGCTCCTGCGCTGTAAGCCTGCACAGCAGCCCGCGTGCCCTTTCACTCAACTGTGGCAAAACTAGCCCGGCCCACCATTCGCTCGGAACTTCATACGACTCGAGCGTTGCCTCAACATCCTTGAACCACATTGGCGCAAGCGCCTCTTGGTTCGGCATTGGTGCCAGTACACCCTTTAACAAGCTTGCGAATTTCAGTCGCCTGTCTTCCTCTGACCTTCCGCCAAGCGCTACGCTGTCATCGCTCTCGTTGGACTCTGCCCCATTACGGGCTCGTAGCCGCTGGCTTTCCAGCATCAAGCGCCGCTTCTCCGTTTCTGCCTCAGAAATTTTTAATAGAAGCTGGAGCAGCGCTAGCTGCTGTTCCGACGCCGTATCTGACGTGCCACTACCATGACCCCCCCTGCCGCTGTCGGCGACTCCCAACGCCTGCAAGTTTCCTGCCCCGTCCCCGTTCATTTCCGAGTTGTCCCTTTCTCTGTCTCGCAAGTTGTAATGCTTTGTCATCGGCTGCGCCCAACAGAAAATCAAGAGGTACCCACCTGAAGTAGCCTTGCGGTGCGCTCTTCCTCCTCGGAATCCGGTGGACTAGCCTTGCTTCGTTGATCCCGCAGCATGGTAGTCAGTTGAAAGTGGTTGTCGTCAGTCTCGGCCGATGTCGCTCCCCTCTGTCCTCCTCAGTTCAGCCATGCCGATCCTGTCGATCTGCGCCAGTTACGTTCCGTTTGGTTGTTTCCACTCTCCTCTCGCTTGTTGCGCGACATTTGCTGCTGCCGCCAAGGAAGCCGAAGACGAGAACTTTTCATCTGCTGGTACCTTGAGGAAACGACCACTCCGACATCGTCTGGATATAGAGACGTTTATTCGTTTCTTTCTTTCTCCCCCCTTCACTGTCCCTGTACCCCTGGTTTTATCCCCTGTCTCCCCATTCAACCACTCTTACAGTCCAATCGTAACGCACCACTCTTACAGTCCAATCGGAACGCACAGATGTGTCTCTCCTCGCCACAACCTCGAAGACCCACCGCCTCTTGCCCACTCATCGGTTCTCCGCCGTCGCTCAGGTTTCTTTCACACCGGTTCCCGGAATGGTCGACGACGGGCGTTGCCAGGTCGTGGAAAAGCGCCTCCGAGTAAGTTCCCGCATGGCCGGACTCGACGCTCCTTCCCGGCGCTCCCCTTACGGCCTTCGCATTGGGGTGTTTTGCTGCCTGCCGCCGCAAGTTCGGGGTGGCGCTGCTAGAGCACTGTTGCTCCGCCACCTCCAAGCGCGTTCACGGGCGTAGTGTGCGCGCCACAGCACTATGGCCATCATAACAGCGCTGAGTACGAGGAACAGAACCAACTGCGGCGCCTAAATTCTTGAAGATGAACGTTTTATCCACACAATACAGCTCGGTCGTTGCATGTGATGAGGTTAAAATGGTATAGTCGACCTCTGAGAGCACCGCTTACCCAGTCGCAACCATTCCGGCAGCTTTCCCGGATTTTCGCACACGCGTGTTGTCACAAGCAACAGTAATCTATTACAGCGCACAAAATTCAGAGAGAAAAAGCAATATTTATTTTGTCGTAAGGTGGACTAGAACCTCCCGTAGGTAGACGGCGATGACTCCACTTTCCGTTTCGTCGGCTGTCGAGGAGCCGAGGTGGCGGAGGGGCCACGCGCTGCAGGTTCTTTACGCGGCCTCTTCGTAGCCGGGACCATATACGAAGGATACTGATCGAAGACCGTGGGCACGGCTCCTGGACGCAGTTTCCGGATACGATATTTGGGAACATAGTAATTTTCCGTGAAGTGTTTGCTGCACACTACAGTCGATGCGGACTTGTCATTGATGACGAGGTTTTCACGTGAAACATTTTTCCTCCACTTCGAACACAGTTCCTCATCGCTAGGAAATTGGTGGTACGACACACCCGGTGTCTTCCGTTGCTGTGACTTACACAGCGGCACGCAACAATAAACCATGGCTACGCTAGTGCAGTTAGCGTGCCTGAGCGTGTCTGATGCATTGTTTACCTGAGGTCATCGAACGCAGTCAAGAAAAGTCGCAGTCGGCGACGCGGGGAGCCGGCGGAGCTTACAGTGAGGTGGTGCTGCCCTCTACGCGTCAGAAAAAAATATATGCGCGGTGCCGGTATTGAGAAGGCCGTAAGGAGCGTGCGGAAGAAGCGTCGAGTCCGGCCGTGGTTCCCGCGATGCCGGGTTGACAGGCCATCAATACAATTGGCCCGTGCGCCAATGCCGTCGCCTCCGCTGATTCTGATTGTCCGGCGGACGCGTACGTGTACCTTCCACGTGTACCTTCCACGTGTACCTTCCACGTGTACCGGCCACCTGCAGCCTGGCTTGGTCTCCTGTAAGGCGCCATAATTGAGCCCGACAGCGGCACGGGAGTTGTCGCGTCCTTTGTGGCCAGCAGACAGTCATCGTCCCGCATTCCGGTGGCCCTGCTTCCTTGTTGGCGAGGGGTCGCCGGCCGCGGGGTGGGTAACATAAGGTATTCGGGGAACGCATGAAGTTCGAGCCCAACATTGGCCTAACTATTTCAGTGTTTGGCTCGGGAAGTGAAAGCGCTTGCCTTATTTCTTGGCGAAAAACTTCTGTGACCGACGCAATCGCGCAGTCATTTGGTGTGGCGGCGAGCTTCTTCACCTCTTCTTGCACAATTTCGCGTATCAGGTCACGCAAAGAACGCTCGTCAGGTGTCACAGTGGTCACGGCGGTCGCGCTGATTTGTCCGCTGTTGTTTGGACGGTCGTACTGGCGGTACCGTAGCTGTAGTGCGCGTTCGATGGTGGTCGCCTCCTTCGAAAATTCGTCGACGCTTGAAGGTGAGTTCCGTACGAGACCAGCAAACAGCTGCTCTTTAACACCACGCATGAGGTGGCTGATCTTTCTGTTCTCGGACATATCGGGATCGGTTCGATGAAAGAGACGAGCCATGTACTCAACAAACATAGCAACAGACTCATTGGGCTTTTGAATCCGTGATTCAAGGAGTCATTGTGTATGCTCCCGCCTTTCGGTGTTTGCGAAGGTGTCCAGGAACTTCCGCCGGAACTCGTCCCACGTTGACCACACGCGATTCGTGAACCACGTGCGAGCCCCGTCTTGAAGGGAGAAATACAACAGCGCTGGGTAATGGGGACGGCAGTATGCTCTCCCATAGTAGAGTACGATGTACTCTAAATCGTTAAACACTTTTTCTGAGCACACAATACAGGTACCCCAACTTCTGTGCGGCGTTCCACCCGTTAACGTTGGCTGTGCGCTCGAACTCTTCAAGCCAGTCATCTGCGTCCTCATATGTGTTGCCATGGAAGTCCACAGGAGTTTTAAGGGTCAAAACTGTCACCTGTGTCGTGCTTGGGCTCGTCATGGTGGGGCAACTGCTTCCCGGCGCGGTCATGTTTTCCGTCCAAGGACCGAACTCTGGGCTCAGGCCTAACAGGCGGCGGCTGACGCGGTGAACGGGTGTTTCGACGAGTGGAAGTCTTTGTGGACTAGATCCTGGGCTGTTGGAAGGTGTCCTGGACATGTACCCAGCTCCTCCACCAGTGTCACGACGCAGACACAGCAGGAGTCCGATATAGAAGAGCTCACTTTAATTAAAAATGAAAGGCACTCGTAAAGAGGACCGGGCAGAAGCTTCGTCTTCCTCTCTGGCTGTGCGAGCTCTCCTCTGCAGGTTGAATGCGGCAATATGTACAAATGTTGCACGCACAGATATATGAAGAAGTTCAGATGTTTATATAACCAGTTTGCACTTGCGCAATGATGCCAACTGGAACATGCATATTAGCGACACCAGAAGCTGAGATGAAGCGCTGATGCTCGGGAAAATGCTGGCCCTGGAAACTGCTACATCAACAACTTCAGCGCATGGCAACTAAGCACAATTGACGTTAACCCGACGTGACAGCTATGTCAAATTAGTACATATGTAATGTTTATAAAATTGTGTAGGCAGCACTGCAACCACTGTTGACGTTTCAGAAAGATTAGCGTATATATGAAAAATAGTTCGAAGACCTGGCGTAGCTGCGTGGTAAAATGTTTCATTGTCACACAGAATGCCTAGGTTCGATTCCATCTGGGACTCTCACATTTTTTCTTTGCATTCGTCGGGTCCACGCTACCGATTTTTTTGGATTTATTAACGCTCGAGCGTTATAATTGCCTATGTGTGTTCTCATCGATCCTAGGTAGATACTAAGTGTCAATCACCTGTGGCACATACCCGCATACCAGCAGCACAAACCCGCCCGTGGGTATGTGTCACTGTTTGGCGAGAAGTGTCTGATGACGTACGTGACGGGATTGTGACATTATTCATGTCTTGAGCAGTGCATCGTACTTGTCAAAACATCTTACCCTTCCATGCTAATTCTGGTTCACGCCATGTTAACGGGGTGACCATGAGAGCACCCAATCGTAAGCGGCTAGATATATAGATAGATACGCTCGAAGTCGCCGAAGTTCACTAAAAAATGCTTCGCATTTAAAAAAATACCGCATATCCACGGAGTGAATGATGATGAATGGGGTGAAGCTCCGGAGGATTTTTATCGGCGAACCTTGAATCGTCCGTTCTTCTGTCTGGCAGTTTGTTTAAAAAGTCTTCTGCAGAAAATTGTCTCGCTGAATGATGATTGCGTGCAGTTTATTAGAAGTCATATATGAACGAGTCATTTTTGTGCAGTTGCCTTTGTGTAATTTTTGAGCTTTAAAACTTATTATGCCACGCTACTGTTATTGTGCTTAAAGTTAGGGAGCCCAATACATAACCCGCGGTGAGCGTATATCGCTCCTTGTTGTGAAAACTAGGTCTCGGTCTTTTCTTTTTTCATTTCAGAGAATTTTACGGCCGCGGTTATCCACTTGGCTTCTATTGTAACAATGGTTCATAGCTTTGGCTCCTGAGCAAAGCAGTTTGACTGAAATGCAGGTCGAATAAAATTGTCATGTTAATCTCTTTGGGTGGATCACTTGAGGAGATGGTTAAATTGTTGTTGAGCCTCTAACGACAGCATTCCTCATACACGGCTCCTGTGTTTCTGCCGCCACACAATAACTCCTTAAATCACATAGGTCTGTGTGCCGGCAAACCAGTGCAGTACGTGTGGAGAAAAAATGTGTCTCAATTTTGGTGTCTAGGTCTGTTCCGACGTGCGCGAAATAATTGGGATCTCATCCTGTTTACAGCGATTTATAGTAAATTTCGCCTGTCAGTGCAGCACTGGCACTTGGGACTTGTCATCGGAGAACAGCTGCGCATTCAGAATTAGAAATAAATCTTTGTTTTATTTTGTGTGATCTGGCACGATCGACATTATATCCATTGCTTGTGCCCGGAAACTGACGTGCACAAAGAGAGAGGAAGTTGTAGAAATCACGGGCACAAAGTACCTTTTTCTTTGTTCCTTATAAAATCAGTCAGACTCAAGGGCAAACTAAAATAGACTACAGAAAGCTCTGTACGACTTAAGTGCCCAAATCACTAATATAGTGCATCTAATAGCGTGCGGTCGTAAGGGATATCAAACCGTAGGTTCAGAAAACTGAAATTCAGACTTGGCCAGTCTGTCTTGCCTATTCTTGGACATCTAAATAGGCATGTCTGCCGCCGATTTCGCGCCCACAGTGAACAATGTGGTGGAGGACCATTCGAAAGAACTCTGGGAGCTGAGTCGTTTCTTGTTCGAGAACCCCGAGTTGGCATTGGAAGAAGTCTTGGCTCACGACAAACTGTGCGAGTTTCTCGAACGGAAAGGCTTTTCTGTACAGCGGCAGTACTGCTTGCAGACTGCCTTCAGGGCGGAATTCGACGCTCCAGCGGGATCAAATGGTGAGTTCAGATTAACGGATTTAATCACTGTGTGATTGAATGACACATAAATAGGAGATGTTAGTTTTGTTTTGCCTCATGTCCATTCACGTCCAAGAAAAACCAGTGAAAGAACTGGAGTCACAAAGAGAACCGGAAGAATGCAATCAGCGTTTGTGTGACGAGCTTTCTCCCGAGTTTTGTTCTTGCACTGTATTTAATGTTTCAAAGTAACTGCTCTCCCATAGCTGAGTACAACGTACTCGAAATCGTTAAACACTTTTTCCAAGCACACATCAAGCCTTATATTCTTGGGACGGCATTCAGCTCTCCCATAGTAGAGTACTAAGCACTCTAAATTGTTAACCACTTTTCTAAACACACAAGTCCCATGCACCTCTTTAAAAAAATGGCAGCATATCCACGGAGTGAATGATGGAGAGTGGGGCGAAGAATTCGTCCGTCCATTCGTTCTTGCTTCCGTCCGTCCATGCGTCCGTCAGCGTGACCGTCCATGCGTCCATCAGCCCGTCCGTCCGTGCGTGCGTCTGTTCGTGCGTCCGTCCCTGCGTTCGTCCATGCAGCCGCCCCTGCGTCCGTTCATGCGTCCATCCATGCATCTGTCTATGTGTCCGTTCGTCCATCTATTCAACACTCCAAGTACCACCATCTCGCATCTTTTCATCATATATTCCCCATATAGAAGCACCGCCATCCAGCGGACATTCCAAGGACTAAACGAGAGGTGGCACACGTACACCTTCTTACGGCTTGCGCTTCGGGTCCACTTCCCACCTTTAACCACCTCGAGTTCATGGTATATACTCGTTCACTGTATTCATGGCACTGCGACCGAACGCTCGCTAAACCTTTCGAAAACCAAGGAGGTTACGCCCAGCGAGTATGACGTAGCAAACTTTTTCAGTAAGATAGTGCTCAATGTACATGCCAATGGCTGCTAATGGGAAATGAGAGGCGGAGAATTCGGCTTTTACTTTCTTACCACTTGCGCTTCGTATCTACTTCCCATTTTTAACCACCTCGAGTTCATTCATGGTATATACAAGTTCATTGTATTCATGGCACTGCGGCTCAACGCTCGCTAAACTTTTCTAAAGCTAAGGAGGTTACACCCAGCGAGTATAACGTAGCAACCCTTTCTTGTCAGATAGTGCTCAATGTACATGCCAATGGCTGCTAATGGTGATCGCAGCCTGCGCGTTAACTAAAAGCCGAATGCTCCTGTCTCTCATTCCCCATTAACAGCCATTTACATGTACATTGAGCACTATTTTTATTGTTCAACAACGCACAGAAGAAGTCTCTCACCGGCACCACCTTGGAGGTCAAAATGTTATACTTGTTACATACTACGGGGGACGAACGGGTGCCGCTATAAGGAGTTTCGCCCCTAAAACGTTCTCCCTTTGTGTTTCAAAGCATTCTGCCGGGAATGAAACCGCTACCTTCGAGTCAGCCGCTGAGCACCATACCTAACCACTCTTCCTCCGTGACGCGCCTAACATAACGGTTCCGTAAACTTTCGCATTGAGCAAATATCTGCTACTGAGCGTGAAAGGGGCCCCACAACCCTTTTTCGTCGTGGTCAGCAGACGCTGCCCATCGGTAGCCAGAGCTCCCGCGTTCACGCGAGCCAACTATTAGAGCGTGAAATGCGGCCTGGAATGAGTTCTGAAATCCAGCTAGAAAATTGCTTTCTCTTGTGTCGAGAAATGACCATACAAGCTCAAACATCCCTCTTAACCGCCAGTTTATCCGCAATTGGTGAATTAGCGCATGGCACACTAGGTCATTGCTGCGGGGCCGCCATGGGAGGTCGCGACTTGTCCACGCATACACGCGCGATCACACTGAAAATTAGCGTGTTTGAAAACAAGCAAGTATATATATATATATATATATATATATATATATATATATATATATATATATATATATATATATATATATATATATCATCAGCCTGCTCACGACCACTGCAGGGCATAGGCCTCTCGCGTGATCTGTGTCAAGCAACAAGCAACCCAGTCTTGTGCATTTTGCTGTCATGTAATATTTGTCAACGGGTTAATCCCATCGGTCCACCTAAGTTTCTGTCTCCCCTTCATGTGTTTGCTTCTCTGATAATCCGATCAGTTACCCTTAATGACCAGCGGCTATCCTGCCCACGTGCTACGTCACCGGCCTACCCCTGTCCAGTTCCAGTTCTTCTTTATTTCAACGCCTGCTTTGTCATATATATATATATATATATATATATAGGCAGGCATGGTGGTTGAGTGGCCGTAGCGTTGCATATAGTTAAGTAGATCCTCCGTGAGCGGTCCCAACGTGGTTTATTTCGACGTTTCGGCCTAGAGTCTGGCCTTCATCAGGATTTCTGATGAAGGCCAGACTCTAGGCCGAAACGTCGAAATAAACCACGTTGTAACCACTCATGGAGGATCTACTTGACTATATATATATATATATATATATATATATATATATATATATATAGAGAGAGAGAGAGAGAGAGAGAGAGAGAGAGAAAGTGCTCAAGTTCACCAGTCATGCATGGATTAGGTTTTTTTTTTTCTCGTGCTATCTCTTACTCCTTAGCTTCCAGTGCTTTCCTGGACGAGAGAAGAGAGAATGCAATTGGAGCGTGTGAGAAATTTTTGTAACTCCGCTCTTACTGCACATATTCTAAAGCTTTTTGCAGCGGTCTATTTGTGTGGCAATATTTTAATTGAATTAACCCATTCTATGGCTACTATAAAGTGTTGCATGGCTCCTTGAAGTGAAGTGTGTAGGCAAACGAGGTGAGGTGAATGAAAGAAAAATACGACCGCATACAAAGATATGGTTGCTTCTTGAACGTCTTCAAACAAACCCATCTATCTCAAGTACGACCAGTTGAACTGTTCTCACAGAGATCCAAAACTAATCAGCTAAGCTTCGTGCGGCTCGCAGAGCTGAGTTTCAGCAATGCCACAATGTATTGTATTCATATGCAAGCACAGAATCAGGAAAACGAAGCAACGAGTTATAGCCGCTTTTTTACGAAAAGCAAATTATTCAGCGCTGCTACTATAATACGAAAAATATAGAAATGGCACGAATACTTGATGCCATTCGGTAGGTCCCCACGGGAAAGTTTTTACTACACGGTGGTCATGGCACGTGCATATAGATTCAATTGAACGAGCACCTTTGCGTTTTCTTGGCATAAGCATATATGCTGCACCTGTATCTGTAGCATCATGCGAGAGCCAGAGAGTTCTCAGTGTTAGATTATATGGGCATTGCGTCATCTCTGTTTCTGGAAGAAGACCGTTCAATCTAAGCGAGACACCTCTTTCTTTAAAAAAAGTAGATATCCGCTTGCACATATATTGGCATTGTACCGAGCGCCCCCTTTTTGTAATCTCAATTGATAGAATACCCTTCGCAGCTTCGACAATCGTCTAATTTTGCGACGCATGGGAAGCAGCGCATCTTGTTGGGCCTGTGGCTCTTTCTTTAGGTAACCGGGAAAGATGCACACTATGTCCATCATTCCGGCAATCATTCTTGATCAGGCTTCTTTAAAGGGGTCGTGAAACGGTCGCTTTACAACGGCAATGCGGCACCATCGGCAGCCGCATGCACTAATTGTATCATCAGCCCGAGTGGACCTGCATAGAAGCTTTGCCTATCGAGGAACGCGGAACTTTATGGCATATCGAGCACGCTCAAGAGGTGCTCAGCGGCGTCTGCCATGCGCGATCCGCGTCCCACAAGGACGTTGCTTAATATGACGTCACAGTTCAAGTTAGCGCTGATTGTGTATGACTAAGACGCTGACGAGTGTCCCAGATGCACGCACGCAAGTACCAAGAAGTTCCTCGTTCCTCAATAGGCGAAGAAATACTTATGATGACGTCACCTAGTTAGTGCGTGTGGATGCCGGTGTGTTCGCATTGTCGCTTTAGAGCGAGCGCTTCACGACCCCTTTAAGGGGTACTCTTTAGGTATACTTCTTTATGCAGTAAAGTGGAAGCCGGACATGATTCAGGAAAGAGGATGTGGAAGCAGTAGGGAATTGAGAGACCGATACATTAAACAGCAAATGAATGGAGCTATGTCACGCAGCTACTGTGTAATGTTGGAGACCTCTTTCCGTGAGTGATACCTGTGAGTTCTTGATTGACAGCAGCAGAAAACACGTTCGTGTCGAAAAAATAAATTTGCACCAGAACTCGTTTGAGGGCAGGTTCATACCAATTACGGTTTTGAATATATATTCAACGAAAAACGCTTGTGTTTTCTGACTAATACACTGCAACAAGACCCTCCCATTTGCCGAAGCCTCAAAGTCTAATCGCTTTCTCGTGAACAGATTAATTTCTTCCAAGTCGAATCATCTGACTATTCGCATATCTGCTGCGTTTCAAATGTTTTTACAGGGCCGTGCGTAGCTCTGCTCTGCGAGTACGACGCGCTCCCAGAAATTGGTCACGGCTGCGGGCACAACCTCATCGCCGAGGCGTCAGTCGGCGCCGCTCTCGCCGTGCAGGAGGTGATGCAGACATCCGAGGACTTTCGTGGAAAGGTAGATTTCCACTAATACACATCATGTGGACCATAGTCACCGCATTACGACTATCACCCATAGTGACCAGTTACGGCAGTGCTAATGCTAGCAGGATTAGCAGGGCGTGCTTTAAAGGGTATTTCCTGCCGACTGGTTTATTTATTTATGCAATATTTTCATAGGCCCCACCGCGGTGGTCTAGTGGCTAAGGTACTCCGCTGCTGACCCGCAGGTCGCGGGCTCGAATCCCAGTTGCGGTGGCTGCATTTCCGATAGAGGCGGAAATGGTGTACGCCCGTGTGCTCAGATTTGGGGGCACCTTAAAAAACCCCAGGTGGTCAAAATTTCTGTAGCCCTCGACTACGGCGTCTCTCATAATCATATGGTGGTTTTGGGACGTTAAACCCCACATATCATCATCAATATTTTCATAGGCTTCTTCCAGTGGCATTCTTTGATGCTCTACGATGTCAATTTGTGTCTCACTGAAGTAGGCAACAATTCAAGTTCGACAAGTTGACATATAATAATAGAATAAAAACAAAGGTGTAAAACAATTATTTAACACGGCCACTATTATTTCGAATGGAAAAATAATGTTATTTTTCATTACAGTTCTACCCAGTGATTGGGGTGTGTATCGATCTCACTGGTTGTGGCCGCGCCTATTAGAGATCGGCCGTGAAACGCCGTTGCCAGGCGACCCCTTGTTCATTTTCCCAGAGAGTTTCGTGTGCCGTCGCTGTAATCAAAACAAACTTTAGCAGTGAGTTTTCCGATGCTGGTACGTAGTTTAGTGCAAAAAAAAGAGCAATATTAATACGCTTGGTGTGCGCAACGCATGGCCCGCGAGCAACACGCGCTCCGCCAGGCAGTGTTATGTGGTTCCTGGCCCGGCGCCAGAACACCTCTCCTCTCCTAGTCACGTCCTGAAGGCCAACATGGCATTTTCGACCTCAAATTGGGTGTGAACTTGTAACCTATGTTTGTACAACGGAACACTGTCACATGCGTGCAGAAAATAAGTGGGATATCTTTTCCACGTTTCTAGAGTATACGTCTTTTTTTCTTTCTCTTTAAGCACCTACCTGCCCAATTCTACGCAATTTGCCTCTGCTTCCCACTGAGTAGACTTCGTATAAACTGGCCCTCCGTCTAAAGTTCTTGCTGAACCCTAATCTACCCCGACGGGCACTCGGTAATAATCTACTTGAACTGCTTCTATGCGGAGATTCTTCTATGCAGCTGTACGTTTTGTTATCACCTCTAAGCGAAGGTTGAAGATAATCAAATGTTTCATTTCTTCATGAATGCGAACGCCTTGGTTGCTTTCATCATCATCAGTCTGACTACGTCAACTGCAGGACAAGGCCTCTCCTATGTCCGCCAGTCATCCTGTGGTTGCTGCTGCCACTTTAAGCCCGCAAAGTTACTAATCTCATCTGCCCGCCCAACTTACTGTCTCCCCTTCGGGCGTCTGCCTTCTCTCAGAATCGAGTCAGTTACCCTTTATGACCAGAGGTTATCCTGCCTACGTGCTACGTGCCCGGCCCATGTTCATTTCTTCTTCTTGATTTCAGCTAAGATATCCTTAGCCCCAGTTTGTTCTCTGTCTCAGTCTTCTTGTCGCTTAAGGCTACACCTATCATTTTCCTTTCCATCGCTCGCTGCGTAGTCTTCAACTTAAGCTGAACCCTCCTTGTAAGCCTTCAGGTTTCTGCTCCGTAGATAAGTACCGTAGGCAAGATGCACCTGTTTATACCTTCATTTCGAAGGAGAGTGGCACTCTACAATTCATGATTTTAGAATGCTTGCTGAATGTGCTTCACCGCTATTTCGTACTTATTGTTAGTTGCTTTTTCATACGCAAAATTCAGCACCGGCGACAGCATGAGCGGCAATATGATGCCGTCATCCCCTCAATGAAAGGAAAAATATATAATATGATTATGACGTCACATGAAGTAATTGCATGGCATCGTCACTTGCACATATGGTGGTGGGTTGCGGAGGCATTTCAAAAGCAGGAGAGCTGCAACAAGCTTTCAACGTGTTCAAAAGTGGAGGCTGTTCAGACACTTTCGATATATACATCATTCTTGCCAGAGAAGCCCAATATATCCACAGCTAAATAGGAGGCTTTCACCTTCGAGTTGTCTTAGGTGAATGCGTGATGAACCCTGTGGTGTTTTGTGTACCTAGAATATTCCATGACTGGGTGTTAGCCAAAACTGTACAGTGAGACATTCTTGTTGTCTTAATTTCTGTTCATTTCCCGCCAACGATTCGTCTATTCTCTGTCCTCTTCGCAGCTGGTGGTCCTAGGCACTCCAGGCGAAGAGGGCAAAGCCGGCAAGCAGCTGCTCATTGACCATGGTGCGCTCGAGGGCATCGAAGTGGCCATAATGGCGCACCCGTCTCCCGCCGATATCGTAACGCCTCTTTTCTCAGCGTCGCAAGCGGTGAGCTTAAGCGTGCAATTAAGCCAAGTATATAGAAGCAGCATGTGATTTCGTTTTCCTCGCCGGAGATTCGACAGCGTGGTGTTTCATCTTAGGGTTGCCAAGCGGCGCGATTTCGTCTCGGGTGGAATGCAGCGCCACTTCTTATGAGTGGAAAGAAAAAAAGAGGCAAAAAAGTGTAGATTATTCATTGAGAACTTTAAACAGCTAGGAAAAGGCATCCATATGTAATACATTTTTTTCTCTATAACTGATGAGCGGCACCTACTATGTGCCGCTGGTATGCGGGTATGTGCCACAGGTGATTGACACTTAGTATCTACCAATGATCGACGAGAACACGCATGGGCAATGTTAACGCGCGAGCGTTAAGAAACACCCAACATTGGTACCGCCGACCCGACGAGTGCAATGAATAAATGTCACGGTCCCCGCAGCAAACGCACCTAAACATTCTGCCTGGCAATCAAGCATGTTACTACAGAACTACTACGCCTAGTCCAGATCTTTTTTTTAAATAGACCCTAATTTTCGTGAAACGTGAATAGCGGTTGCAGTGCTGCCTACCCAATTTTATAAACATTACATATGCACTCCGTTGGTACAGCCGTCTCGTCGGGTTAACGTCAATTGTGGTTAGTTGCCGTGCGCTGAAGTTGACTCATGTAGTAGTGTCCAGGGCCAGCATCTTCGCGAGCATTAGCATTTAATATCAGCTTATCGTGTCACTAATACGCATTTTCCAGTTGGCATCGTTGCGTAAGTGCAAACAACTGGTTATATAAACATCTGCAACTCTTGAACATATGTCATGGCGTGCAACATTTGCACATTTATATAGCCTCATTTCTTGACGTGTCACCCAATACGAAAATTCCAACACGGTCACCTCGCCTCCGCATGCTTCGCATAAAGTTGATTCCCAGGTACGTGGGATCTGTCGAATTTTTTGTTTCGAATTCTCTGCGCCGTAAATTTCCCCTCTAAATCGCCCATACAATTCGGGCCCTTCAATCAAAACGCTTGGTAGTATGCATTTAAGCACGGTCAGATCGTGCCTACATGAGTGCTGTAGCGAAACATGGGACAGAGCGTAATGATGTTCACAACTGCTTGCTTCCATGTGCACTGCACGTCTGTTCATATATAGAACACTGGCTGGCCCAAGATGTACCCTTTTGAACAGTAAACAACTCGTGCAGTGTTGATCTAACCATAGATGACGTTCACCCCCTTGCAGCTTGAAGTGCGTTTCAAGGGCAAGCCTGCCCACGCGGCAGCCTACCCATGGGAAGGTGTGAACGCCCTGGATGCTGCAATATCGTCTTTCGTCAATATCGGTCTTCTCCGTCAGCAGTGCAAGCCCTCATCGTGGATTCATGGTATGAGTTCTGGTGTTATTTCGTTCAGCGCAACTGGGATATTACATGCCGGTGTCGTTTTCCTTTTTATAGTTCTTACGACTGTTTTTTTTTTAATTTTCATTTAAGCGCGAAGCTCTTCAAGGCGTGGGTCTGTCCATCCTCTGATGTATGTAGTAGTAGTACTAGTAGTAGTAGGTAGCTACCAATGACACATACCCGCTCTAGAGTGGATATGTACCACAGGGGATGCGAGATGGGAGATGGCGGTACTTGGAGTGTTCACTAGATGAACGCACGGACGAATGAACAGACAAACTAGCAGACGGACGAATGGATGGACAAACGCGCGAACGTACGGACGAATGGACGCACGAACGGATGGACAAACTTACGGACGGACGCACAGACAGACGGATGGACGGACGCATGAATGGACGCACGGATGGTCGCGCGGACGGACGGAAGCAAGAACGAATGAACGGACGGAAGCATGGACGGGCTGACGGACGCTTCACCCCACTCATCATTATTCACTCCTTGGAAATGCTGTGATTTTGTGCTGTAGAATATTGCTACCGTCGACGAAAAAAAACCAAGGACGCTGCACCAACACTTTTAGCTGAAAGCGATACTTTCATGGAGCCGGGTAATAGTGTTTACCACTTTCGCCCGCAAACGAAGCACTAAAATAGAAAAACCCAATTTAGTTTTTGTTGTGCACGACTCACAACGCAGGCGTGATGAAGAGTGTACGAACAGGATAGCAGGCGTTGCACCGCAGTGGTTCGTGAGATAGTACTGTTGCTAATAAATTACCAGCTAAAGAAGTGATCACGTAAATCTAGCGTAGAGTGCCGTGTAACGTAAACATATTCTACCAGAATTCTCGTAGTCTGCATACGAAGACAAACGAGTTTTTCGCTAACGTCCTTTCTTCGTTTCTTATAGTTGCTATTTCTGAAACTTGGTTGGGCCTTGAAATCTGTTATCCACTTTTTACCACAAACTTCACCGCCTTCCACAGTGACCGAGATTTTGAAAGCAACGAAACAGAAATGTGGTGGCCTGCTGGTTGCCATTGAAAGTTCACTGAAATCCATTGAACAAACACACCGGGGAGCTTTGGGAAAATCGGTCTGGTTAGAAATCAGCCTTGAGCGCCAGGAAATATTGTCGAATGAGTGTTTCTGTTTACCGCCAAGCTTTTCTCGTGCCGTGTTTCATGATGTCATCTTTTTCATTGAACATGTGACACCGTCTCTTGGTGGACACAAAACTATTATTCTTGGTGACTTCAATGCTCCTGAAATTGACTGGAGCACGCTTACATTTTCTTATTATAAACACTTCATTGAGAAAAAGTACAGCCTGCTCTCGTGTCTTGGGCGTTCAGTTCCCTACTGCAACATAACACAGCTGTGAGTGGCAGAGACCATGTGTTGGACTTCTGTCTGTCAAACGATCAACCCGTTGAAGTTGCGCGCTCCGGCATTTCACTTGTTCGACCTGACAAATTCCACCCGCCACTTAATACTAGATTATCTCTATGTACCGAAACAACGAGCTACAGTATAGTCATTTTAACCTATCTCCAAGATTGGCTTTCAATAGAGGTGTTTACAGGGGCTTTTATCACTACTTGTAAGCAGTTACTGACAAACCAAATGTTGATGAACAAATTAAGCAGTTTGCAGAGCTTGTGTTAAGTAGCATGCGTAAGTTTCTCTTGCCATATAAACCTGTCCTCACTGGTTTTCCCCTAAATTTATAAGTGCACTGAAGCGCAAAGATCGCGCACATGAGAAGGCCAAATGTTATCCATCAAGCAAGTGGAAGGAAGAGTTCAGGTTTTTTCTCAACTTTCCCCAAATTCCTATATAAATAGGACCACTCCCAAATACCTATATAAACAGGACCACAGTTCATATATTGCATTATTAAAAAAAAGGTTTCTGTCAGACCAGCTGAGCTTTGGAAGTATGTACGCAAATGGTCAAGCAAAAGGGGGGAGCCCTTCAAGCTACTGTACTATGACGGCGTCAAAGTGAATGTTGTTGCCGACTGTTCCACCACTAATTTTTATGCGTCCATAAGGCCTCAGAATCAAGGACACAGATAAGGCAGCAGTAAAAGGCAATTAGCACATGTAGTGGTCTGTCTCAGGAGGAAATGCTCATTTGCCTGTGCATTAGACGCCTTAAACAGTCCTTATCCTGTGCCCAGGTGGTATGTCTTTCGCCAACTGGGTCATATACTACTTATGGTAGCATATTTGCCTCAGTACTGATTGCAGTATTTAATAGCTGTCTGAACGCCTCCATATTTCGCAGTTGTGGAAACCAGTACGTGTTTTTTTTATTACTTAACGGACTGCAAAACTGATGTCTCTAATCATCACTCGATTTCTCTATACTGCGTGCCACATCGAAAATCTTTGAACTAGCTCTTCACAACATATTGTATGTTAGCGTAAAAAACACATGGATTCAGGATCAACATGGCGTCCTCTTTGGCCGTTCAACGGCCACAAATCTTGCTAGTTTCATGACGCAAATAGCCCCACCTATTTCTCAGAGAGGACAGGTTGACGTAGCCTACTGTGACCTGAGCAAGGATTTTGACGTAGTCAGCCACTCACTGTTTTTAGTGAAACTTGTCAACTTTGATATTGACTCGTCTGTTGTGAATCTGCTTCCCATTTGATGCTGACGCGTCGGTCGTGGGTCAGCAGCCCATTTTCAATAGAGGCGAAAATGCTTGAGGCCCAGGTGCCTATCGATTTATGTGCACGTTAATGAATCCCGGGTGGGCGAAATTTCCGAAGCCCCCCACTACGGCATCTGTCATAGCCCTAACGTGGTTTGAGACGTTTCATCCCCAACAATTATTATATTAGAAGAGGCGCGCTTGGCCGTTTCGATGCCGTTTGTAGCCATGAGTCTTGCGTAGAAGTCCGTACACCGGACAGGTATGCTGCCTAGCGCGAAGCTGGACGTGCTGCAACGAAATTAGCGGAGAAGATTGGACCCATGTCACTTTCACAAAAACAAAGCGGCTGATATGAAGACAAATCGATGTTCCATCCAATAGCCATCTAAGCTGAAGAATTGAAAAATAGCCATACCTTATGAAACTAAGATTGAAACTAGACTATAGGGTATAAGTAACCTTGCATTATCCAATAATACCACCTACTTGTATCGACCAGCCTAACTGTTATGAGCGTGTTACAACAGGGAGTGCTCGGAACAAGTTTCGAAAACCAGAGTCAAATCAGGGTGTAGCCGCTTGTGGCGCTGCGAACTTTATCCTGCAATTCGTAGTCTTGACAGCTGTGTCTATTTCTCACCAAGTATTAACGCGATACGATTCGAACTCGGGTTTAAGTCGCAGCTGTATACAAACTGCCGTGTTTCTCTCCTGTTCACGAGGGTTCGATGATGTGGATAAAATAGACGAGGGTTATAGAAACGTAGCAGGGTAATTAAAACAGAAAGAGAAGTAGGCACTGCTGAGTTACACTACGTAGTATCTGTATCCAATAACATTACTCTGAAGTAGAGGGTTCTCTGGCTGCTAGCACTTTCTTTTTCATCTTTGTTCACGCAGGGGTCATCACAGAAGGTGGAAGGTACCCGAACGTCATTCCAGAGAAAACAGAGCTTCAATTCTGTGTGCGCTCCGATTCTAACGCGGAACTGCTGCTTCTCCGTGACCGAGTGGAAGCCTGCTTCAAGGGCGCAGCCGAGGCCACAGGCTGCTCGGTAGGCATTCGCAGGGAGCCCTTTTACATGGACGTCATCCAGAACGCCGCAGTCGCCGCGTGCTACCGAAAGCACGGCCACTCTCACGGTAAGGTAAAGCGAAATCAACATGGAAAATGCGTGCGAAAAATTATTATGAGCGCGTGCACCTTGTAAAAAGTGCCTAACAATAACAGCCTGTAGCGGGTGAACACTTCAACGTTGAATAATTTCAAGATACATTCCTTGCATTATTAGTGGAACCCACGTTGATGGTGATCAATTACGCAAGCTAGGCGTTCACTTAAAACAAAATTCGCCAGGTTAATCGCCCTTAGAAATTACATTTTGCATTATTAGTATACAACTCCCCATGCATGTTGCGGAACCTGAAAAGCTTGAAGAAAAATAATCTCAAGATTAGTGTACATCTAATTGTGATAAGCATTTAGGCTGCAGATCACCTCAGTAACCATTCATCTCCAAGTTGGATAACATCCGTCTATAAACGCTACATGTAAAGACCTGCGACTTAGCGGTGTTTTTTTTTTGTTGTTGTTGTTGAACTTCCTTCTGTACCCCATGCGCCACTTGACGGCATCGTCGAGAAGTACACGGCGGACAAATGCCCGTAAAGGTACTGGGTTATTTTCTACATTGAAGCTGTAAATGTTACGCAACCTTAGTTTTTCGGTGTCCGTCCGTGTCCAAAAGCTCTCAGCGCCTCCAAAGGCACCGAGGTTTACCTTCCAGGCATTTTTGAAGCGTTCAAGCAGAATTCCCAACACACTTTATGGAGAGGGAGAGCTAAATATTGCAATAAAGTGAGAAAATGATGTGTCGCTACGCCTTTCCCTGTTCGACATCGCTGTTGTACCGTAAGCAAAGACTTGAACTATTTGAAAGTATTTCTTTGGGAAAAGAAAACGTTAAAATTATAAGCATATGAGTCAGCACAAGGAGGGCAGAGGGAGTGGTCGCCCCCTCCCTTCCTAGTCACCTAAGAGGAGAGGCGCAAAATCTGATCCATACATTCACTTAATATGAAGGGGGGGGGGGGCACAGCGATGAACCTATAGGCCCCCCCCCCTCCGAACGAGAACCCTGTGCATGCCTATGCTTATAAGCCAACAGCAGTCACTGAACCAGGAGGGTTTGAAGGAAATAACAGACTACCTATTTCACCATTATTACCTGCTGTTTCTATTTTACGCCTTGCATTCATTCATTTCTTTTTCTATCTAACTTTTTCTATCTAACGGCATAAATTGCTCAAGCAAACATACTGCTGAGAAGTCAAGTGACTGGTCTTTATCAGAGGACATAACCAGAGCTATAATGCAGCGTCATATACGCGCATGGAAGATTCAGAGAAACAAGAAGGAAACGTGAGCACGAATCTAAAACATCAGTGTAACGTCATATACTTTAACCGCTAACCGTGCAACCTACCACAATGTAGTGCACGGAGCGCCGTTTCAAGGCCCACGGGACAGCTTTATGCCTTTCCATAGTAGAGTACCAAGTACTCTCAATCATTAACCATTTTTTCTAAACACATATACGGGTATTTTGGCTGACGAGAAAGGAAACTAGAAAGGCATAAAAATTCACAGTTATGGCTCTAGTTCGAAGCAGCGTATGAGACAGCAACAAATTGGGATGGTACGTATTCTGCCTCCAACAATACCTATTTTTTGCGCACTAGAAAGGTAGTTGAAAAACGATACGATCAGAGTTGCATGTTTCCGCATTGAATGCTTACGTGTCAGAATCAGTGGTTCCTAAAGGTCTCATGATTGTGCATCATCCAGCCGTTAAATTGTCGCCCACTCACCAAGCAAAATGGGACGATGCACTAAAGAATGCGTCCTTGAATTTGACCCGTATCATCCTAAATCACTATGAACACTCAGCAAAATCTTTGTCGAACACTGTACGACAACTGCTTTCCCAATCAAGGTTATCATCAGAACAAGTAATACTTCTCGATGAGTATCGGCTTAAGAAACGAGATGAGATTGTCAAGATTAAGATGAGCAAACTTGCGCGTGATAATGTACCTATACCGGCCTCTCTGACGACTGTCGCGTCACGGGCTACGTCAAGAACTTCCTGTAGAACATCCGAGCATGATAACATAGTAAACCTTTCCAATCACTGTTTGTCAGATGACGAGAAGTCTGTATTATCACGTGGCCTCAATTTTTGCCCCGCTTCCGGTGGGTATAACGAATTTCAGTTCCTACAAGATTTAGACAACTTCGCCCGCAACATGAGGCTTCGAGAATTTTTCTATAATATGCCTACGTCGAGTAACTCTACTGCTCCTTTGTTTTCGAATAAGCGATGGACACCTCCAATTCAACGCGAGAAATGCCTAGATCTTTACATTGAAGCGGTCCAGCGAGATCTACTCGAAGCATATCAAAAACAACAACCATTTAAGAGCAACATTTCTATTAAGGAAAAGGAGGCAATAAAGAGCTTGGCTAACAATACCGACATTGTCATCAAGCAAGCAGACAAAGGAGGCGCCATTGTTCTTATGAATCGAGTTGACTATATTTCAGAGGCTTACAGACAGTTACGAAATGACACCTTCTACAGACGCTTGGAAATGGACCCCACTAACGATTTTAAATGTGTCATCAAAAAAGAATTAGAACAACTCGTGGCAGATAAAAAGTTAACAGTCAAGGACCTATCTTTCTTGCTCCCGCTAAGTCCTTCAGCAGGAAGGTTTTATCTACTACCCAAAATTCATAAGACAGGCAACCCCGGCAGACCAATAGTTTCGGCTATCGGTTCCGTAACTGAGAAGATTTCCAGTTTTGTTGACACCCTCATTAGCCATATTCCGCAAACTTACCCGTCCTACATCAAAGACTCAGGCCAATTCTTGAGCGACATTGCCGATTTAATTATTCCTGAAGGATCCCTCTTGGTTACTCTGGATGTTTGTTCCCTATATACAAACATTCCACACAAGGACGGAATCGAAGCTGTTCGTCAGGAATACGAGCGTTCGGCCTCCGACCATTCTATAGATGGCGCAACATTAGCAACATTATTGAAATTAATTCTTCAATACAATAACTTTGAATTCAACGATGACCATTTCGTACAAGTGAACGGGACTTCCATGGGGACTAAAATTGGCCCCAATTACGCTAATATCTTCATGGGTGTGCTGGAGAAAGAATTCTTGAGTAGTCAAACATTAACGCCACTTTTTATAAAAGGTACATTGACGACATCTTCCTGATTTGGGAACACGGGGAGCATGCATTACTTTCATTTATAACAGCGTTCAACAATGTTCACAGTTCCATATCATTCTCCCATTCATTCTCGGACAAGCGCGCAGATTTTCTTGACATTACTGTTTTTTTGCGGAACGGCAGACTAAGCACCACGCTTTCAAGAAGCCCACAGACAGGCACCAATATCTTCATTTTCACAGTAGTCATTTAAAGCACTGGAAGACCAGCATTCCATACAGTCAGGCACTCCGTTTCAAACGCGTTTGTACACATGAGTCTGATTATCACCAGAACTGCACTTCCCTGAGGGAATCTTTAGCTAAACAGAATTATCCTGTCCGTCTCGTAGAAGACGCTTTCAAAAGGCTGACCTCGTCGAACGCAAGACCTTATTAAAGGCACCGAAAAAGACTGCCACCTCACGCCTAACCAACCTGGTCCTCACTCATTCAGCTTCGGCTCCCAGAGTAAACTGTATTCTTCAAAAGCATCATAATATCCTCTTGCAAAGCCAACGTCTCCGAACAATCTTCCCGATTCCACCTAAAGTAATCTACAGACGCTCTAAAATTTACACGACTTAGTCACATCCTCTAAAGTTACTAAACCGCAATATTCGGGTTGCCATCCATGCAATAAATCACGCTGCAAAATTTGTGCACATATGACAACATCACTTTCAGCTAAGAGTACCGCCTCCGGTTTCAGTCTTAAAATAAAGGGTAACTTTTGCTGTTACACATCAACGTAATCTATCTTCTGGAGTGCTCTGTATGTGGTATGCAATACATTGGACAAACCGAGACCAGCTTTCGTCTACGTTTTAATAATCATAAAGCACACGCGATTTCCCTTCCTAACTTACCGTTATCGAAACACGTTGCGCTTCCAGGTCATTCCTTCAGCAAGATAAAGCTACAATTCTAGAGTCAGGCTTTAGCTCCCATCGTGACAGAGAAGTCCGGGAATCATATCTCATCCACAAATTCAGTACCATTGCTTTCGGTCTCAACGAAAATCCCGGCACCTTAACGTTCTTGCGCCAGTAATATGTCATGCGCATTGATCACCTTTTATTATTATATCCTTGAAAATTGTCCGTAACAGTGTAGGTGCTGTTTTTCACGTGTTAATCTTCTGTTATCGGTGTTTTTTTCGTCACCACATGAGCTGTCAATTGCTGTTGAATCTTCTTGTTACGCGAGTATGTTACTGACGAACAGTATGTTGATACATTTTGAACGCATTTTTTCCACGTGTATTGATTGTACCTATCTACAATCCATGTGACCAACTGGCATATAAGTGGTTACCATTGCTGTGTTTTGTTTCATTCTGACGAAGGCCGGGCCCACGGTCGAAACGTCAAGTAAAAATCTTTTCACTTGTGAGTCAAACTCCTTTTATTCTCCTATTATTCCCGGATCCGGCGACAAACGCTCCTCCAATGTCTCTTACTCTGGATTCCGGTCGACCCACAGTGAAAAGAATATCATGGATGTTTCCAAGATGCCAGGTTTCCACAATCGTGTTGGGTGATTCGCAGACCAAGTATTTGCATCAACATTTCGATCCCGTTGTTCCCGGCACACCTGCATTTGTTTCGTTGTGCGGTGCTCTCATTGATGACGTTCACAACTTGCTCGACTTCATCCCGGATACGGCACAGACTGTGATTATCCATGTCGGCACAAATGACCTTGCGTCCTCTTCAGGTCGCTTCGCCTTCAAAAAGTACTGCTCGCTACTAGAAGCGGTGATTGCACAGCACCCTAATGTCAGGCGCATTTACGTAAGCCTTATTCTTCCACGTTCCGAAAGTCGTCGAAGAAAGTTTAGGAATAGAGCATTCATTCGCCGTTGCAATCGAGAAGCATGTCACTTGAATTTTTTGCTACGCAACCATTGCCGATTCTCCCGACAAGTGTTCTTCATTGATCATGGGTTGGAATGGCTTCCCCCCAGCCGCACACTATGCATGGATGGATTACATCCAAGTTTTGAAGGAGTCGCTTTAATCGCCAGCCATATTCGCAGGCTGTGCGGTCCTTTTCCTAGAAGCACGCCCTCTTCATGGCGCGATTCCTCTTCGGTTGACGCTTTACCAAATGCCGATTTCACTTCCGAATTCCCTGCTCTACCTGCCGTGTCAAATGCGCACCCATCGCCAAGTCCTTTGCTGCGGCTTCCAGTCGACACCTTCGTGCCCGCCTCTACCCAGTCTTCCACCCTTCCTTCCACTACAGCGCCTGCGTCAATGACCTCTTCCAGACTTCCTTCCGGTTCTACTCTGAACTCTTCCCGTGTATCTGTTGGTACACCAACATTTGGGTCTCTTGGTGCACACCGTCAATCCTCTTCGCTTCCTGGCCCTTCTAGTTGTGCCCCTCCCGCGAGGACCAACAAGCGTCTTCGACGTCCTTCTGACTCTGGTTCTCCAAGCCCCCCACCTGTCCGACCTAACCTGACCTCCTCTCCACCTAGTGGCCATCGGGCCACCGCTTCTCCCCCAAGCGCTGCATCCTCTGGTTTTCTTGGCAACCCATTCGTTCAATGCAGAAACTCTGATGCCACTACGTTACAGCCCGAATGACTACATGTTAGCAATGGTACGTATTCTGCCTCCAACAATACCTATTTTTTGCGCACTAGAAAGGTAGTTGAAAAAACGATACGATCAGAGTTGCATGTTTCCGCATTGAATGCTTACGTGTCAGAATCAGTGGTTCCTAAAGGTCTCATGATTGTGCATCATCCAGCCGTTAAATTGTCGCCCACTCACCAAGCAAAATGGGACGATGCACTAAAGAATGCGTCCTTGAATTTGACCCGTATCATCCTAAATCACTATGAACACTCAGCAAAATCTTTGTCGAACACTGTACGACAACTGCTTTCCCAATCAAGGTTATCATCAGAACAAGTAATACTTCTCGATGAGTATCGGCTTAAGAAACGAGATGAGATTGTCAAGATTAAGATGAGCAAACTTGCGCGTGATAATGTACCTATACCGGCCTCTCTGACGACTGTCGCGTCACGGGCTACGTCAAGAACTTCCTGTAGAACATCCGAGCATGATAACATAGTAAACCTTTCCAATCACTGTTTGTCAGATGACGAGAAGTCTGTATTATCACGTGGCCTCAATTTTTGCCCCGCTTCCGGTGGGTATAACGAATTTCAGTTCCTACAAGATTTAGACAACTTCGCCCGCAACATGAGGCTTCGAGAATTTTTCTATAATATGCCTACGTCGAGTAACTCTACTGCTCCTTTGTTTTCGAATAAGCGATGGACACCTCCAATTCAACGCGAGAAATGCCTAGATCTTTACATTGAAGCGGTCCAGCGAGATCTACTCGAAGCATATCAAAAACAACAACCATTTAAGAGCAACATTTCTATTAAGGAAAAGGAGGCAATAAAGAGCTTGGCTAACAATACCGACATTGTCATCAAGCAAGCAGACAAAGGAGGCGCCATTGTTCTTATGAATCGAGTTGACTATATTTCAGAGGCTTACAGACAGTTACGAAATGACACCTTCTACAGACGCTTGGAAATGGACCCCACTAACGATTTTAAATGTGTCATCAAAAAAGAATTAGAACAACTCGTGGCAGATAAAAAGTTAACAGTCAAGGACCTATCTTTCTTGCTCCCGCTAAGTCCTTCAGCAGGAAGGTTTTATCTACTACCCAAAATTCATAAGACAGGCAACCCCGGCAGACCAATAGTTTCGGCTATCGGTTCCGTAACTGAGAAGATTTCCAGTTTTGTTGACACCCTCATTAGCCATATTCCGCAAACTTACCCGTCCTACATCAAAGACTCAGGCCAATTCTTGAGCGACATTGCCGATTTAATTATTCCTGAAGGATCCCTCTTGGTTACTCTGGATGTTTGTTCCCTATATACAAACATTCCACACAAGGACGGAATCGAAGCTGTTCGTCAGGAATACGAGCGTTCGGCCTCCGACCATTCTATAGATGGCGCAACATTAGCAACATTATTGAAATTAATTCTTCAATACAATAACTTTGAATTCAACGATGACCATTTCGTACAAGTGAACGGGACTTCCATGGGGACTAAAATTGGCCCCAATTACGCTAATATCTTCATGGGTGTGCTGGAGAAAGAATTCTTGAGTAGTCAAACATTAACGCCACTTTTTTATAAAAGGTACATTGACGACATCTTCCTGATTTGGGAACACGGGGAGCATGCATTACTTTCATTATAACAGCGTTCAACAATGTTCACAGTTCCATATCATTCTCCCATTCATTCTCGGACAAGCGCGCAGATTTTCTTGACATTACTGTTTTTTTGCGGAACGGCAGACTAAGCACCACGCTTTTCAAGAAGCCCACAGACAGGCACCAATATCTTCATTTTCACAGTAGTCATTTAAAGCACTGGAAGACCAGCATTCCATACAGTCAGGCACTCCGTTTCAAACGCGTTTGTACACATGAGTCTGATTATCACCAGAACTGCACTTCCCTGAGGGAATCTTTAGCTAAACAGAATTATCCTGTCCGTCTCGTAGAAGACGCTTTCAAAAAGGCTGACCTCGTCGAACGCAAGACCTTATTAAAGGCACCGAAAAAGACTGCCACCTCACGCCTAACCAACCTGGTCCTCACTCATTCAGCTTCGGCTCCCAGAGTAAACTGTATTCTTCAAAAGCATCATAATATCCTCTTGCAAAGCCAACGTCTCCGAACAATCTTCCCGATTCCACCTAAAGTAATCTACAGACGCTCTAAAAATTTACACGACTTAGTCACATCCTCTAAAGTTACTAAACCGCAATATTCGGGTTGCCATCCATGCAATAAATCACGCTGCAAAATTTGTGCACATATGACAACATCACTTTCAGCTAAGAGTACCGCCTCCGGTTTCAGTCTTAAAATAAAGGGTAACTTTTGCTGTTACACATCAAACGTAATCTATCTTCTGGAGTGCTCTGTATGTGGTATGCAATACATTGGACAAACCGAGACCAGCTTTCGTCTACGTTTTAATAATCATAAAGCACACGCGATTTCCCTTCCTAACTTACCGTTATCGAAACACGTTGCGCTTCCAGGTCATTCCTTCAGCAAGATAAAAGCTACAATTCTAGAGTCAGGCTTTAGCTCCCATCGTGACAGAGAAGTCCGGGAATCATATCTCATCCACAAATTCAGTACCATTGCTTTCGGTCTCAACGAAAATCCCGGCACCTTAACGTTCTTGCGCCAGTAATATGTCATGCGCATTGATCACCTTTTATTATTATATCCTTGAAAATTGTCCGTAACAGTGTAGGTGCTGTTTTTCACGTGTTAATCTTCTGTTATCGGTGTTTTTTTCGTCACCACATGAGCTGTCAATTGCTGTTGAATCTTCTTGTTACGCGAGTATGTTACTGACGAACAGTATGTTGATACATTTTGAACGCATTTTTTCCACGTGTATTGATTGTACCTATCTACAATCCATGTGACCAACTGGCATATAAGTGGTTACCATTGCTGTGTTTTGTTTCATTCTGACGAAGGCCGGGCCCACGGTCGAAACGTCAAGTAAAAAATCTTTTCACTTGTGAGTCAAACTCCTTTTATTCTCCTATTATTCCCGGATCCGGCGACAAACGCTCCTCCAATATATATATATGTATATATATATATATTGCAACGAGCAAGGTTGCGTAAAAACACAGGTTATTATTCCAGAAGCGTTAGCCGCAACAAGCTGGTACAGGCAGGAACCCGGCAAGCACGAGCCACACACGGACGTCAACGTCTTCTTTCACGCTGGCACAGAGCTGGCGCCACTATGCTTCGGTACAATAACTCCCCGCGCAGAAAGGAGCCAACCTGGCGACCTAGGGAAAGGACACGACAAGGGGGTCATAGCACGGTTTGAGGCGTGATACGTGTACTGTTTCACGCCCACGGCAGCGTTGGTCCGAGGGTGGATCAATGGGCTCAACTTCATAGTTGACAGGAGATGTTTGCCGCACCACACGGTAGGGGCCATGGTATTTCGACGAAAGCTTCGGGGAAAGACCGGGAGGGGTAGACGGGACCCAGAGCCAAACCAGCATTCCTGGGTTATAGTGTACAGTAGACGCAGAGGAATCGTGGTCAGCTTTCTGGCGCCATTGGTCTTGTGCGGTAAATGAGCGAGCGAGTTGACGACACTCTTCGGCATAAGCAGCTGCTTCGGAAACAGGCGTCGCTTCGGAAACATCAGGCATAGAGAAATAAAGGTTAAGAGTGGACACTTCCGTAGACCCCAGCGGCCCAATCGACCCTAGCACACCTAGTGGTTGGTGAGAGCAAGTGGCGTGCGCTTCCTGTTTCGGTTTCACTGGCGCGAATTTTGAATTACTTTGCATAACCGACGTTTGGCTGTGACGAAAGTTCATGATTTTAGACCACTATTCATCGCCCAAATGGATAGTTTTTGTAGGTCGTTTTGATTTAGCGATTCCCTGTTTTGTTTTGTTCAGTGGTTCGTGCGAATCGGTCGTGACGTAATTTTTATTTCGATTAAGTTATAATAAAAAGAGATGCAGGCAATGATAATTCACTACGGTTTTATTCATCGCGCTTGTGTTTTTCTTTGGAACGAGTGATCAATGTATATATCAGTCAAAGAGACAGATTATTCGTAATGTTTTATTCAAAGGCAAGGTAGAGTCTCAGAATATAAAAAGCACAATATGACAAAGGTAGACAACAAATGCATCTCGCCTTACAAATAAATTGTAACAAATACAGAGAGAACACAGACAACGCACACATCGCTCGAGTTGGCAGAAGCCGAGAAGCTGGTGAAGTATGACACACCGGGCCAGTGGGTAAGTAAGGATCTATGGCAAAAACACAGCGCACAATGCTGATGAAGAAGGAAGAAGTGACATATACACAGCAATGACGTCGCGAATCACGCCTGGAGTTAACAGAAATAATGCATAGAAAAAAAGAGCACACAGAAACCACACGACACAATAGAGCAGAAAGGCAAAGGTGCTGTGTGCTGGCTGTGCTTAAGAACAGCTAGTCCAAAATTTAAAAAAGCAGACTTGATCCCTGCTTGTCCTCAGAAAGGTAGGGCTTTGCAGCTTGCTCACTACGTGAAAGACAAACTTTATGCTACAACACTGGCAAGTTTTGTGGCTTTTGTTATGCGTCGCCTTCATCAAAAACTTAAGATCCCAAGTGATTTGTGTCTGGGTGTTGCTGTGACACTTGCGAGCTAAAATAGATTGTAGTCATCACTTATCCAGAATTGTGGACCTTAATTGGTGCTACGAGAGCGATATTACAGGGCTAATAAATAGCAGAAGGAAACCACTTTGGCTCATTATTTTTCACAAAGGCTCTACATCGTACGTTATCACTCAAAAGCTATATAAAAATAAAATGGCAGCGTCCGCAGCCCCATCAAACGCTACAAATTTGAGTATTCTTTTGAAAATTTTGATGGGCGAGATGAGGAGGTTGATGAGAAGCTAAAATACGAAAAGCGTGATAACGTGAACCGTGCCCACTTCATACTGTGTTCCTCACCCGCTCAAAGACATTTCAACAAGCGGTTTTGTTATCGATATATTACTTGAGCTGGAGAGATAAAGCATACACAGTGACCAAGCGAGCCACAGTAAAGTGTACAGTTCGCCCGCATTTGCTACAAAAATACAGACAGGATACCCAACATTCTTTTTAAGGTTATGCAAATCACTTCGAGCGAATACACAGTGTCCCTACTCGTCATAGTGGGTAACCTAAACAATGTATGCAACGAAGGAGTGGCTAGTCCAGTTGAGCTGAATATAAGCATATAAGACCATAATGAAGTCTGCTGTAACGAAGTAATAACATAACAAAGCTATTGCAGGATTCGGCTCAACTCGAACACTTTAGTGTAAACCCGCAGCTAATTGCTAACCTTTGAACTTGTCAAGCTGTATGCCTGAGATTGAAGACTGGAACCTAACCCTATCTAAGTTTCGGTTCACAAAACGCACATGCTCACATAAACGAACCCGGCAAAACATTTTCAGAAACTTCGCGCGACACCCAGCAGAGCAGAAATGAAAATCGCCAACACTTGAAAAATGGTGATACAAAACATCGCACACTTTCAGGTGATGTGCCGTGGCCTCAATTATGGCAAGAAAGTGAGATTCAAGTTGTTGTACGTATGCAAACGCTGCTTCTGAAGGCACAGTGAGATTCCCAAAAAGTTTGCTGGGGACGTGGTATGCTTTGAGCATTGTGAAATACTGGTGGGTACCCTAAAGCGTCTCATTGTCGTCTTTCAGTAACTGTGGGCAACTGCAACCGTCACATGCATTCCGAAGGAAGTGTTTGATGAGAAAACCAGCTACATAATATGCAGCGGAGTCATCGATAATATGGGAGTGAACGTTTGTCGCAAGTTCAGAGAGATCGCCTAGAGCGGGAAAGTCGTCAGGCTGTGGCTGTGCACACTCCTCATTATCCACAAGAGACGCACTGGTGAGGGAGAATGGCGAGAGCTGCTCCTGGAGGAGGTCACATTCATCATCCTCGACATTTCCGTATTCTGACAGCTTGAAGAGTTTTCTTATGCAGATGTGCTTCAGGCCACAACTAAATTGTGCTACATTGGGGTTGGTGTTGCAACCCTGTTTTTGCCTAATGTGGCCAAATATGTTCTCCAGAGGATCCTGTTGAAGCCTGCGTGTTAACAGGTATTCAAAATTGTAATTTTTGGAGAGGTCGTCCCATAGTTGACAAATTGCCTGAATTGTAATTTGCCAACCTACGATGGTTTGTGGTTGACGTCTGCCAACAAACTGCCATGATGCAAACCAGGGAAGCTGGCCTCGGAGGAAGTCAATCAGCTCTGAATCATTTTTCATGATTGCATGCCGCAGCTTTTGCGAAGTTCTTTTTTTACTCGAGTGTTCAAGGCATCGAAAATCCTGTCCATACGATCACAAAATTGAGCTGTAGTGATGGCCGAGGCAGGCAGCACCTTCGCATACACCAATGCCGTGATAGCAATCGAAACTGATGCACTGAGGACCTGAGTTGCTCTGCTGACCTTCATATTAGAAAAAGGTTTCTGATGAACGTGCCGTTCAGTCAACTTTGGAGCCAATCGCAACCGCAACTCATGTGAGGATTGGTAAAGGCTTACAATGTGCGACCAGTTAACGATGTCATCCTTAATGTATAACTTGTGTGCTTGGACATTATTGCGCGTTGTTTTAATTAAATGCGGAACATCAAAAACGTAATATACCCGCTCACCATTAACTTCAAAAAAAGGCTTTGCTACAGTCACTCTTAGTTGGTTAGCGAGACTTACATTTGAACTGCCCTGGTCACAAATGACTGCTTTCACTGCAATATTAATGCTCCTAAGCTCCAAAATGAGTGACACCAGCAAGTTATGCATAACGGATGATGGTGTTGATGTGTGCCCTATAGTAAAAGCGACCGGTTGAACCCACTTTCTCGAAACACCAACAAGAAGAAAAACCAGTGCTCGATCAGCGATGGTTGAAGTGTGATGAGTGCCATCATCTGTAAAACCCTGGACAACGTCTCTTGCAGCATCATAGTACAAATTCTTTTTGAGTGCTATATCGTCGAAAACTAAAGTGCACACTCGGTCCCGTTCATTCCAAGCTTGAGTATTTGTTGCAATGGAAGAAAGGATTCCTGGAATTATGCCTGGAGTCATCTTTACATTAGCTAGCCACCTCTTTAATGAACGCCGGGCGGGCAAAGAAAAATATGGAGCCAGAAATCGGTATGCTCGCGGACCTCGGAAGTTTAAGTGAAGAGCAAATTTCTTGAACCACACGGGAAACCGCTTGCCCTTGCGTTTGGGCCTCAAGCGAACATGTGCAGAAAGAAGTTTAAAAACCTCCTCGGTGACGTGTGGTCGGATAACTTCAAGGGCCTTTGAAGTCGATGACGGTGCTTGGTGAGGCTGTCTCCGCAGTCTTTTGATAGTTTTCCGATGTGCTGCTACTTTGGCTTGCAGATGTTTAATGGTTTGCTTGTACTTCATTGATGGAGACATTGTCGCTGGCACACAGGAACGCACTGCAATAAACAAAAAAAATGGATGTAAAAGCGAAGAACAACTAATCCCATACGAGCACTTTCCTCGCTCTTTCAGACCCAAGGTGCACAACTTTCTGTGGTGCAAAGTTTTCGATTCCACTACCTAAAAACAAACCATTCACATTGTTGACAATGCACAAAAAAAATAAAAATCACTGAGAGCCCACCCTTACATTTTGTAAGTGCACAGTAGTGTCCTTTTGAGGATAGTTTCCTCAGAATGTCCTAAACATAAAATAGCACATTAAAACAGCTGCAATAAAAGCATAGCCACCATTTTCTCTAGGGCACTCAGGCGTGGAGCTGTTGGCGGAGACGTCTTCTGGAGGGTTTTGTGAAGCTTGTTCAGTGCCTCGGACAGTGCTGTCGGAACAATCTTGCGAGCGGCCTGCGGAAGTCTCTATATCAATCCACTCTGGTGTTGAAGTGAACATACAACTTACCGGTCAGACAAGTTCCTTTTGTGACAGCTAAATGACTGGTTAAGGTTTTCTCCGGCAAGACGAAGTCAGCGGAAATTCTTTCACCAGCTACAAGGGAGCTGCCACCTGCAGAGGTTTGGTCAACAGTCAATTTCGGTAAAAAAAAGAAATCGCGACACTGAACGCACCCTGTTCATCGGGGCACCTCAATGTGTGGGAGCCGCTTTTTGAAGCCTCTACCGCAGGTCCTGAAGAAATGAAATTACGACAATGTATCAGTAAGAGGCTTAAAATAACACAAACTCAAGCTCATCCGCACCTTGCAGTGCAGCTTCTGCAGCCATGTCACAGTCACTACTTGAAGCGACGCTCAGAGAACCTGCATATATGTGCAGTTGGTACAAGTTACAAAGCTTGTAGCATGGGGAAACTTAAACAGCTCTTTCAAATGCATGAATTGGTCGAACGTGGAAGAAAAGAGAAGGCACCAATTAGGAAACAAGTAATTTGTGATTTTTTGAATTATCAACAGTGGCAGCTTTCACTGATGAAAGGTATACGTACATGTGCACTCAGGCTTGAAGATAACGTGAAATAGCCCTTTAAAGTCTTTTAAAACAAGTTGCGCAGGTCAAGAGCATCAAAAAACGACAGAAATGTAAAGCTGCTGTTAGGAAGGTAATAGCCCACAATTCACAAAATTTAAGACTTTCCAAGTGTTACTTCTATAGTGAGGCTTCTCCATCGGCTACAAAGATCTTCACGTTTAACTGTCGTCACTGATTCAATACAAGTGGCTGCTATTGCACATATTTGAGTTTCAGTCAATCACTTACATGGTGCAGCTGGTTGCACACTGGGAACAGCCATTCTTGTAAGCCTTGTGTGCCCAGGGTCCATGAAACTTTGAGCAGTAAAATGGTCGCTACAAACCCTGTACGTTGCGTACAATAGGCTGGCTAGCTTACTAAGGAGATCATCGCGTCCAGCATACTGCATCCATGCTTTCATCCTGCATTGGCAATGAACTATCAGCTGAAAGGGGAAGTGCTTGAATAGTGATTTTTTATTGTTACCCTCACTGAGCAAGTACGAACAGTAAGCCTAAAGACATGCAAACCATACAAAAGCTTAACACACCTGCCGTCCCGTGGTATGCGGAAGAAACTCGTCCCAGGCTTCTTGTGGGTTCTGCCATTGTTGAAGCACCACGATACACAGCAGTAGCTGCCGTAGCTTGGACCGCCGGACGGCATGGCGTCAGCGCGGTCTGAAATGTTAGTAAGTGGATGCTTCGCTGTCAAATTACGAAAAAGATATGTGCACGTCATAAGTGTACCAACAAACCCCTTTGAATGATTAGCTAATCGATGCACAATACAAAACCAGTGATACATCTCTGACCCATAAAACTCTGACTTGCAAAGGTATACGTCAAGACCACGTACAAAGATCTTCAGAAGTTTCGAGGCCGCTATCCCTTGTAATGCAATGGTATCGTGGCCTGGGAACTTTAGAACACCTTCATACGTACGCAGTATCAGCAGTACCTTGGGAAGAAAAATCGTAGTTGAAATTTATGCGGTAAAATTATATTGGAAACGTCAAAAAAATTTGTGAGCAGCTTGCACTAGTGGCACAAGGCTAGCGAAAAAACGAAGATGATGGCCACTTGGCTAGTCCAGATTTGCCTCCGGCACACCAAGAATTATTCGTGTTCCGAGCCTTCGGGAAACGCGTCGTGAAGCATGCGAGGCCCAGCGAATGCTTCTCAATATTTTGCACCGAGCCTATGACCTAGCTGCCCAGCCTTGCTCAGCGCACAGACGCTCGCGTCCGTGGCAGACGCAGCACGCGTCGCTTCGGCTTGACGCCGTGCCGCCTTTGCTATACTGCATACGTTGCACAATGTTCCCGTCTAGCCACCGCATAGAGCCACAAACTTTCTTTTTAGCGAACCTCCCAGTCCTTACAAGCTTCAGAAAAAGGTTACAACTGCGTGATTGAGACGCCACGTAAGAAACAAACTCGCACACTCGAAGCGCAACGTGTGTGTGTGCATCTTTCTATGTTTGTTGCATGGTGTCTTATTCGCGCAAGTGTAACCGTTTTCTGAAAAAATGACCCAACAAGACCAACAACATGTCATTCAACAAGCTTCGCTTGAAAACGTGCCTCACCTGTTATCTCACGCATGAAAACGCCGACGCAGCCGACGTTGACGAAAGCGACGAAAGCTTCTCGCTGTCAGTCATGCATGGGCTTGTCGCTGGGTAGATGGTGTTTATGACAGTACGGCTGAAGAAAAATAATCGCGTAAGGTGTGTTGAATAAATTATTTTATGTATAAAGAACATACCAAATTTGGGCGTATAATCATTATTTTGTAAAAACGAATTTGTTGCATTGATTATAACTGTTTTTTTTTTGCGCTTGCGGCCTCTGACGTTTGGTGAGAGCACTAGTTCGTTACGTAGTCATGACGCACTTCCTGAGGCCAGGTTTCGCAGAGTGTCCGCTCTTGTCTTCTTCTTTCTCTATGACATCAGGCCTGTAAGGGAGAATGGTGTCCATGGAGCATGATGGCTCACGTCCGTACAGAAGGAAGAAAGGAGAAAAGCCAGTGGTTGTTTGTGGCGCAGAGTTGTACGCGTACGTGACAAAAGGGAGCACTTGGTCCCAATTAGTGTGGTCGTCAGAGGCGTACATGGCAAGCATATCTCCAAGGGTACGGTTAAAGCGTAAATATCAATTCCGACGCGGTCGAATGGTCTCGCTGGACAGGTTAAGGGTTGCAAAGGGCCAGCAGTGCTGTGAGAAGGCGTCTTGCGTCGTTGACACGTGGTGCATGACCGAACGTACTGGCGAACGTGCCGATACATGCCGCGCCAGTAGTATCTTAGACGAAGGCGAGAGTAAGTCTTCAATACTCCAGCGTGGCCACACTGGGGGTCATCGTGAAAGGCAGCGCAGATGTCCGAACGCAAATGACGAGGGATGACAAGGAGCCACCTACGGCCATCCGTCACGTAATTGCGGCGATACAACAAGCCTTCACGGACAGCAAAGTGTCTTACTTGACGAGAGAGGGAGCGTGAAGTCGTTTCTGACGAACTGTGAGAGAGGACGTCGAGCAAAGAATTGATCCAGGGATCCTTGCGCTGTTCGGATGGCATGTCAGTGATGCTCAACGATGACGAATCGCAAATGGCAGTTAATAAGCAGGCAAGGTCAGGAGGCAGTGGAGAACGGGATAGTGCATCGGCGTCTGAATGTCTGAGTCCTGAGCGATAAACAACACGGATATCGTATTCCTGAAGGCGTAAAGCCCAACGAGCGAGGCGGCCAGTAGGATCTTTCATGGACGCTAACCAGCATAAGGCATGGTGATCTGTGACAACATCAAACTGGCGTCCGTAAAGGTAGGTGCGAAATTTTCCTATAGCCCAAATGATAGCCAAGCACTCCTTTTCCGTGACGGAATAGTTGGACTCTGCCTTCGTTAGTGTACGGCTGGCATAGGCGACAACGTACTCGTCGCAGCCATCCTTGCGTTGAGCGAGAATGGCACCGAGGCCGACACCGCTTGCATCCGTGTGAATTTCAGTGGGTGCATTGGGATCGAAGTGGCGGAGAACTGGCGGAGAGATGAGTAGCCGGCGTAGCGCCGTGAATGCCTCATCGCAGTGGGAATTCCAGCCAGAGAGGTCCGTGCTACGGGAGAGAGGTTGAGTCAGAGGGGCAATTATAGAGGCAAAATTGCGAATGAAACGCCGAAAATAGGAACACAAGCCTATGAAACTACGAAGCTCCTTTAGGGTAGTAGGCTTGGGGTACTCGGCAACGGCACGCAGTTTGGCAGGATCTGGCGATATTCCTTCTTTTGAAACGACGTGGCCGAGAATTGTGAGTTTGCGGGCGCAAAAACGACATTTCTTGAAGTTAAGTTGCAACCCGGCTGCCGTAAGGCACTGGAGAACTTGTTCCAGACGGGAAAGATGAGTTTCGAAATTCGCCGAGAATACGACTATGTCGTCTAAATAGCAAAGACAGATGTGCCATTTAAGTCCCCTGAGGACACTGTCCATCATTCTTTCAAAAGTAGCAGGCGCATTGCAAAGACCGAAGGGCATTACATTAAATTCATATAAGCCGTCAGGGGTCACAAACGCCGTTTTTGGACGGTCTGGTTCAGCCATTGGTACTTGCCAATATTCAGATCGCAGATCCAGTGAAGAGAAAAACTCCGCACCTTGAAGGCAATACAAGGCGTCATCAATGCGTGGCAGGGGATAAACATCCTTGCGTGTGATGTTGTTTAGTCGACGATAATCCACGCAAAACCTGATGGAGCCATCCTTTTTTCGCACGAGGACCACTGGCGAAGCCCAAGGACTGTGTGAGTGCTGAATAACACCACGTTGCAGCATCTCGTCGACGTGTTGAGTGATGACGTCACGCTCGGCCTGCGAGACGCGGTAGGGGCGCTGACGAAGTGGAGTATGATGACCGGTGTCGATATGGTGAGCGACAACTGACGTGCGTCCCAAGGGAGGTTGTCCGTGGTCGAAGGAGGCGCGGAAACGGTCAAGTAGTTGAATGAGCTGATTGCGCTGGTCTTGCGTAAGGCCGGTGTCTACGCTGCGCAACAGAACGTCTTCGTCAGGTAGTGAAGGCGCGGTGCCATCTGTGACAGCATCCACGGACATCGGTGTCGTATCATAACGGGCATCGAAAGGAAAGATGTCATCATAAGTGTCAAGATTCCCAATGCATTCGCCATGCAATAAGGTAGCGGGACAAGGGTACGGATTGCACACGTACACGGCACTGGAGCCATCGGCAAGTGTTATGACGGCAAACGGGACGACAAGGTTCCGGCGACGAGCGCATTCTTGTGACGGCATAAATAGGGCAGTTGAATCGAAAATGGAGTTGCACAAAAGAGATACCGCGGTGACCGAAAAAGCAGAAATGACGACGTCAGCGGCGACGATCACCTTTTTGGGTGAGCGAGGGAGATCTATGAATGTCGTGCTGAATGGAAACAAAACGAGTTGAGCACGAGCGCAGTCAACAACCGCATGATTAGCGGAAAGAAAGTTCCATCCCAGGATGATTTCATGAGACGCATGCGGAAGGACGACAAATTCAACGATGTAAAGCACTCCTTGAATCACAACACGAGCATTGCATGTGGCAGAAGGTTGGACGTATTGCGAACTCGCTCTGCGTAAAGAAATTTCAACCAGTGGAGTCGTCACTTTGTTCAGTTTGCGGCATAACACTTCACTGAATATACAAATAGCAGCACTTGTGTCGACAAGAGCAGTTGTGGCGAAACCGTCCACAAACACGGCAATCTCGTTAGGGGGCGATAGATGAGGCCTTGGAAATTTCGTCGGTGGCGCAGCTCTTGCCTCAGGAACTGCGACTGTTAGTTTTCCTCCTGGGCGTGGTTGGAACGGCGAAGCATGGGGGAAGGAGACCGAAGACGGGGTGAAGGAGATCGACGTCGGCTGAAGTCTGGTCGACGTGAGCAGGGGTCATGTGAATCAGGTGTCACATGCGATTCTGATGGCCGAGGTATGTTGCCGGAATGCTGCACATCATTAAAATAGAATCCACGGCGACGACAGTAGCGCGCGACATGTCCTGGAATACCACAGTTGTAGCAGACGGGCCGGTTATCCGGAGTACGCCAAGAGTTTACAGGTGCTCGAGGTGGTGGAATGGGCCGATTTACCGGATAAACTAAAACTGGTGACCTGTAGTAGTTGGTGGCTGGACTGTATGAAGGGAGCGGCGGTTGGGCAGGAGGTCGGCGGACGGCTTCTGCATAAGTCAGCGGTGCAGCCACTGATATTGGGGATGCGGTCGAAGGGAGAGCCTCGGCAACTTGCGTCTGAATAGCACGGCGAAGTGAGTGGTCCAGTGTTGTGGGGGTCTCGTTGATGGTGGCGACAAGAGAGAGCTGTCGAGCAACTTCCTCCCTGATGTACTGTTGAATTTGAGGCATTAACACGCTGTAGTCGGAGCCACTGCTTTTGCACTCCAAGGCCGAAATATCAGCTGTCTGCGTATTAGCGCGGCGTGTAGAAACTCGTTGCTTGCGCAGCTCATCGAAACTTTGACATAACTGAATCACGGCCGTGATGGTCTGTGGGTCTTTGGCCACAAGCATATGAAAAGCGTCGTCATCAATGCCTTTCATTATGTTCTTTATTCTGTCAGCCTCCGTCATCCTGGCATCAACTCGCCTACAGAGGCTGATCACATCCTCAATGTAGCTCGTGAAGCTCTCACCATTTCGCTGAAATCGTCCCCGCAGTCTCAGTTCAGCGCGAAGCTTACGCATGGCTGGACGACCGAAAAACGAGGTGACGGCCTCTTTGAAAACCGACCAGGTGGGGATGTCGGCTTGGTGGTTGGTGAACCAAAGGTTGGCCAAATCCGTCAAGTAGAAGATGACGTGAATCAGCTTCGCAGGGTCATCCCACTTGTTAATCGCGCTGGCATGCTCGTACTCTGCCAGCCAGTCCTCGACATCTTGATCTTCAGTGCCGTTGTATACTGGTGGGTCACGCAGACGAAGTACACCAGAACACATGACAGGTGGCAGCGTGGAAGAACCTTGTGGGGGATCGACGCGCTCGGTCATCGCGGACTGAGATGGTAGCTTACGGCTGCGGAGCTCCAGGACGTTACCCAGCACCTCCACCAAATGCAACGAGCAAGGTTGCGTAAAAACACAGGTTATTATTCCAGAAACGTTAGCCGCAACAAGCTGGTACAGGCAGGAACCCGGCAAGCACGAGCCACACACGGACGTCAACGTCTTCTTTCACGCTGGCACAGAGCTGGCGCCACTATGCTTCGGTACAATATATATATATATATATATATATATATATATATATATATATATATATATATATATATATATATATTATGTATTATGCCTTGAAAAAGACAGGGTTCCTGTTGAAACGTCGGCACAATAAACAGTTGTTATGTGAAAGCGCATCTACTTTCATATTTATATATATATATATATATATATATATATATATATATATATATATATAATGTGAGGAGGTTTATTAGCCGTTAAAGACAGCGACGAGACAGCGTCAAGAACCGTCCAGCGATATATATATATATATATATATATATATATATATATATATATATATATATATATATATATATATATATATATATATATATATATATATATATATATATATATATATATATAATGTGAGGAGGTTTATTAGCCGTTAAAGACAGCGACGAGACAGCGTCAAGAACCGTCCAGCGATCGGCACAGCAACGAACCCAAGCACGAGCCGAGAGAGCCAGGCGTTGGCGATGCTGCTCGCTGCAGGCACATCTTCTTCTTCACAATCGCCCCCGCTGAAAAAGGAGCCATCCTGGCGACTTAAGAAGTTTCAGGCAAAGGCTCATGGTACGGTTTCAGTCGGGAAACATGGACGATGTCACGTGCACGCCGGCGCATGTCGTCCGATCGGGAAACTGGTTCAATTAGGAAATTAACCGGAGAGGTTTTCTCCAAAACGGTGTAAGGCCCCTCGTACCGCGGGACAAGTTTCGAGGAGAGTCCCGGTGTTTGGTATGGGATGGCAAGCCACACAAGAGACCCTGGGGCAAAGTCGGGATCCGGAAGATAGGTTCTACAAGTTTCTTTCTGGCGTTGTTGTTCTTCCGAGGTGAACGCACGGGCGAGCTGGCGGCACTCTTCGGCTTGTCTAGCAGCATCGGAGATAGGTGGACACTCGGAAGCATCAGGACGGTAAGGAAGTAGGGTATCAATTGTATGGGAAGGCTCACGTCCGTAAAGAAGAAAGAAAGGTGAGAATCCCGTGGTGGATTGTATTGCGGTGTTATATGCGAACGTGACGTATGGGAGAACACGGTCCCAGTTGCTGTGATCAGATGCCACGTACATTGAGAGCATATCACCTAGCGTGCGGTTGAACCGTTCCGTTAGTCCGTTAGTCTGCGGGTGGTATGCTGTCGTTTTCCGATGAATGACGTGGCATTCCGAAAGCAGGGTTTTGACGACCTCGGAAAGAAAAGCGCGGCCTCTGTCACTAAGGAGCTCTCGAGGTGCACCATGTCGAAGGATAAAGCGTTGCAAAATGAAAGAGGCGACATCCTGAGATGTAGCGCTCAGCAAAGCGGCTGTTTCGGCGTAGCGTGTCAGGTGGTCGACCGCCACTATAATCCACCGATTACCATCTGGTGTCAATGGAAGGGGACCGTAGAGGTCAACGCCGACGCGATCAAATGGCTTGGCAGGGCATGGAAGTGGCTGCAATGCGCCAGTCGCACGTGGCAGTGTTGATTTACGTCGCTGGCAGTCAGGACAGCACTGCACGAATTTACGTACAAAATTGTACATGCCGCGCCAGTAATAGCGATGGCGAAGGCGTTCGTATGTTTTGAACACTCCGGCGTGGCCACATTGCGGATCGTCGTGAAGGGAGGCGCATACTTGCGATCGTAAAGTGCGTGGAATGACCAGCAACCACCGGCGGCCATCGGGAGCGTAGTTGCGTCGATGAAGATGTTGATCGCGGATGGCGAAATGGAGAGCTTGACGTCGGAGGGATCGAGATACTGGAAGGTTGGGCGTGCCAGATAAATATTCTATAAGAGAGGTGATCCACGGGTCACGACGTTGTTCGGTGGCAATTGATTCAAGATTTAACGATGACAAGTACTGGAGGCACGTGTTTCCGCACGTCGGATCTGGTGGCAAAGGTGAGCGGGACAGGGCATCAGCGTCAGAGTGTTTGCGTCCGCAGCGGTATACGACGCGAATGTCGTACTCCTGGATGCGGAGTGCCCATCGCGCAAGGCGGCCAGAAGGGTCTTTCAATGTGGAAAGCCAGCAAAGCGCGTGGTGATCAGTTACTAGATCGAACGGGCGGCCGTATAAGTACGGCCGAAACTTTCCAAGCGCCCACACCAGAGCCAAACACTCTTTTTCTGTCACGCTGTAATTAGTTTCGGCTTTCGTCAGAGTGCGGCTAGCGTAGGCTACAACGTATTCTGAATAGCCGGGCTTTCGTTGAGCGAGGACCGCGCCTAGCCCGACGCCGCTGGCGTCGGTGTGCACTTCGGTAGGAGCCGTCGGGTCGAAGTGGCGAAGAATAGGTGGGGAAGTAAGCAGACGGCGCAGAGTAGCGAAGGCAACGTCACATGCAGGGGACCAGGAGGTGAGGTTCACGTCACCGCGAAGAAGCTGCGTTAACGGTGACATGATAGATGCAAAATTGCGAACAAAGCGCCGGAAATAGGAGCATAGGCCTACAAAACTGCGAAGTTCTTTCATGGTCGTCGGCTTGGGAAATTCTGCGACTGCTCGAAGTTTTGCTGGGTCTGGTAATACGCCGTGCTTGGACACGATGTGGCCTAGGATGAAGAGCTCGCGTGCAGCGAAGCGGCATTTTTTTAGGTTAAGCTGCAGACCAGCGTTGGTCAGACAACTCAAAACGTGCCTGAGGCGAAGGAGGTGCGTAGGAAAGTCATGGGAGAAAACCACGACATCGTCGAGGTAACACAGGCACATATTCCATTTGAGGCCACGTAGCGTATTATCCATAAGACGTTCAAACGTGGCAGGCGCGTTACAAAGCCCAAAGGGCATGACGTTAAATTCATATAGTCCGTCTGGTGTAATAAATGCCGTTTTTTTGCGATCGGCTTCTGCCATTGGGACCTGCCAGTAGCCAGACCGCAAATCTAGCGACGAGAAAAATTCCGCTCCGTGAAGGGTGTCAATGGCGTCATCAATGCGCGGCAAAGGATAGACGTCCTTGCGGGTTATCTTATTCAAACGACGATAGTCCACGCAAAATCGGATAGATCCGTCTTTCTTACGCACCAGGACGACGGGAGACGCCCAGGGACTGTGAGATGGTCGAATGACGTCCCTACGAAGCATATCTTCGACTTGATCGTTGATGACGCGGCGCTCTTCAGCGGAGACACGGTATGGTCTTTGACGCAGTGGCTGGTGTAGGCCGGTGTCAACATGATGTTTGACTTGTGATGTGCGGCCCAGTTGAGGTTGCGACACATCGAACGAACTCCTGAACTCATGGAGAAGATCCAGCAGGTCGGCATGTTCGGTGGGAGTGAGAGTGTCAGCGATGGCGCTGGAAAACGTATCATTGGACGACTCCCCAAGTGCTGACAGTGCTTTTGGGTGGTCGCAGTAGTCGTCCGGGACATCAAACAAAAACGAAGGGTCGAGATCCTGCACGCGGCCGAGACATTCCCCCGCAAGCAATGTGACAGGTGTGGAAAGCGGATTGCTTACGAACATGTTGCTTCTTCCGGCGGCAAGGTCAATTGTTGCGAAAGGCAGCGGCAAAGCTCGACGACATTTGAAGATATCGGAAGGCATAAAAAGAACTGTAGCGTCAGTGTAGGCGTTGCATGAAACGGGAACAAGGGCGAAATTTCCAGGCGGAATATCGGTATCTTCAAGAACGAGCAACTTCGGCGGCTGATGAGGAGCGTGCAGTAATGAGACATCACACAAGGGCGAAAACTCCACTTCGGCGCGTGCGCAGTCAATGACGGCATTATGGCGGGATAGGAAGTCCCACCGGAGGATGACGTCATGCGAACAGACAGGAAGAACAATAAACTCCACGATGTAAAGAATGCCTTCGATGGAGACTCTTGCAGTGCAGGCTGCGAGAGGCGTTACTTGCTGTGCGCTTGCGGTGTGAAGCGACAGTCCCGAAAGCGGCGTCGTTACTTTGCGTAATAAACGGCAGAGATTAGCGGCAATAACAGAAACAGCGGCGCCAGTGTCCACAAGGGCGAAAGTACAATAACCTTCAACAGTTACTGCGACCACGTTAGCAGGAGAGGAGCGAGGGCTTAGACAGTTCGAAAACGGCGCAGTTCTTGCCTCTTGAACTGCGTTGCTTAGTTTTCCTGGTCGGAGGGTCCGGGCCGGCGACGCATGGGGGAGGGCGATCGCCGACGAGGAGAGGGTGCGCGTTGCGGCTGAAAGTCTAGGTGGTCAGTAGGCGCATAGCGAGGTGGCGAGACCGGCCCGTATTGGACGAAGGGTTGGCTGCCGGGATGCGACGACCGGGCATAGTTGCCGAACGTCTGAGGTCGACGGCGGCAGTAGCGAGCAACGTGTCCGGGAGTGAAGCAAGCGTAGCAAATCGGTCGGTTATCGGGCGTCCTCCAGGAATTGGCGACTGGTGCTGCCGCCCAAGGTGCAGTATAAGCAGCCGGGTGTGCGGGCTGTGAGCGCGTGGTGTAGGTTGGTTGCGGGAGCCTACGTACAGCGTCTGCATATGTGAGCGGCGCGGATACGGGCTGCATCTCTTGTGAAAAGGCGACAGGCGGAGCCACAGGCTGCGTTGCATAGGTTAGGGGCGCGGCCACAGGCTGAACGGCTGGCGGATAGGCGACAGGAGCGCCTACCGGCTGTGCGACACCCGGGCAGTGACCACGGCTTGATATAGGTGGCTCGTAGTGCGCACGAGGAACAGCTTGTGCAACCTCTTCCGATATAGCCGTGCGAAGCGGGGCAGGTAGACGGGTGGTGGTCTCGTGAGTAAAGGGCACAAGGGAAAGTTGGCGGGCGACTTTCTCACGGACGAAGACTCGGACTTGCTGAAGCAATGGTGAATTGTCGGGCATGGAGTCGAAGCTGGACAGCGACTCACCACCAGGCTGAGGCTGCCTAGTCAGAGTGCGTTGCTTTTTCAACTCGTCGTAGCTCTGACACAAGCTGACGACTTCAGAAACTGTGCTTGGATTCCTTGCCAAAAGCATTTGAAATGCGCCGTCGTCGATGCCCTTCAGTATGTTTTTGACCTTGTCGGATTCGGGCATGGTGTCATTCACACGTCGACAAAGGTCGACGATGTCCTCAATATAACTGGTAAAGGTCTCGCCAGTCTGCTGAGAGCGGACGCGCAAGCGCTGTTCTGCCCTCTGCTTGCGGACAGCCGGCCGACCGAACACTTCAGCACATGACGTCTTGAAGACGCTCCATGTGGGGATGTTGTGTTTGTGGTTATTAAACCACAATTCGGCGACGCCAGTGAGATAAAATATCACGTGGCCCAGCTTGTCGGCTTCATCCCACTTATTGTTGGCGCTCACCAGTTCATAGTGCTCGAGCCAGTCTTCGACGTCGGTCCCATCCGCACCGCTGAAGACCTTCGGCTCCCGTAGTTTAGGATGGCCAGGGCAGTTGAACTGAAGCGAAGGCGTCGATGTAGTGGCGTTGGCAGTCATGACAGGTGGTAGCGTGCGGCTTCGCAGCTCCAGGGTGTAGCAACGGGGATTAACAGCACCTTCCACCAAATGTGAGGAGGTTTATTAGCCGTTAAAGACAGCGACGAGACAGCGTCAAGAACCGTCCAGCGATCGGCACAGCAACGAACCCAAGCACGAGCCGAGAGAGCCAGGCGTTGGCGATGCTGCTCGCTGCAGGCACATCTTCTTCTTCACAATATATATATATATATATATATATATATATATATATATATATATATATATATATATAAGTATATATATATATATGTATGTATATATATATATATACATATATATATATATATATTGTCCTGTACTAGACAGAGAACAACAGACAACACCCGATCCTGAGCCAGCTGTTCTTCTGCTTCTTCTTCTTCTTCCCTCACCTAGCATGCGCGTCTGTGCCAGAGTGCCAGTTTCGGTCTTCGTCGTCACACTCGGCCATGACTGCAGCATTTTCGATGGGCGACACGACAATGTTCATGTGGGTGAGTGGGTGAGGCTAGCTGCAGCAGTTAAAATTGCTTCAGGTGGGCGGGGTTGGCTGCATCGTCGTGGTCGGGACTGGGTCCTGGTTGGTCCCTTTGTTGGTGAAGACTCCGCGGGACACCATTGACTGTCGCGTGGCAGTCTGCAGCCTCGGCCACGCTGAGACTTTTCAGAGAAAGTAGTTCGACTCTGGTTTTCCTTTGGTGGACCGAGCAGGCATTCTCGTGGTAGAATTTTCCTGCGGTGGTGTGGTTTTCTTGGAGATGGTTCTGGCGGGCAGCCCCGACTGGATCGACATGGTCGCAGGTTGATCACAGAGTGCTTTCCTTTGTCCCACCACATTTTAGAAAACAGGGCAGGAAATGGTGGATCCAGCAACGAAATGAGTAGCATCTTATGCAGCCGTCTGCGCAATTTTTTGTGGCGTGGCTCCTGCGCCGTCACTTGCGTAGTCTGTGACTTGCGCGGCATTGTCGCGATGGGGCTCCCGGACGCTGTAATGTCAGCGATTCTTGAAGCCACGCTGCGTACTGGCGGGAGATCCTCAACGGAAGCCGTTTCGAAAATCGGAGACTACCGATTCAGGCAGTGCATGCGTCGCACGCATATCCTCTTCCGTCTGGTCAGATGGGATGTTATTAGACTCAGCGGAAATACCTGTCTCATTAGGTGGCAGAATGTCCAGTAGGATGGGGGCCGGTGCCTCCAAGTCGACCGGACGACTTGCGTTGGGGCCTCTTGCCGAGCGTTGCGCAAAGCTTGCCATCAGGGACCCACCGGACACAGCTGCACCGTCGGGCCGGTGCTCCTTAGGAGCTCTACATACGACAGCAGAAATGCATGTGCAAGGCAGAGTTACACGATCGTGATTGTTCGCTACATCTTGGTCACCGAGAGGTGACAGGATGGCATGGGCTCGAATCGCATCCTCTAGGTCGGGCTTTTTCCGAGTTCCGTCCTGAGAGAAGGTCGAGTTACATAGCCAGGTGGCACAGGGAATTGGACCGAAAGCAGCTATGAGCTGGACGCCCCACTCCGCCCATGACTGCTGCTTCCAACCTTCATACCGGTGCCATGCCACTGCACCTTCGCGAAGATGGTCTATGGCCACATACCATTTCTGATTCTCTGTCCAGGCCGTGCGCATCATTGCTAGCGCGTTGACGATTGCCACCCAGCTGTCGGCGTCGTTCCGGACCCCGTCGAATTCCGGCAGTTCGTAGGTGAACGGCGATGGTGGGTCGGCTCGTGAGAATGCATATATCACTGAGGCAACGCCATCGAGCTGGTCTGAGAGCTGCAGGAGTGTGCCCCAAAGCTGCCTGCGTTGCTCCAATGGGCTTGCCTCAAGGTCGTGCGAGGCAGCTACATCCAACACGTTGTTAGTGGCATGCAATTCTGGCAATATTGTAGGAGCTCGCTCGGAGATTGACGCTGTCAGTTCGTTAGTCTTGACGCGGAGGAGCGCGATGGTACGCCGCAGCTTCGCGGCACTGTCGTGTGTGATGTCCGAAGCGTTGGTGATCGCGGTCTTCGAATGAGTAGCGGTTGCAGCACTCACGCCGGTGAGGTTGACGAGCAGAGAAAGCCTGGATGGCGTTCCCTGGCAGCTCGTATGTTGAAAGAGTGTGGCAACGGGAATGTAGGCCATGGGAAGCGTGAGCGGCATTCCCAAAGGACAGGAGCTGGTGCGGATCCCTGCCGCGAAACGGTGACAGGGTGTTAATAAGGTCATGTCCTACAACCCCAGGGGAGGCCTGGACGCCGTCCACTAGTGGTTTGAAGGGTAGCTGAAGCTGGTGGGTGGGACCCCATTGCCAAGGAAGCATGAACGGCGTTCCTCGATGGAGAAGCCCGCACTGCCGACGAACCACGAATACACGTACCGGTGGCTTCCCGCAGAGGGTTCACTTGTCGGCTTGCGCTGACGGCAGAATTCATAGCTCAGGACGCGTGGACGGCGTCCCTTGCGAAATGGTACCGGTAACGTGTACTGCAGCCGCCGAGGAGGCCTTGACGCCGTCCCCGAACGGTGGTGGCAGTGGTGGCAGGTGAAGAGCTGCCGAGGAGGCCTTGAGGCCGTCCTCAAGCGGCGCTTATCACGGCTGTCCAGGATGACGAAGCCGGGACGTAAGAATTCTTCTTCGTCGACTGCGCCATTGTCATGTACTAGACAGAGAACAAGAGACAATACCCGATATTGGGCCAGCTGTTCTTCTTCTGCTTCTTCTTCCTCGCTCACCTAGCATGCGCGTCTGTGCCAGAGTGCCAGTTTCGGTCTTCGTCGTCACAACACACACACACACACACACACACACACATATATATATATATATATATATATATATATATATATATATATATATATATATATATATATATATATATATATATAGCGGTGGCTGAAAAACAGTCGAGGTTGAAGGGCAGGAACGCAAGGTGGCTTTCAGACCTAGCCTGTGGTAAAAAAGAGAAGAAAAAACACAATACGTAAAAAGAGTCTACTGCCATCTCGTTCGATAAAAGCCTGCACCTGCAAATATCCTCTGCCATACATAAATCAAGACAAATGTGTAGAGAGAAACGAACCTTTGAGGCCTAAAATCTGTAAACTCGTAATAAATCCTATGAAAGAGAGTAGAAAACTCGCATTGATGATATCATGGTGAACATAATTGCGACATTACCAATACTTATTACCAGTGCAGTCTTTCTAAGAGGAAAAGTAATGGCCTTCCTCATTTCAACACGCAGGGTTGTCCTTCCTCGACGACTACGTGAAAAAGCTGCCGGTCAGTGGCGCTTGCACCGACTGTGGCAACGTGTCTCATCGCGTGCCCACGTTGCACGCCGTGTACACCATTGGCGCCGGCCATTTGCGGGGACCATCCAACCACACGCACGAGTTCGCAACCTTGGCCGGATCCGAGGAAGCCCAGCCGCCCACTTTGAGAACGGCCAAAGTGCTTGCACTGACCGTGCTCGACCTGCTGACAGACGTTGAGCTGATGCGCAAAGCGCGGGCCGAATTTGATAATCTGCAGCTGCAATTGAATGCGCAGATGGAAAGGATGACACGCTGAATAAAGTTTCACGCGGTTCCTCATAACCAGGCTTGGGCCTGACAATACCCACCCCTTAACAAAACATGTTTTGGAAATAATTAGCGGTACATTCTAACTTGAGATAATGCGGCGCTACCTTTCACGAGGAGAACACCGAGAAGTACTATCGGTGTCAAACAAAACACAAGCGGCGACCGGCAGTCGGATTTGTGCAGTAACGCGCGATATAAAGGTCATCGCATGAGCGTCTACCTGCTTAACGTTCCAGAGTACAAGCGGTACGTTTCTGTACTTTAAAAATAAAGAAATCGGGTGCTATGTAGGATCGCCCCAGCTTGGTGAAAGTTGAGATCTTCTCGAGCTCTTGGGACGTCCCCATGTGAATGAGCCAACAATGCAAAAAAGTCAAATTCACCCCTTAACTCGCTGCGTTTCATCGTATATGATAAAACCCGACATCGCGTCAAGGACGGTCGACAAACTTCGGCGGTGCTTTCAAACCAGAGGCAATTTCTTTCATTTGTTTCTCCTTCCACCAGATGCAGAAGTGCGCCCACGCCTTAAATGTGTCAGAATCTTTTCCTGATTATAATCTTTAAAGGCGCAAACTGTTTCAATTCATTTTGAAGCTTTCAGTGACTGCATTAGGTCTGCTTTAGAATAATCAGTACAGCAGCCCCTGAGTTTCGTTCCGGCTGAGGGTTTCACAACATCGTGACCGCAGCTAAACCTGAGGCCACGTGCTCATCCTTATGACCAGCCTGTATAATATCGTGAGAAATATGGGCTCGAACGTGCGAGCGCGTGGAAGATTGCCTCAAAATAGAAAAAACGTGATACGTGAATGGCACTGCCGAAACTGGAGGAGAAAGGGTGGCACTCTTCCACTGAGTGTAGGCACTCCCGCATAATCGTTGCTGTGGAACGGCCGCTAATCACGCACTATCGGCCACTAGCAATGATAACACGAAGAGAAAACGCACCAGAAACAAAATAAGCGAAAGATGTGTGACAAAATGCTCAGCGAACACAACTTGGATGTAATTGAAGCATGGTCTGTGCATCACGGCCGGCTACGACGCAGCCGATATTTTTGTAAATCCATAGCCTGATGGGTCATCATTGTTGACTGTGAACGTTGATCTGAACTCATAACACAGCTAGCAGCCACGTATACGCTATAAGATGCATTTTGTAGCAACGATATAGAGGCCAGAGTTTCAACAGCTAGCAGAATCGCGGCTCCCTTCCCTTTGCGTTTCTGACAGCGGCAGCTACGGATCAGCCGATGCAAAGTTTGTGGCTAGTTGACACGCGTTCGCGTGTTCGGATAGTCGTGGCTCGAGCTGATATTGCTCACGATAGTACATTCGCTGCTCGGCCAGTGCGCGTCTTCCTCGCCTTCATTTCCGGATAGATTAATTCATATGTGGGGTTTAACGTCCCGAAACCACCATATGATTATAAGAGACTCCGTAGTGGAGTGCTCCGGAAAGTTTCGAACACCTAGGTTCTTTAACGTGCACCGAAATCTGAGCACACGGGCCTGCACCATTTTCTCCTCCATCGAAAACGCAGGCTCCGCCGCCGGGATTCGAACCCGCGACCTGTGGGCCAGCAGCCGAGCACCTCATCCACTAGACCACAGCGGCAGGGCATCGCTGGATAGCACCCAAGCCCGTGCAGCCAGCTAATTACCTATTCGGCTAGGTGGTATACTTGGCTAGGTAAAATAGGACATGCACGCTTTTGCAGATGGACTTGTATGGTAGGACCCGTGGCGCGCTCGTTATTCTTCTTGGCCTCAATGCGATGGCTCATATTCATTACCGAAAAGAGAACAAATTCTGGGCTAAATTTTACATTTAGTTTAATGATGAACACTTTTAAGCTGCTTAGCAAAATAATAAGCCATTGTGGCTCACACATCATCAATACCGATATTTTTATAGTGGAAAATTTTATCAAAGCACTGGTTTAATTTATAAAATATCCCTAGTAGCCCAGAATATACTCGAGTGGCTGCATCCTAAAATAGAAGCCCCAAACGAGTGGTAAACAGGTTCTCGTTATTCCAGGGCCAGCCACGTAAACTGAACTCACAGAGAACTTTTATCTGAGGAGGCGAAAGCTTCGACAGACACACAGTAAACTGAAAAGGCCTTAGTAACTGACGCTGAGTGTCCTTTCCACCGTGAGGGCATATCCTAGTCTCACACTCTTGCACAACTTCTATCGCGAAATGCAAACGTCAAACAGTTGCGCGCTTTGCTGAGACTCGACTGCTTAGATCACATATTCTGGTAGTTCCCCGCTTGATGGGTTGACGCAGACGTTACATGTTCAAGTGGGATGCTGCGCTAAGCAGTCCGGATTAGGAAGCACAACTATGAGCAGTCCAATGTATCCACGGTGTGGCGAAGAATATAGGCCTATCTGTCCTGAATTGTAAGCGGGCCGCTTTGAACTATTTCACGCCACAGAACTGAATAAAGTTTTTTTTCATTTCAGCTTTCGGAGATGATCTACAGATATTTCCAGAGTTGAATCATCCTAGCATCTAGGCTTGTCCTTTTTCCGGCACAGTGCATCCAAGGTACCCCCTGCATGCCTACCACACGTCCGTCACGGCAGAGGATATGCACGGTACCCGCTATAAGCCACCAGTAACATTCATGAAGTAGGGATGCAGCCACTATGTCATTCGTCTTTCTGCTGATAAGCGAGGTACCCACTACACATCTGTAAAACATTATGAGCACTTAGTGCAGTGGCTGATGAAGATGAAGAATAAGCCCTTTCCAGACCACACATTCTCGTCCTGCCATAGATGAAAACAAATATGAACGCACTCTCGCCCATGAAAGGCAACGCCGACGCAGAAAACAAGATATCCCAAAGGCGATAGTTATTCAGCAGCCGAGTACCTTAGCCACTATACCACTGCGGTGGGGCGACGGCGGGAGTTTAAGAAGCAGCGGTAACGCGGGAATGCCGACAACGAGCTGCTATATTTCGGTCGCGTGAGCGCTGCTTGCGCAGACAGCCAGCTACCACGGAGGCGAGAGCTCGGGTAGCAGCGATGAATCGTTCCGCAGATGCCGTTCATGAGCCTCATGCATTTCACGCAATGCAAGCAGCCGTGCTGAATCAAAGGTCAAGTGGTGAACATCCCGATAGACGTTCAGAGAATGGTGCAATGTTTCCGTACTACGCAGCCACCGACAGTCAGATAGAGCTAAAGCTGATAAGCAAGCTCTCGTGCACGTCTGGCCTAAAGAAGACACCAAGCATGCATGCGTGGTTGAAGGACCTAGAAGACTTACCCCTGTACTGAACCAGCTACTGTACTGTAATGTACTGTACTACTGTGCTGTACTGCACCCCTATACTTGACCCAAATAACTATAAATAACGTGCACAGACCTCACCTTTGCCAACTTTAGGCTTGATCCCGTGAGAGAACCATTGCCTGTACAGTTCAGGAACCACAAATCAACAATATTGAAGGCAGAACGGAATGAAGAACTCAGCAATGCATGCGAGTTATATTCAATAAAACATTGCCTATACTGTAAACACGCGTTGTCACTCATTTAGATGCATAGGTGGTCAAATGAATAAACTCCCCGGAGCTTCGCCCACTCGTCACAATTCACTTCGTAGACATGCCAGGATTTTTCTTCTTTGACTCTTGAAGCTGCGATCACATAGAAACAAGGAACGAATCGGGTCTCCCGGATACCAGAAGGACCATAGGCGGGAAGACACTAAACATACACCCATGGCAACTTCTGGGTAGAGTGCGCAAGCAGCTGGTTTTCGCTAGACTGGGCGACCCTTTGAGGCAGTCTCGGGATCTGACATGATATTTCGAAGAGAATGCGTGGCCTAACAGCTAGGCTGACCACGTCAGAGCTCAAAACTGCCTCAAAGTGGTATCCCAAAGAGCAAAAAAAAAAGAACGAGAGAGAAAAGGAAGAACACGGCCTGTATTCCCAAACGCTGTTCAACTCAAAATTGGACTCTAAGAGACCCTTGAGACTTTTCACGTTGTAAAAATGGCAACGTTATACACTCCTCAAGGATCCTTGAGGTGAACTTTCTAGTCGAGGAGCGTTTGTGAATACAAGCCTACTACAAGTGACTGGCTACCCACGCTGCTCTTAGCCCATGTGATAGGAAAACTTGCGTGCAGCTTTCCTGACTCGTAGACACAAGTTTGCCTACAACAAGGGCTACTAGCAGCAGGTTGGTTGGTTGGCTGTTTAGTTCGTTGGACCCAAGAGGAGTGGCTCAACCCACCACAGGGGATTGGCTATGAATCGCGTCGGCAGTGGGATAGCAGAGCAGGCAGCAATCGCTCGTCGTAGTATTTCTTTCCCTCTTAGTCACGCCGCATGTCCCCTGTCTTCTTTACAATTGATGCCAATGTTTTATGTCGTTATATGGCAGTTGCATCACGACCATCGATTACTTCCTTGTACACTATACCTCTAAGAGTATATAAAAAATGTGGCTGATGCCTCTGTCTAGGAATCATTAGAACACAAAAATTAAACATGTCATCACAGAGGAAGTCGAGCGTTTATTGTCCATGATTTCACCGTAAGTGCGAAAGAGTGAATGCTACAGCAATGAATTGTAATGTCAAGCGAATGACGGCAAGCAGCTCAAAACTTTCAGCGCGCACTGTAAGGTATACCGCTTCTTGGCGTCACTATGAGGTAAACTTGGTATACCAATAATTATCCAAAATATTCTTTCCCTTCTGAGTGCCCACAGGAATACAGTCAAAGATTGTCTGCAGAGTCTTCTGATAATTTCTAGGTCACACAATGAGGTTACCTTGTTAATTGACTTATCACAATTAATAATCAATCTCAAACCAAAAATATAATCTATATTTCATTATTATTCTAGTCTCATTCACTGAAACCCAATCAGTACTCATGTTTTACGAATCATCGTTTTTAATTCTTAATGTTTTATTACACATTACTTATTTATTTTCTATGTCACGTAAATTATCACACCCCATTTTGTTCAGTAACACCTTTCTCTTTTCGAACCTTCGTCGTCATTTTGGCATTTACAGTAATGGTTGGCTTATTTGCCCAGTCTCCATAGTGGTAAGAGCCAGAGCAGAGCAACGAACCAGCAAGATTTTTTAAGGCGACTGAGTTGTTGGCACCTACTCCCTAGTGGTTGTGAGCCCGTAGGTGTGAGAAGGAAAACCAGATCAAGAAAACTGAGCGAAACCGAAAGACTACCAAACTAATCTATAAATTATCCTTCAGTGTAAACACATTCATAGGTTTTATTGTATTTGTTTATGTTTTCTTAAAAATTATAGTGTTGATTTATTTTTATCTGTTAATAATGAAAAGATTTATATTTTGTACAGTTCAGTAAGCATCAAAACTTCGTACTAAAATTTGTAATGTTTTTCTGTCTAACCTCCATTAGTCCAAAATTTTATAGAAGTTTGTAAGACCACACTTTTCATGGCCAATCACCCTCAGAGGGTATGAGCCACAGAAGAAGGCGAACAGGAACAAGAAACATTGCGTCAGCAGCAATCGACGGTGGTGGTGCAATGCGCCAGCAGTGCCGGGCAGCTCAGCACCAAGCCCCGTCTCTCCATCGCTACACTCTAGATGGGGCTAACGCAAAACCTTTCCTGGCCCCGTCAAACAACCTCATCAAAATTGGTAAGCTGACACTGATAGTTCTGCTTGTGTTCGTCCCGTACAGCATTGCCGATGTCTCCGTGAATGACCGATATACCATTGTAAACAGGAGCGGGCATGCACAAGCACCTTCATATCGTAAAACTCGGCAATGTAATCTCATGCGCTGACTGATGTTATGTGACGGCACCCTGACGTCATGGTGACGTCGGTGCGGTCTGTGGCGACGTGCTGATGGCTTATGATGGCGTGATCACGTGATGACTTCTTCCGTCACTCCTGTCGACGCCGACGCACAGGGACGTCTCCTGCACCAACGCCGATCGTTTTGCGCACTCGATGGGACATCGAATGTTTTCGCCTAAATTAACTGTCAGCCGCTCCGATTGAACTCCGCCAGCTTTCGCTCACCAATAAAGCATGCGTGATCGTAACGCGAATCAAATGCGGTAATACATGCAGCCTCAGTTTCACCCTCCGGAGGAAGCAGTGTGCCCAGTACCACAGCACAAGAATGTGTTATGGACACTGCATTTAGCTATAAGAATGAAACACTTACGTCAGTTTAGATATTTATCGTGCATTACGTAATCACCTCGTTTGTACTGTTGTCGTTCCTACGACAGAACATATACTAGGGGTCTTAAAAGCTCGAAGTGTGTGCGCCGCAGCTTGAGCAGACATGTGTGTTTTTGCATTCTGTTATAGGTGCTCATCGCGCAAACAGCTTTAGACCTCCTGTATGTTCAAAATTAATTTTCTGCTATAAACTTGTTCTAAGCAGTACAGAAACCATAATCAGTAAATGTCTTCACTCTGAGGTGTGTGAACCCTCTACAATAATATCACTTGCGTCCATCACTAAAATAAGAAATGGCGTTCATTCAGAAGGACGTGCCATTCTAGACTAGTTGATGATATAATTTATCAATATTATGGCTTCTATTTGGAATTTGAGGAATGACTATTTGTGTGTGAAGTAAAATCTTGTGCTCAAGAGGGTAAGTAGTGTTACACGCTGAGAGGAGCTGTCGAAAAATGAAATATGTAGAAACAACTTTGCCATCGACTATGACACGTCCTGATTGATATGTGGGGTTTGACATCCCAAAATTATGAGAGACGCCGAAGTAAAGGGCTCCGGAAATTTCGACTACCCGGAATTCTTTAACGTGCACCCAAATATGAGCACAGGGGCCTACAACATTTCCGCCTCCATCGAAAATGCAGCCACCGCAGCCGGGATTCGATCCCGCGACCTGCGGGTCAGCAGCCAAGTACCTTAGCCACTAGACCACCGCGGCGGGGCTATGGCATGTCCTCTGCAGTACTCATACTGTATTACTCAGAATTTGTGACCCTTATGTAGCAACGAATAAGTTGCTGTTTGTAAAGCAGTGAAACTCGTATTACTGCGTATGTTGCAAATTGCTCAAGAAATTTGGATGACTGAATGTGTGCCGAATGTAATAAAAAAATTCCGAAGACCTTCTTTTTACTTCTTCTCTTTGCTACTCAAATTTTTCGCGCCTTCAACAACAAACATTACTTTTTTTCCTGTGTGTACCGTTTTAATGCATTATGCATCCAATTTTTCGAGCCTTCAATTACTAGCCGTTGGTTTTCCTATGTGTAACATTTTAGTGCATATGCATCTCAGTGTGGGTGATACCCTGATTGGTGTAACCATTTTTTTTTGAAGCGCTTATTCCTGTTCTGTTGTGTGCAGTAGCTCATATGTATACTTTTTATTATCAGTCTTTCTTTTGCCGGTGCATCTTTTTTTGTAAATTGACACTATTTGCACTTTTGTATGTTTCAGTATTGCCTCGTCGTTTCTCTTTTTCTTGTTTGTAGCGTTCCCATGTTTTTCGAATACAATATCGTTTCTTTGTTTAGTTGTTAGCGTGCATATATTTTTTACTTGCATATTTTTGTTATCGCAATAGAATTGCGATACTTTGGTGTGTTGTGTCTATTACTGTAAATTTCTACAGCATGCATATCTGCCGTCTGCTGCTGACGTTTTAATTGGGCTGACGGGCCTGTCAAGCTGCTTGTATGCAGCTTTTGTCGTCAGCCTTTCAATGTATTCACGATAAATAAATAAAGAATACCTCACCTCAAAGGTAAGCAGAGATATACCCAGCAAAGATAAATAACACGCTTAGTTTAGCCTGACATATAGCCAAGCTATTTTTAATAATGTAACCTATACTGCACACAATTTCGCGAGCATGTAACTCTGCAAGCGCATTAACCCTTCACGCAGTAAACTACAACAACATCACAGTCCGTACGTCGCGAAGGTTGACTAATAACGCAACATGTTTTGTTGTGCAGGCTGCCCGGTGCTTACTGTGACGCTGAGGAAAGGGACGAAATCCAGAAAAAATTCAAGTGGCGGTTGCGGCTACCCGCCAGGCAGCTCTCTTTTGGACGTCGAAACTGTGAAGAAGTATAAAAATGATGCGAAGGCCACATCGACGTCGCGAAGGCTTGGGTCTTCAGATGACGCCGAATGCGGAAAGTGCCGCGGATGATACACAGATGCATGAGCCCCACATTCAGACCAGAACCTCCGCAAGTGAGTTAAGCATGGAGAACACTGATGCGGACGGCCTGAGCATTCAGACCGCTGGCAATGCACCAAATGGGGCACACTGCTGTTGCGGTAATCGAAGTAACCTACAACTGCCGGGCGCTATTTCGTCTAACTTGCTCGATTGTCACAATGGGCATGCTGAATTTGCTGTAGCTGACACAACCGCTGGACGGAGAGATGGCACACAAGAGAACAGAGTGGAGGCGTGTTCGGCATCTGCAAGCGACTCGCCAACCGGAGGCAAAGGGGAGATGGAGAATAGCAGAGAGGAAGCCGGCTCAACCACAGAAGGTCACTGGCACGACAAGCGCGAGGAAGGGCCTTCAAAGGACGCTTTCGCCTCTACCGCCAAAGGTGGCACGCATACCCACCGACACAACGCGTGTTTCAAACATGCAATGTTTCCAACCACAGGAGGCAGGAGTGACATGCAGGACAACACTCAAAGGGCATCTAAATGTGACATCGACTCAATCACAGGAGGCAAAAGTGGCACAGCCGTCGGCCTAGACCAGGCCTGCTACAAAAGTGCCACCATCTCAGCAGCAGAAAGCAAAGCTAGGATGACGTACAACACAAAGAAGACGTGTCCCAAATGTGTAGCAGACTCAACTGCAGGAGGCAAATGCAAAACACAAAACAACACAGGTGAGGCTTCTTCCAAATGCGTGACCACTTCAACCACGGGACTTCAAAGGTGTGACACAGCTCAGCAGTGGCGAGGCATGTTCCACAAGTGCCGCTCGATTCAACTTCAAGAGCCAAAGGCGGGACGTTAGGCAAGACTGCGAGCAGAAATACAGCGTTCCTACCGTGTGCAAGCAGAAGCCGTTGCGGAGTCTGACGCCATCGTGGCAATGATTTCTTCAACAGATTCCGGAATTTCAATAGTTGCAGCAAAATGTCAAGATTTCGAAGGGGCCTCAGGTTACTAAGCCGGACGTTCATATGGAAAGCTTGACTGCGCATGACGTCATAAGGATGTCACTATCGGATTCCGACGTGATGATGCGGTCCATTTCAGAAGACACCACAGTTAGGCGAGTGAGCATCTCACTAACGTGCATTAGGTGTCATTCAAAACTTGGCGTACAGTTAGTGGCGCCTCCACAACCACTCCAGCAGGACATGCAGGGACCATTGGATCATTGCCCTTCACAGAGGCGCGAAAAGAAGTGTGTGAACAGTCGCTAGGATTCTCGAATGCATCCCCGTTCGCTGTGCCACCAGCATCCTCAGACATACAGATACCCGGCTTCGCGCTAAACGCCCAGCTCCGACCACCGACAACCACATCTTCAACCTCTGTCACACAATTTCCACCGGCAACGCAGCAGTTCGGTCGATCGGCACAGGTACCGTCTAGGTCTACGCTACTCCCGTCTCCCGCAGCAGAATCATGGCCTGCGTTTGTAACTCCTCCGAGTGTCCAACAACAATTACCCGCTCTCAACCGGTCGCTAAACTCAGCCCATATACTGTCAGGTTTGCCGATGCACAGCCTCCTAGAAGCCACGCAACTGCAACTGCCTGCTTCTCCTCTGCCTTCGCAATCGGCCTCGCAGGTGATATTTCACGTACCATTTCAAGGCCTTTCCTCGAACTTCCAACTGCCAGCTTCTATGATACCCCCTCCAAATCCTCGACTTTGCGTGCCATCCGCTGTTAGATGCGTGGTGCGCCTATGCCTAACCAGGCAGCACCTTCAACAGCATCTTCATCCTTTTTGTTCCCAAGGCTGTCAGCTGCTCAAATGCGAGAGGTGCCCACGCCTATCCAGTTTCCACCACCAACTTCTGTGCCATCGCCGCCTGCACGTGCTAGCACCTCAAAATGCTCAGATGTCAAACCTCTCGGCAGGTAGCCAGCCTTCACAGTTTATTGCCCCCATTATCACAATCCCCGTCGTCCCCTTATGTTTTTGGCGGCAACGAGAACGCCCAGGGCGAATCCCCCGTGACTGCGTCAGCGTTAGGATCTGTGTCGCCAATACTACCACGCTTTCAGGCGTGGGACATGCCAGGTAGTGCACTTTTTCGACTTCCAACAGCTACGTCTTCTATGTCCTCCATGACAATTCTACCACCTGGTGTACAAAGCCAAAGCGTTAGCCCTACCAACCAGCCACAGCCTACTCCGGCTTTTTCTTCACCACTGTCCCAAACTCATCTGTCGTCTGGTTTAGCAGCCCCCACACAGCCACCAGCCTTCTCCGGTTGCTTCAATACCCCAGAACATTGTTCCCTTTTATCGCACCTAGTTTGCAAACCCAACCATACTCGAATTTCTCAGCGCCATCCCACCCGCAAGACTTCTCCCCCTGTTCCATCCTCGACAAATATGTCGACCCACAATAATGCGCCTACACTATTACCTTCGCCACCCTAAGATATAGGAGCACCCTTCTGGCCACAACCTTTTCCACCTTTTCCACCACCACCGAATATGTCGATTCCTTTAGCACCTAGCTTCCTGGCACCGCCACCTTCAGTTTCAGCAACACCATCCCAGCCACAACTTTCTTCGGCTGTTTACTCAAACCAGAATACATTATTTCACTTTAATCCACCTAGACTACGAAGCTCGTCACCCTCAGGCTTAGCAACGTCCTCCTTGCCAAGAAGTTTTCCGGCTGTTCCATCCCTCCAGAATATGTCGATACCCTTTATCGCGCCTAGATTAGAAACTCAGGCAACCTTCAGGTTTACAAATACCCTCTCAACCTCAATTTTCCACGCCGGTTCCGTCCCCACAGAGTTTTTCATTCCTTTTTAATATACCGAGCTTCCCACCCCAACCATCTCGACCTTTAGCAGCCTTTTTTGAGCCACAACTTTCACCGGCTATTTCATTACCCCAGAATGTGTTTAATCCCTTTAATTCACCTAGTTTACAATCCTCAGGCTTAGCTGCACTATCCCAGCCACAACTGTCTCCAGCTGCTTCATCACCACTGAATCCATCGATTGCCCTTTAATGCACCTAGACCTTCAGGTTTACAAATACCCTCGGCAACCACTGCTTTCCCCACCGGTTGCGTCACCCCAGAGTTTTTCATGCCCCTTCAATCAACATAGCTTCCCAACGCGACCATCCCGACCTTTCAGCAGCCTTTTCCCAGCCACAACTTTCCCCGGCTATTCCATCATCACAGAATCTGTTCAGTCCCTTTAATCTACCCGGTTTACAACCCCCAGGCTTAGCAGCACTATCTCAGCCACAACTGTCTCCAGCTGCTTCATCACCACAGAATCCATCGATTTCCTTTAATGCAGCTAGATTCGAAACTCGGCAATCTTCAGGTTTACAAATACCCTCTCAACCTCCCTCTTCTCCGCCGGTTCCCTCCACCCAAAGTTTATCATTCTCCTTTAATCTACATAGCTTACCACCTCAATCATCCCGACCTTTAGCAGCCTTTTCCCAGCCACAACGTTCACCGGCTATTCCTTCACTACAAAATGTGTTCAGTTCCTTTATTCAACCTGGTTCACAACCCTCCGACTCAGCAGCCCTAACCCAACCACAACTGTCTCCAGCTGCTCCATCACCACAGAATCCATCGATTCCCTTTAATGCACCTAGATTTGAAACTCGACAACCTTCAGGTTTACAAATACCCTCTCAACCTCAAATTTCTCCGCCGGTTCCGTCAACCCAGAGTTTATCATACCCCTTTAATCTACATAGCTTCCCATCCCAACCATCACGACCTTTCGCAGCCTTATCCCAGCCACAACTTTCCCCGGCTATTCCATCATCACAGAATCTGTTCAGTCCCTTTAATCTACCTGGTTTACAACCCCCAGGCTTAGCAGCACTATCCCAGCCACAACTGTCTCCAGCTGCTCCATCACCACAAAATTCAGCAATTCCCGTAAATACGCCCACTTTGCCAACCCAGCCATTCTCAAGTTTGCCAGGAACCTCCCCGCCACACCTTTAGTTATCCTTGTTAGTCAAAAAATTCCTGTTGGCAACACTCCTGCCATCCGGAAGGCGGATCTCGGTTGATGAACTGGACAAAATGCAACAAGGGCGGCCTACATGTAACTAAGGTGTTTCGCCTATAAACTGGTGAAGAACATTTTCGCAGTGATCGAAGCACGCTAGTGGTTATGGAACTCCACAAAGTAGATTCGCGTTACTGAAGGCCACTAAACGCATTTTTAACGCGCGTAATTGCCCTGCTGTACCCCTTATTCAATGTTTACGCATGTGTGTGCAACGCGACCAGTATACAGTCAATATGTCGGTAATAATGTGGCCAAACAATACACCTGATAATTTTTCAACTATAAACGAATTAAATGACACTTCAATATTTTGCGGAGAGATCATTACAACATTCGATGAGCTAAAATCTCTATTACCCGAAATTAACCTTCTGAAAGGAAGTGTTGCAATTTCAACTGTACCTGTCCTTGCTTCATTTACACCCAGATATTATCGGGCGACATCCATGAATATCTTGAATGTATGCAGCCTTAGAATTAGGTGGAACTGATATTTTGAAACAAAAGCAGCAGCTACTCTTGTAACTTGACAGGCCCGATGGCATATCGATGAATATTTGAATGTTCGTGTGGCAATTCGATTAAGTACTAACTTATCCAGGTGACAAGAGTACTTCATGCATTCGCATAAAGTCGTTTAGTGAGATGTTGGGACGTATCATTATCTGCAATTCAGCAGACATCAAAACACCTACATCTAATCAAATGCAGTTGTTTTCGAGGAAGGCATACAAAATATTTTATTTCATACTCAACAATTAGAAGGATCTACGCTTCTCGGGAAACCTCGGGCAAGTGACTACCACCAATAATAGGATCACGCAAGAAATTTTCCCGATGATGATACTTACGATGCTAACTTTTTCTCAATCACATTTTGTCATATCACTCCAGAGGGGACCCACCGCTACTCTTAAAGCGAAAAGTTTGAATCATTGCCAACTAGCAGTTCTAAAATACAGAGTTAAACTTGGGGCATAACAAAGAAACTTGATAAAAAGTGCAAGAACTTAGTACACCCTAGGAGTGACAAATATCATCATCATCAGCAGCCTGACCACGTCCACTGCGGGACAAAGGCCTCTCCCATGTTCCGCCAGTTAACCCGGTCCTGTGCTTGCTGCTGCCAATTTATACCCGCAAATTTCTTAATCTCATCTGCCCACCTAACCTTCTGTCTCCCCCTAACCCGCTTGCCTTCTCTTGGAATCAAGTTAGTTACCCTTAACGACCAGCGGTTATCCTGTCTACGCGCTACATGCCCGGCCCATGTCCATTTCTTCTTCTTGATTTCAGCTATGGCATCCTTAACCCCCGTTTGTTCCCTAATCCACTCTGCTCTCTTCTGGTCTCTTAAGGTTACACCTACCATTTTAGGGGCGAAGCTCCTTATGGCGTGGCTTGTGCGTCCCTCGTAGTACGTAACCACCAGTGGCACATACCCGAAAAAGCGGTACTTACGATTCTGACCTCCAAGGTGGTTCCGGTGAGAGATTTCTTCTGTGCGTTGTTGAACAATAAAAGATAGTGCTCAATGCACATGTTGATGGCTGCTAAGTGGGAATGAGAGACAGGAGCATTCAGCCTTTAGGTAACGTGCACGCTGCGATCCCCATTAGCCGCTATTGGCATGTACATTGAGCACGATCTGACAAGAAAGGGTTGCTACGTTATACTCGCTGGGTGTAACCTCCTTGGTATTAGAAAGGTTTAGCGAGCGTTGGGCCGCATAGCCATGAATACAGTGAACTAGTATATACCATGAACTCTAGGTGGTTAAAGGTGGGAAGTAAACCCGAAGCGCAAGCGTAAGAAAGTGTGCATGTGCCACCTCCCGTTTATTCTTTGAAATGTCCGCTGGATGGCGGTGCTTCTATATGGAGAACATATGATGAAAAGATGCGAGATGGTGGTACTTGGAGTGCTGAATAGATGGACGAACGGACACACAGACAGATGCATGGATAGACGCATGAACGGACGCAGGCGCGGATGCATGGACGAACGCAGGGACGGACGCACGAACAGACGCACGCACGGACGGGTGGATGGACGCATGGACGGTTACACAGACGTACGCAGGAACGGACAGAAGCAAGAACGAATGGACGGACGAATGCTTCGCCCCACTCCTCATCATTCACTCCGTGGATATGCTGCCATTTTTTTTTCTTTCCATTGCTCGCTGCGTCCCCCCTCCCACATGCATATGTGACAAATATAGTCACAGCCTTAAAATATTCAAACATGACGCATCGGTTTGGTGAACAAACAGTGAAACCGATATTCCAGTTCACACAAAGCAAAATGAACGTCCCTTAATGGCCACACACTGCGTAGGACACTCAGAAGGTTTAGAGAAAGAGCAAGAGGATGATTACCAGCAGATGCGAAACGCATCAAAAGACGCCATAGATAGCGTTACGCTCTGAAGTAGCTCACCGTCATCAAATGGCATCGGGTCAAAAAAGATGAGCAAATTGAAGATCACTGCAAAAGGCCTTTTTCCCGCTGATGACGTAAAGTAGACCGACTGTGATGACTATGATGATGGCACGCAATCTGCAAAAGAGAAAGGTCATTTACTTTAGCTAAGCACTATGAACGAGTTAGTGATACAGGGGATTAGCGACCTCGGTTTACATGTATATTATACCTAGAGGCTTCTCAGCTATTTACTTCGAAGGGGAGTCAAAAGTCCTACTTTTACGTTATGCGGCTTACGTAATGGCAATGAGATACGTGTTGTTTAGTCTTCACATTGAACGCAGCAAATTATCCGTGGCAAAATGAGAAGATGTTGGACTTTTGCTGGAATGAATGGTGGTGCTTACTGGTGGTGTACTCGTTTGTTGGAACGCCACCTATAGACATCAGCGCGTTAATCTGAAAGCGCTAACAAGGTCTTTCCACGAAACAGAATCACAACAGACTGTTAACAGTTGTCAGAAATTGAAGAATGTTGTTTATTACCACCTGCTTACTCACCATCATCGACGTCTTTTTTCCTCTCTCTTGAGTACACTCTCCCCATTCTTACTGCTGAGTAGCAGATCAGAACATTGTTTAGGGTGGCTCTCAGCTTTTCTGCCTCAACAAGCTTTCTCTTTCCTTTTATTTCTGTGACGCACGCAACAGCAGATTGTGGTGGCGCAGTTGTGGTGGCGTAACCGCTGTCGAGCACAGCCAGAAACCATTCAAACAGCTCCGCTTCGCCGACACCGGTGAAACAGCGACGCTGATGGCGTTCCCTTCACCAGGCTAATGCATTTGTTTGGTTTGCAATTCTTTCACTATGTTTCATCGCTGGTCTTTACTAAACACACCATATGCTTTTCGAAAAAAAAGCGCTACATGAGTGTCATGTCAGGCAATCAATCTCTTTGACAGATATAACGTGGAAGAAAAGTGAAATAACAGCCACATACGAAGCAGAGCGAATTATAGATCTAGTAGACGCGCTGCGCTTGCATATTTCAAAGGTTTCTGTGATAACTTCTCATCCTGATTATTCTTGGTATCCACAAAGTGCGCATAATCCCTTACTGATATGTAGCGTGTGGACAAGTGGCTGTAGGAGTCGCCACCAGCCTGTCCGTTCCGTAAAAGACTGTTCTGTAGATTGGCCCGTGAACGCCACCGTCGTCTCCGGAGAATATGATAATCAGTGCCCCGCACTTCTTAGAGGTTTTACGCTGTATATAACTGCGTAAAGCTTTCCCGACACGTTTGCCAGTGCTCACAGTACTGCAACCTGATCCACAACACCAAGAACGATATCGTTTTCCTTACCATGCGAAATGCAGTTCGTTTTAAAACACGTTATGCCACGATGCCCATCATCCCCGCAACGCGGTGGTCTAGTGGCTAAGGCGTCGGCTGCTGACCCACAGGTCGCGGAATCGAAGCCCGTCTGCGGCGGCTGCATTTCCGAAGGAAGCGGAAGTATTGTAGTCCCATGTGCTCAAATTTGGTGCACTTTAAAGAACCCAAGGTGGTTGAAATTTCTGGAGCCCTCCACTACGGCTTCTCTCACAATCATAGCATCGTTTTGGGACGTTAAACGCCACATATAAATCAACGCCCATCAACCGTCTAAACTGAAGCTAGTTGAAAGCAATTCAGCTGTTAAAAAAAATGGCATTCATGGCAACATTTAACGCTCGCACTAAAGACGGACGCGTGGGCTGTTGTCTATAAAAACCCGATGTGTGTTCAATGTGATACGAACGCGATACTCCATCGTCCTGTATGCATCATTCGGTGAAATTTCCGTCATTAAGTTGTATTCTACATCTAGCATCTTTTTTCTTTGCGTGAACATCAAGAAATGTTTTGCTTTATGCCAGTTCACATGTATGCGTAGCAACCTCCAACTTTCATAACGCGATTCTTCAAGCCAGGACAAACGGTGCTACTCAGAGGCAGACATCGCTGTAATGAATACTTATTAAATGCTGCAAAATTATCCAAATGTTACGCTTTTCAAACGCAATAAGGTGAAATCCTGTTTTCCAACGCGGCGCGAGTCTCGAATGTAGCGTGCGTGCGCGGCTGTGTGTGTGCATTAGCTGCAGAGCTTTAGTATTGGGTGGTGGTAGTGGTGGTGGTGGTGGTGTTGCAGCAGGCGGGGTTAGCCTGGCCTGCATGGCCGGCAATTGTTCCGCCTGAGCATCTCCTGAATTTGGAAAATGTCACCACGTGTCAGACAGCCCAGTGTCTCGCAGGAAGACCAACAAACTTCGTTGCACGTTCCTCCTAGTTGCCGCGGGTCCTTCAGGAAAGATGATGTCATCAACTGTCCGGTGCCTATGACAGCCTTTGCGCAAGGTGCGGATCATCGCTGCTCTTTGCGCATCAAACTGTGGGCAAAGCCAAATGAAATGTTCAATATCCCCGATGTCACCAGGGAAGGCACAGAACGGGGAAGCGTATCTCCCAGTCTTGAATGACCAGGCCGGGGTGTATGCGGAGCCGGTTCTAATGCGGTACAACAGCGTCGCTTCTTCACGAGAAAATCCATGAATTACACATGCTTGGTGTGGAAACTTGTAGATCGCCTTGAAATGATTGCGTATCACATCTTTGTTGTTCTGGTAAGTCTTGGGAGTTCTTACTTTTAGAAACGATGTACGTGCTTCGCATGCAAGGGTATCAGCCTTTTCATTGCCCTCAATGCCAACTTGGGATGGGATCCACTGGAACTTTATATTAAAACTCTTGCCATTTAGGTGTTTGATTAGTGCCAGAGATTGCCTGGTGAACTTTTCTTGAGGTAGGCCACGATGCAGTCTTCGTAGCGCCGATTTGGAGTTCGTCAGCACTACAACATCTCGTGCAGAAAAGGATCGCAGTTTTCGCAAAGCTGCCGTAATTGCAGCGCTTTCTACCGTTGTGGACGAAACCACGCGATCCAGGCGGCCCGACCATGACACACCCAGGCTGGGTATGCAGAAAGCCGCTGCGCAGCTATCCGTCTGTGTGCACACTGATTCGTCGGTGTACACTTGTAGGTGGCCGCGGTACATGGTGCTTAAGTGGTCCAGCGCAAGAAATTTTGCTTCCGCGGCTGGAATGGTGCGCTTCGCTGACAGATTGGGTACGCTGAAGTTGCACACAACATCCACAAAAGACCATGGCAGGTCCATAGGGCGCCGTTTAGGCAGTTTCAAGCCTAAATATTGAAATGTGTTTAGTGCCGCGTTGAAATGTGAGCCAGTTCTTGCTCTTAGCCGCCGGAGAAGCGCCGTGCTTGCGAAGGACTCGCCCAGTCTTGACAGCTGCGTCAATAAGGCCTGAGACGCCAAAAGGCGGAGCGGAAGAAACTCGGCTTCATTGGTGACCTTCGTGTTTGAAGCCGCCGGAGGGACTTCCATCGCCAAGCGAAGACCCTTTCTGTGCACTGCCTCTAGGCGTTCGAACTGGCTTGGTGATGGTGATATCAGGGGCAGCTGATAAAGAATGCGGCTTGTTATAAGCGCATCATTCAATTTAAGCATGGACATAGGATTGTTTCCCCAACGGACCCCTGCCATGTGACGAAGAGCGTTGATCCTTTGCACTGATGCAGTGACTATACCATCAACCGCACGTCGCCATAATGGCTTGTTGTCGATGGTAATGCCCAGGAAACGAACACTTGTTGCACAACGAATTGAGTGGCCTCGAATACTCAGCGACAGACGTGTTGACTTCCGTCGCGCTCCCGGGAAGAGCATGAAGGCCGACTTTTCCGCTGATAAAGATGGGCCAAGTGTCAACAAGTGACGCTCAATGATTGAAAAAGCGCTCTGTGCTATCCGGGCCAAACGCTTGTGCTGGTACCCTGAGATCAAAATGCAGATGTCATCGGCGTAGATGGATATTTTAACTGCTTTCAGAGCTGAGTGCAGAGTGTCGGGAAGCCTGGCCATGGCAGCGTTAAAAAGCAAGGGAGATAGAACACTTCCTTGTGGGACGCCGAGAGGGAAACGCGGCTTTCTTCGCTCGTTATATTTCCAAGCGTAACACGGACACAGCGGTCTCTGAGAAATTCATGTACGAACCGAAGAGCATTTCCCGACACACCCATGGCTTGGAGCCCGTTCACGATGCCTGCCTGAAGCACACAATCATATGCCTTGGCAACGTTCATGAAGACGGCGAGTGTCGAGAGTCCGCTGACGCGGTGGTGTTCGATGTGGCTTAATAGGTCCAAAACACTGTCGTGGGCACTCAGTCGTGGGCGAAATCCGGTCATACACGGTGGCCATCGTCTTCCTTGTTCAAGGTACCAAGTTAATCTTGTACATATTAATATTTCCACCAACTTAGATACGCATGATGTAAGAGATACCGGTCGATATCACGCGAGGCTCGCAGGATCCTTTCCGCACTTTAGGACTGGCACCACCCATGCTGTCTTCCAAACAAATGGAATCTCTCCCGTGCTCCAGACATGATTAACCATGTCCAAAAGGGCCCTTTTTCGCTCATATGGTAGATTTGTCAGCATTTGATTGCTGATCAAGTCGGGACCCACGGCACAGCGTCTTCTTAATTTGCGAAGTGACATATCCAGCTCTCGGAAGGTGAATGGCGTATTCATCGTATGAAAAAACTGGGGTGACAGAGGAATCGCCGCTCCTGCTGATCTACCAGGTATGTACACGTCTGCGAAATGCTCTGCAAGGGTTTGCAAATCTATCCCTTGTTTCAAAGCGAGAGCTTCGAATCGCCTGTGTGTTCGGATCTTCCCAGAAAGACTCTTTATTAATGCCCATATCCTTGTCAAGGGCGTAAACGTTGATAAACTCTCACAGAAAGCGGCCCATTGATTTCGTCTTAATTTTTTTGTATGGCGACGAATCGCAGCGTTTATCCTGTGATATTCGGTTTTCGCAGACGGATTTCCTTTTGTTCTCATTATTTTCCGCTCCGCTCGTCTACGTGCTGCGCAGAGATTCTTCAATTTCAAGTCAGGAGCAGGAAAATGGTCGGGCAGTTTCAGCAATGAAGTTGCTGATCGCTTGCTTTGCAACATATCTGCGAACAGCTCACCAGTGAATTTGTACAACACTTCTGTAGGTGTCCCAGCGTGTTACATTGCAGAATTGTCGACCAGCTGTTCGAAATCTCAAGATATTGGTGAAGATGGGGAAATGGTCGCTGCCCATCTTGTCTGGAGCCGTGGTCGATGATACCAGAAGGTCCGTGGAGTGAAGCACAAGGTCTATTGCACTTCATGAATCTGGTGGCCTGAAAAGTGTAGGTTTACCATCGTTCGCCACACATAAGTCGGCAGCATCTGCAGCTGCTAGAAGTTCCTTGCCTCGAAAATCTACACTCTTATCTCCCCAGAGTGGATGGTGCGCGTTAAAATCACCACAGATTATTCGAGGAGCGGGACATCGAGTGCAGAGGTCCTTTAGGAAAGTCTCCATAGCGACCTTTTTTCGTGGGCTTATGTACACCGATACCACACTCAGTTTTCGGTTTCCCAGACACGCTTGCACAGCAGCGACTTCCAGTGAGTTGGAACAGAGGTCTTGCACTGGTAAGGTGATGTGAGGTATTTCCCGCCTTATGTATATCATTGCGCTTCCATTTGCAAACGACGTTGTGCTCGGGTTGCCGTGTCGGGTGTACCCTGGGAGCGTCCTTGCATTCGGTAGACCGGCTTCGGAGAGGGCTAGAATCGGTATTGGAATGTCGCGCAGGAAAAGGTTGAGTTCGCACAGGCGTTTTAGAAGACTGGCGCAGTTCCATTGCATTATTACGGGCACTTTTGAAGGACGAAATAGACCAGGTGGGCGAGACAGTGCCATTATTCTACTGTGTGTTTGTGGAAGCAGAGCAAAGTAACACTGACTCTAGAGCCAGGACTGCTTCCAACATATCCTTCGTTGAACTCGCAGGCATCTTAGCGACGTGTGAACGTAGTGCTGTGAACAGAGCGCGAATAAAGTGCTCGAGGTTTTTTTGCTGTTGGCTTCCAGATGGTACTTGAGATGGGCTCAGTGCATCAGCGTAGGTGCGCTTGGCGGACTCTTTCGTGATACATTTCTCACCAGCGTTAAGCACTTGCGTTGACTCAGTACCAGCTCTTGTCGGATTTAGGCGCGGAAAATTTCCTGCGTACTCGTTATTCGAACCGCCATGTTGTGGCGCGCCGGAGGTCTTCTTTGTGAGCGATGGTTCGTTCACAGTCTTCGGGCCGAGGACAAACGTCTTATTTCTTCGCTGCGCAGCTGTTCGCGCTGGACATCGGCCGTAGCTAGCTGGGTGGTCGCCGCCGCAGTTTGCACACACAAGTTTTTCTTTACTTGTACACGTCTTAAAGTCATGAGGCCCCCACAGCGTTTACACCTTTGTTCCCCACGACAGTGCTTAGCAACATGTCCAAAACGCTGACATTTAAAACAGCGTGGTGGCGTCTCTACGTAGTCTACCAGCTCGTGTCTGGTGAAGCCAAGGTTGATCTTCTCTGGACGTTCCGAATTGGGAGCGAATGTGAGAACTACTGAGTCAGTGCGCCTTGATTCCCATTCGGTGGATGAGGTTTGGACTCGTCGTATGATTCTTCTTGCGTGGTATACTCCTTGAGGTCTCAGGTAGGTTAACAGCTCTTCGTCCGAGTACCATCTTGGGCCCCTTTTTATAACGCAGGTATTTTTCATGTAGCTGTGTGGTACACGGGCAGATATGGCAAGGCCACAGATAGTGTTGGTCTCTAGAAGCATATTAGCTTGATGTTCTGTCTCTATATCCAAGAGCAGGGCTCCCTGTGCTGTGAAACGGCTCTTAACTGGGGCTCCACCGAGAATCGTTTCCATTTCCGAGTATAGGTGAATAGGATTCACTTGCCTCAAGTTACCTCCTTCGGATGTTGGAGCAATTGACACAGGAATGCCCACCGTCCTGTCTTTGCGATGTCGCACAAGGCGGAAACCACCCTCGTCCATATCTTGATCTGTGAGGTTCGCCCCGTTGTGGTCCCCGACGACAGTTGATTCGTCATCTGATTCAACGCTGTGTTGTCGCTTGCAGTCAGGTATGCTTGCGCAGACTAGCTGGTGCTTCTGACCAGGTGTCACATCTTGGGAGGTCATGGCGGCGCTCTCCCTGATGCTTGTCTCGTTTCTTCTAGCACCTTTCGACGTGGCGGGCTGCGCAGCACCCGTCGGTCGCCGATTCGGCAGGTACCTGTCCGAGTCGTCCGACGTCTTGAGCAGTGCTGAGCCGTAATATAAACAAAAATAAACGATAAAAGCAGACAGAGCTACATAGCCAAGCAGCAACAGCTTCGTCGTCTTCTTCCTCCGACCTTTTAGTATTGGGAACGACAAGCCGATGCAATCAACTTGACTAAAACAAGAAAGAACAGAAAACTGCACTTGTATTATTGCTAACGGGCACTGCATTAGATTACAGCAAATAGGCATGTCAACTGCACTGTGTTTGGCTGCATAAATCAAACAATAGGATTACCACTTCCGTGCAATTTACTTATACACAGTGTTGGTTCAAACGCGTCATCATATTTCCCCGCAGGGGCGCCTGCGCAAGCAGGCGTTTGGTGTGTAGCGACACCACGGACCCGAGCTAACGAGGGGGTTTCAACTCCCTCCCACGCCTAGCCGTGCGTGGCTTTGCCGTGTCCGGGGAAAAGGGGATCTTGGGGGTTGAACTAATGCTGGGTGATTGGACTTTTAAGGCCCCCCAGCGGCGGCAACACACCCCTTTGGCCCCGGCTTCACGTAGACGGCACCCCTGGGCTGACCCACCCAGCGGAAATCGGCAGTCGCCCTTTCCTATCTCTCTCTGCCTACATCTTCGTCTTTATCTCTCACTATCTATCTGTACTGTCTTCTACTCTCTTCTGTTCACTTCTATTTTTCCTGGCGGCAAGGGTTAACCCTGTGCAAATAGCCTACCTTGGTCTAGGCGCATGGGGTTATGGCAGTGTTGTACGGCTGACGTCTGCAAGCTTGCAGCACCTGCAAACTTGCAGCGTCCCCTTGTTGGGCTCCGTGGTGGGTGGCTGCCAACGCTGCTGAACAAAAATATGACCGGCATGCATGGAGCATTCCCTCTTCTGTCTGATCGTACCGGCCTAAAGCGGGTACGCACCAACGACATAAATTTCTTCAACCAGCCAACAAAAACTTTTCCCCACTTCCACGTCATTCACTGTGAAAAAACTGAAAAGCAAGCCAGGACCGTCTCTCCTTTCCTAGTTTCTAGATGTCCTACCGAAACTCTTGGCACAGGATACAAGGTAACCAAAATGGCTAGTGGAGACCTTCTCCTCGAAATCCGTGGCAAAGAACACTTTAAAAAGCTAGACCGTCTTTCAGATTTCGGTGACATACCAATAACCATAACACCACATAGATCAATCAACACAACTCGTGGAGTGGTATCTGACATGGACTTACTTGACCTGACTGAGACTAAACTTTTGTAGGGGTGGAAGAGCCAAAATGTCACTTATGTACAGAGAATCATCATCAGAATAGATAATAAGGAAACACCAACAAAACACTTAATACTCACGTTTGCATCCAGTAAACTACCGGAATCTATTCAAACAGGGTACACAAAGACATCCATCAGGCCGTACATACCAAACCCTCGTCGTTGCTTCCAATGCCAGAGGTATGGTCATGGCTCTAAAACCTGTCGTGGTCGCCAGACTTGTGCACAATGTGGAGTCCTAGGCCACGTGTCTGAGAACTGCAAACAACCGCCACACTGTTTAAACTGCGAAGGAAACCATGCCGCATATTCACGCTCCTGCACATACTGGAAAAAAGAAAAAAGAAATAATTACGTTGAAGGTGAAGGAGAGCATTACACTTAAGGAAGCACGGCGAAGAGTCGCTCCATTTTATGGACCTACATACGCTGATGCGGCGCGTCAGGGGGCACCGCGGCACCAACCATCGCCACTCCTTCGGCCCGCGCATACCGAGCCGGTGGTTGTGGCACCTGCCCCCAAGGCGGTGGTAGCCCAGGCTACACCGCCTACTCCCAAACAGAGACCGGAGACTCCAGAGTCCTCGGGTCTCAAGGCCTCACCTCACCAGGCGAGGCCCCAAATTCGAACTAGCAGCCCGCACGTGCGGGCATCCGGTGCCTCCAAGGAGGCAATGGATACGTCGGTACCCTTGGTGCCGAAAGAGCGGCGTGGCTCCTTGGAGCGCGCCAAGAAAACAAAAAAGCAGATAACAGGGCCTGTTGACGGCCCTGTTAAGTGAACTCAAACTTCCTGTCTAAACAGCCACCCGCTTTTCGTACACACAGCACTATTTTACATTCACCATGAACACTCAAATTATACAATGGCACGTCAGGGGTCTTCTCAGAAACCTTGACGACATCCAAGAACTCTTACACGAACACTCACCAAAAGTGCTGTGTGTACAATAAACACTCCTTAATTCAAAACACACAAATTTTCTTCGTAAATACGTTATTTTTCGAAAGGACCGTGATGATGCCATGACATCATCTGGAGGTGTTGCCATCATAGTGAATCAAGGAATTGCATGCACACACTTACAACTCCAAACATCCCTTGAGGCAGTGGCTGTTCGAGCGGTTCTTTTTGATAAACTGATCACAATCTGCACTATCTACACGCCTCCTAGCTATCAGCTGCAAAAACGTGATTTACACTCTTTAATTGATGAACTTCCGGAGCCCTATGTTCTTCTTGGAGACTTTAATGCGCATAGCAGGCTATGGGGTGACTCTCGGTATGACGCGCGAGGTCGACCGATTGAACGGTTCCTTTTCTCCTCGAGCGCGTGTCTCCTAAATCGAAAAGAAGCAACCTATTATAATATCGCCAATAACACCTACTCTTCCATAGACCTAAGCACAGTATCTCCATCTCTGGTGCCTCTACTCTAGTGGAAAGTCGTCAGTAACCTGTATGGAAGTGACCACTTCCTCATAGTTTTGAGCACAAATACAGTAACTGAGTGTCCACCACGTGTTCCCAAGTGGCTCATAAACAGAGCCGACTGGGAACACTTTTATACCATCGTTCGTCCAGGTTGGAATGACATATGTACTCTGAACATTGATGCTGCTGTCAACTACTTCACAGCGTTTTTGATTGATGCTGCAACAAAATGCATCCCACAAACAAATGGACACCCTGGAAAACGGCGTGTGCCATGGTGGAACACTGAATGCCGAAACGCGCGCAAACAGCAAAACAGAGCTTGGAGGCTGCTTCGGAACTCACCGACAGCCGAAAATCTTGAAACCTTCAAGAAAATAAAGTCTCAAGGCAGGAGAACGCGTCGGCAAGCCAGAAGAGAAAGCTGGCAGAAGTTTTTATCAGGGATTCATTCATACACACAGGAGGCTAAAGTCTGGAACATGGTCGGTAGGATAGCAGGAAAACAAGTACACACACTTCCACTCGTAAACACTCAGGGTGATACCTTGAAAGATCAGGCAAACTTCCTCGGTGCACACTTCGAACAGGTATCCAGCTCGTCCCACTATACTGACACTTTCAAAAAAATACAGAACAAGAATAGAAAAGCAGGAACTCGAATACAAATCCACTAGATACCAGGCATATAACCAAGCTTTCAGTCTAGCTGAGCTCCGAACATCTCTAAACTCCTGCAGTACTTCTGCCCCAGGTTCTGACCGTGTGATGTATGAAATGTTAAAAAACCTACCAAACGCCACCCGAAAAACCTTACTTTGTTTGTACAATGCTATTTTGTCTTCTGGCACTATTCCTACCTCCTGGAAAGAGGCTATTGTTATTCCCATTTTGAAAGAGGGCAAGGACCCTTCTTTAGCTTCTAGTTATAGGCTTATTGCACTTACAAGCTGCTTGTGCAAAGTCTTCGAAAAAGTGATAAACTGCCGACTTGTACACTTTCTTGAAACGAACAATTTGCTCGACCCATTTCAGTGCGGGTTTCGAGAAAGTAGATCCACGACAGACAACCTTGTTCGTATCGAGGCACAGATCAGAGACGCCTTCGTCCATGAACAATATTTTCTCTCTGTGTTCCTCGATATCGAGAAGGCTTATGATACAACATGGCGTTTTGGAATTCTAAGAGACCTGCCCCACCTTGGCGTGCGCGGAAGAATGTTTTACATAATCAAAAGTTACCTGTCAAACCGGACATTCCGTGTCCGAGTGGGCACGGTTCTTTCCCAAACATTTGTCCAGGAAACAGGCGTGCCACAAGGTGGTGTACTTAGCTGCACACTTTTTCTCATAAATATGAATTCCTTGCGCTTGACCATCCCTCGCAATATGTTTTATTGTACATATGTGGATGACGTCCAGCTTGGCTTTAGGTCTTGCAATCTGGCAATGTGTGAGCGGCAGGTTCAGTTAGGTTTAAACAAGCTCTCAAAATGGGCAGAGGAAAACGGATTCCGACTGAACCCACAAAAAGCACGTGTGTCCTTTTCTCCAGAAAGAGAGGCATGCACTCAGAACCCGACATTGAACTGAACGGTCAGCGTCTGTCTGTTAATACGGAGCATAAATTCCTAGGATTAATCTTGGACAACAAGTTGACCTTCGTACCACACATCAAGTATCTAAAAACAAAATGTTTAAAAGCCATGAATGTTTTAAAAGTGTTGTCCTGTACTAGGTGGGGTAGTGACAGGCAATGTCTCATGAACCTATATAAAAGCCTCATTCGCACCCGCTTAGATTATGGGGCCGTTGTTTATCAGTCTGCGACTCAAAGTGCTTTGAAGATGCTGGACCCCGTGCACCATTTGGGCATCCGCCTTTCAACGGGTGCTTTTCGCACCAGCCCCGTAGAAAGCCTTTATGTTGAGTCAAATGAGTGGTCGCTTCATCTGCAGAGAACTTACATGTCCTTTGTTTATTTCCTTAAGGTAAAGTAGACAAGAAGCACCCCTCATACTCTACTATTAATGATTTGTCGAGCTCGATTCTGTTTCAAAACAGGCCTTCAATGAGGCAGCCCTTCTCAGTTCGCCTGAAGAGTCTAGCTGAGGAAACTGGAGTCTCACTTGAACACAGTTTAATGGCTCCTGTATCATACCCGCCACCGTGGCAATGGCAGACTATATACTGCGATGTGTCTTTTCTAGAAGTTACAAAACATGCGCCTATTGCCCATATCCGAACATACTTCCTGGAACTTCAACACAAATACACACGTCCTGAGTTCTTTACAGACGCCTCCAAGTCTAACTCCTCTGTGTCCTACGCTGCTGTCGGCCCATCCTTTTCGGATGCTGGCCCTCTACATCAAGCACAAGTATCTTCACAGCGGAAGCCTATGCGATACTTGTGGCGGCTAGCACATAAAGCAATTACAAATACAAAAAGCAGTAATTTATACAGACTCCCTCAGTGTAGTAACGGCTCTGCACACTCTTAAAAAACACAAAAACCCAGTCCTTGTCTCACTTTACTCCATTTTATGCACACTCTACACACTCAAACAACATGTTGTAGTGTGCTGGGTGCCAGGGCACCGTGAGATTCAAGGCAACGTGAGGGCGGATCAGCTTGCTGCATCCGCCCACAAAAGCAGTGCCCCTACACCCATATCAATTCCGGCCCTTGATCTTAAGCCGTCTCTCAAACGAAACCTCAGGGTATACTGGCAGAGCAAGTGGGATACACACACACAAAACAAACTACACGGTATTAAGCCACACCTTGGTCATTGGCTGCCCGTATCGAAATCGCGTCATACAGAGGTAATACTAACGAGACTCAGGATAGGACACACTTACACGACACACACTTATCTTTTGTCTGGTGACGATCCACCATTGTGTGACAGATGTGGTGAAGCATTAACAGTCCTTCACATATTAATCCAGTGCAAACACTTAGAAACTCTAAGAAAACAACACTTTCCATTACCCTACCGACAACATATACCTTTACACCCTGCAATGTTCGTCGTTAGGGAACCGCTTTTAGTCATAAATCACTGTTAGCGTTTTTAAAAGAAATTCATAGTTTTCATATCAAATACCCGGGCATTCCGTAGCACAACCTCTCCAGAGAGGTTTTGCTGCGGTGGCTACACAAGAAAGCACTTGCCTTACGGCCCTTGGACGCAAGGGTATGAACGAGTGAGGCACTTGTGCTAATGCCATTCATATCCACCATCTTTTTTTTATAACCACCAACTTTTGTCATCTATTCTCACCACACACACCTTTCACGGCATGGTCATGATTTTATTACTTGTATGTTTTTACCCACCTTACCGCGAGGAATTTTATGGCCCTTATACAGCCGTTTATCACAATCATTGTCCATATTTTTAGTAAGATTAACTGGCGCTCTTTGGCCGTGAAATGGCTCTTGCGCCACAAAACATCAAACATCATCATCATCATCATATTTGTCAAACATCCCATCTGAGATTGTTTCTTTTTGTACAAGTTTAATTTACTAGCTATGTTTTTTTAGTGTAAAGCTTGTGGAAGCTTTTTAGCTTTACAGGCTTTAAACGTAAAGATCCTGTCGCCCGGTTTTTGGTCTAAACCCCTTGTGGGTAAACATCATCCCTGTGAGGGTATCACCATCATCCTCGCACGTAGCATTTTCCTGTCGTGCTGAAAAAGAAGCATTGAACGTTCACGTGCGCAAAAAGTAAAGGAAATAATTGATCGAATTTCATAAAAAAAGTTTGTTTTAATGGATGTATGCATTAGATCGAGCGTCATTACTTTCTGTGTGATCTGTTATCTTTGCATTGTAGAAGCTCTACTACTCTGAAACTTCATACTATTTTTTATAAAACCGCTCAATTCTTGGCAAATCTAGCACACTGGGTATGCGCCACAGTTAATACGTGAACCAGAACATGTGTATGATATTACCCATGAGAGGAGAAGTAAGAAGAAGAAGAATAACAAGAACACGCGCATTTCCGATGCTCGTGCACATGCAAGACATTTGGCCCGTCGTTTCGAAGTACCAAGGTGTCTTCTTGCAGCTACAGCTTCACTGTGAGTGAGTCCGCTTCCAATTCTATTACTGTTATTTTAAGCCCGACGCACTGTAGTTGACATAGTTTTAGGTTCAGAAGCACTACGCGAGCTGTGCGACCATAATGCTTGTTTGAAATGACCAGCGCCAGCGAGTTGTAAGGGCTAGCGTGTAGGACGAGTTGGTAGATATCGCTATAGGCACAGAAAGCCAACAGTAAAAAGTAAGCGGAGAAAAACGTGGTTGATTCCTCCTTCATAGCAATAGGCTTAACACGAAACCGAGCCGTGTCTCCATAAGAACGTAGTTTACTGCTTATTGTACTACATTGGGGTATGAGAGCTTACATAAGCTATATTGGCGTTTGGTGGCGGTTTGACGTGGACGCACCAGCACTGACACCTAATGATACCTTTTGATCTGGATTATTTACGCCAAAGTTGAAGATTTAATTGCTGTGGTAACTGAAGTAGTTGGCGTACACCTGGTCAAATTATGCACTGAACCCAGGGCAATGATGGCATGAACAAGTTCATAACGTCTGTACTGATTACGCACTCAATAAATTTGTCATCATTTCAGAAGCGGAACGCCCAGCTGTGCACTCCGCTTAGTGAACGGGCAACGAGTTCCAGTGCTCATGCGTAGACCACACAACCCTTTCGAAAAAAAAAAATCGAGACACATAGTTTGTAGATTAAGCCGTGAACGGGGGAAGTCGTTAGCTTGTCTCGCTGCATAGAGAGCTGTAACTACAAAAGCACTCGCTATCAGCGCTCGTTAGCGTTAAAACGCAATACTTCAATTCACTGACACCAGGTGACGGCACCGCCTCGCGCAAATTAAGGTCGCTATCAAGGAGGCTGAAAAAAATTGCTGGTGTAAAAAATTCTTGCCCACGAGTGAAGCCGTGCCAACCATAAGATGGTGGCTGCGGCAGCCATCGTACTAGGGACATGATGAGCTGTCAGCGTTCGGTGACTGAGAAGGAGCGCTTTCCTCGCACGACCAACGAGTTTAAAGTGGGAACCTTTTCTGGTCAGGTAGTGCTTAAAATACTTCCGTGTGTTACTGGTTTTCTTTAGTAAGCCTCGATTTCTAGGCGAACTTTATTTTAGAATAAGTCACCGATGCTATAGCCTCTGCGGATCATTTATTCGGAAACAACTATCTGTTAACTTATAGTTACCGTAGCCTTTATACTAACAAATCACAGCCACTTGATGCCTAAGTGGGCAAAACCAAAAAATAGCATGTTTCTGACATTTATGGAGGGCAAAACCTGGCTTCACTACTGCTGGCGAAGCATTGCGAGAGCTTCCACTCCAGCAATTATTTTTTAAACCTCTTTGGTCACTGTCAAGCGCGTCGATAGCGCAATGGCTAAAGTGCCTGGTTGCTATCCTCGCAGCGAGGTGGCGTGCGTTTGACTTCCAGGTCATCCGATTCCCCAAATCATTTGATTTTGATTTTCACTGTCAATATACTTTCGTGATGAGAATGTCAGTAAAGTCTTAGTTGGCCCCAACGTGAAACACTTCCGTGCTTAAAAAATTGAAGGAAGTGGATGAAAGATGGGGAAGAGTGCTCGAATAAAAAGCTAATTATTTGCAAAAAACTTCTTTTGTTTTTCAGTTTTATTTGTCTGTTTACTCCTCCACGCTCCCTACTAAGGGCAAGCGAGGTTTTTAAAAAAGTTTGCGTAGTTTGCAATAGTGGTGCAAAGCTTGTATCCACAACAAAGCCAATTTTCTGACGCTATGTTTATTCTACGACCTTCTCATACAATAAAGTGCTTCGTTTTTACACATTGGCATAACCGTAGGGATCTAGTAGGGGCATTTATAATTAATTACATCTCGATGTTTAGTCCGGGCACTTGAAGGTGGCATCACCACTCGGTTTTCTTACGCATTTTCGTGCTTCTCAAGATCTTCTCGAGGGCAGCCCTGTTGATTTTCAAAAGGTGAAATGATAATTTACTGATTTATTTCTCCCTACTGCCACTTTAAATAGCTCCGCCGATAAAACGTCTCGCAGCACGTTGCACTCGGCATTCAAAGGCTGACAGGGCTGCTTTGCACTTGCTGACGCATTTGGTTTTACAGTCTCCCACCAGGCCTCCTGCAAGACATAACGCGTTGTGTTGCGAAAGGAAGCATTAAAACACGTTGGCACGCTCGCTCTGTTTCATTAGTGGGCCTTTTGTAACGTCGGAAGTGGTAGCATTGGGTAGTAATGCTTTGGAAGAGTGAGCAAAGTCGTTCTTAGAGATTGTGCAAAGAAATTGACAACTCTCACAATTTTTGAAAGAAGCACTTGTTGAACGAAAGCCGTACAAGGAATGATGACGCTTGTTGAGAAAGTGAACCGATGCGCGATAGTTCATCGCACTCACCCCAACATGAAGTCGAGCTGTAATCTTGCGTTTTTTTTTTAGTACCTAAAGTGTATTGACACCATTTTTCCAAAGTTCATTTACTCGTCCAATTCAAGTATTCTGTATGCAGAGATGGCTTAAAGCAAGTGTGAAGTGAAGGAAACGCTGTTAAGATACTTCATTTTCACATCAAAGTCAATTTTCCCATGGCGCACCTACCGACGTCGACACTAGCGTAACGTCAAGTTACAGTGCTAATACTGGTGACTTCACGCAGAAGTCACGTTGTGAAGACGTGAGGTGCCAAAACTTTAAAAATGTGGGCTTCTACGTCCTCAAAACAATTCTAAATGGCCACTTGTGCACCGCGGACAGGATTATGGGGCCTATAGAGGCCACGCAAACGTCACAATATATTACGCGAGCACGTGGTGAGAAGCCCTACAATTCATTTCTAATTTGTAGCAGGCACGCTGTCCCACCAGCGAAGGCACCGTATTCTAGCGAGATTTGTGCGGCATGCTCATTTCAATATGTTGCACCCTGATTTGGTGCATGGTGTATATTCGATGTATGTTTCAACCCATTGTAGCTCACTGAATCCATGGTAATCCTTGTGTTGTGCTACATGGCCATGAATCTGGTTATTACTGGTACTTTATGGCGTCTACAAGTGCGTGTAGGATCACTAGAATACTAAATGTAGTCAGCATGAGATGACGTAAAAGAGGCCATTATTGCCCTGCTTAATCCCAGCGATTATCACTTCCGTGCAGTCGTAATTTCCGCTCCTGTTTTGTATTGCACCCATTACACGAAGTTCCCCATCGTATGGCATCAGTAGGGCATCCTTCCTGCTCTACCTCGTGTTTAGTCAGCTTATTCCTGTCATTCCGAAAGTACAGTATATTATTCATGAAGTTCTGATGTATTTACCATCTGGGGGCGTGAGTGTTCAACCCTGTGAAAAATACGCTGGCCGACGAGAAAGATCTGATTGTGCACGGTAATACTACGATCAATGTGACGTCATCATTTCTGATATTTTAAAGTAACTTCAGAACGTTTGTTTTAGCATATTCGGAGATAGATTACCAACACAATACTGCACCGCAACACTTAACAAAAGAACGATGTATAGCAGGGTTCTCCAACAAGTTGCCTGCGAGCGCATGCCAGCCGTGGCTGCACACGGGAGTAAACTTTTGTGACTTAGTGAAACAGCAGCTGCATTATATGCTCACCTATCGCAATTATTATCCCTTTGTTCATTCATCCTAAATGAATTTGAAGGCTCCGACAAGACACTCGATTAGATATTTAGGAAAAAAGTGCAACAAATTTCCACGTGATGTTCTTTTTTAAACTTTACGAAACTTCTTCATTTAAAACTAAGGTGGAGGTTGTGTGCGAAGTGACGGTGTAAGAACTATTCAAATAGAATTATGCAACCTGACATTCACCCAGCAAATATAGCTGCCCGCTTTCTTTTTTCGATGCTACAATATTACAGCTACACCAAGGAGACGGCAAGAGAGGGCTGCTGTTATAGTACTGCAAATAACCGTAACAAAGGAAACAATGCTGTGTTCTCGCTGTGGTAAACTTGCAACTGTAGCAACTCTGTACAATAATTACTGAATTGAAATATGCTGTCCTGTGGTCCCAAAGACGTCGTCGAAGAGCAGCTTTGTCTGCACAGGTTCTGTGACGGTGGACGATCAAGCACGTGAGTGCAGCGAAGCAGCTTTGCATCCTTCGGACCACGCTTGAACAGGAGCAGAATGGAGAGCGTTCTGCAGTTCTCCGTGTTGGTCTGGAAGAACATGTACCTTCGACGCCTGCGAGTGCGTCCGGTCGCCTTCGTGGTCGAGATTCTCATGGCGGCCGTGCCGTTCATCAAGATCCAGAACGAGCGAGGCATTGGCGGTAACGATGCCGTTGTCAGCAGCATCATATACCCCGTGTACACGCCAGACTTGACAGATCTCAGGCTAGACACTGTCTTCTATGGACCCGTAAACAACTACTCGCGCCGCATCATTGACACAGTCCACAGCAGGCTGCCTGGGGTTGGTGAGTTGGCCAATGCTTTGCTACTCCGCTCGCTTTATGGCGAAATCGCAGTGTTGTGTGTAACTACAACGTATTTGGTTGCATAATGTGATAGGCCATAGAAGCTATTGAGTACCATGGCAAATGATATGACGTTTCGAATGACAGGCTTACTTTAGCACAACTTTTTCATTACTTTTTTTGAGATCCCCGTTATATGTAGTGATACATATTGTAGTTTGAGTAACATATACACTTTTGTTCAACAAATTGATTACCATTGGAGCTGTCTATTGTATGCACTGATATGTTCCGTCTTTTTCTTTTTGCCAATTTGTCATCATGTTTGAGTAACGCTAAGCCAGTGCACTTACCACCACTCCTTCTGGCTTCTTGGCTGCATTTTATTTACTCCAATTAACATAGTGAAACATAGCAGGCGCTAGCAGTTCTTCGTTGTTATGAGTAAAACTCGTAAATGTTTGGTTTCCGGAACAGTCTTCATCAGACAAGGGCAGCTTATGCTGCCCTAAACAATTCCCATCAATCCGAGTGGCAATGTGCTCCCAATTTCTCCGGATAAACAATGAAATCTGCTCGAAACGAACAGCAACTGGTCAGTTTCTAACCACACGAGTTGCCCGTAAAGCCATTGGTGTAAATAAATTTGGCCCTATTTCTTTTTAGTTATTATTGTTAGTTATTGAAACTCATCACGGTCTGCTACAGGAACCGGTGAACACCTCCTTCCCAACTGATTTTCGAGTATCAAAAACCTGGCGCACAAGGACACCGCTCAGAAAGCGAGCGATGTTTCGACAAAGAACACTCGTCGAATGCTTTGCGTTTCATGGCAACTTCTGATTACATTCTTCGAACCAGAATGTGAACTAATTCGTGTCATTATTGTTTTGTTCAAAACAAAACTTACATGTTTTACATGTTCAACTGCGAAGGTTTCAAAGCACTCCCAAGCGCGACTCTTTTAAGTGTTACGCTTATTCTAAATCATGTCCTGATTAAGTGTCACTGTATGTAGGAAACCAGAAGAGAAGTGTCTGGTTTTCTGAATATATCAAGCGCTTTATGCAAAATCTGACTATGAGGGCATCAAACTGCACTTGCTCTACTTCATAGTTTATCCGTGTGGATGCGAACAACTTTCAGCGATTAAGACGATGGCGGACGAGGTGGAAATGGCGCAGCTGCTCTTCTCCAAGAACGTGACGCCCAACACGGTCGGTCTGTACTTCCACACGGAATCGCTGGGCGACGACATTCCCCACGACCTTACGTACACTATCATGTTCTCGAGTGGCGTGTACGAGATCACCAAAGCACGCAAGGAGGTCCGGGAGAATGGACCCTCACAGCTCGAAGACAGTGAGTCTGCCTAACACGTTTGCCAAGTCTGAAAGAGGTTGCTTTATCTTAAACGAAATAACCAGAGCGAAAAATTGGGACTACAAAGAGTGACAAACATGGGCGCTGCATCATAGTAGTTAGCCAGGAGTTTGTTCGTATTCTTCTCTTTTTTCCGCGCTGTTTATTACGGTGAAGATCGACGCCTACAAAATAATTCTGCTAACTATTCTGTGAAGTTGTTAATGAAACATTGAAGTAAACCAGTGAATCATTTTTGATGGAGAAGTTTATTCTATCAAACTCTGTGGTCCTCAATTGCAGTAGTAAGTGAAAATAACGCTCAAAGCTTCACTTTCAGTGAACCCGCTTCTGTGAGATCATCAAAATCCATCAATTCACAGTCCGCTGTTGAGGGAACTTAATGTGGCATCGCCACCTGCGTATCTCTTCCACACTTTTGCTCGCTTTTCGTGGATGTTACCTTTCTCCCTTTATCAGAACGTTACATGCTCGCTTTTACTTTTAAACGACAACTGAAAAAATTGTGTTTCTTCATTTCTTCCTTATTATCGACATCGTGAATATTATCACTTTTGTATAGGGCCTATATACAAGATGATTGTCACTGACATTGATCTCAAATCCACACTATTCTCCGCTGGCTAATTTCATGCTGTGCAGCCAAACTCATTTAGTCGCTCCTCCTCACGCCCCAACGTCGACACCCCGCCTCCCTTTTCTGCGACTAATTTAACCCGCCGCAAGCACCCTGAGAACTGGTTCGACGTGGGCTGCTGAACGTAAACCTCGTCTACATGGCGCAGCTACACCGAATTGCGTTGATTGCAGTGCGCTGGAAACAGTTTCACATATTCATATAAGGCGTATTATCTGTGAGTGCCCAGCTGGGAAACGGCTCAGAATTGGGTCCAGTCCTGTGTGCCCCTACAGTAGTTCCTGTTCACCACCGGCTGCGAGGATCACCACCGTGCCCCTCTTACGGCCCTCACGTCTTTCCTGGTAGACTCAAACCCAATCGAGCGGGTTGTCTGAGCCGCTCGACAAGGTAAAGTGCAGACACGTCTCTGCGCAGGAGAGGAGCATCTATTTTAAAAACGATACGACGAAAAAATTTTGGTCTGTCTGCCTGCCTGCCTGCCTGCCTGCCTGCCTGCCTGCCTGCCTGCCTGCCTGCCTGCCTGCCTGCCTGCCTGCCTGCCTGTCTGTCTGTCTGTCTGTCTGTCTGTCTGTCTGTCTGTCTGTCTGTCTGTACATTTGTCTGTTTGCCCATTCTTAACGGCATCGGGTACTTGAAACAGCTGACCCCATCCGCAGCGACCACCAATGTTGCTCAAGGTTGAGTGTCCATGCTTGTGCAATTGTAAATTAAAGAGAAATTATTGCGCATGTCTGGGGCACCATAACAACACGCATATATTCTGCATATGCATATCTTCCTAGAAAACGCATACATAAATATTTTAAGGACTGATTATGATTTTAATAATAGGATTTTTCTAATATTTTAAGGACGGTAGCGCTTATCACGCTGCGCTTGCCATGCAACGCATGCGCGGAACGAGGAGTATCGCTTTGCTAATACGAGATCGTGTTGGCGCCTACCCGTCACCTCGCGTTCTACACCTTATCGCCTCTGAGATGGGCGCACACACCCGTCTCAGAGCCACGCGCTTTGTTTTCCAAGAAAAGTGCCAGATGGCGCTCATAACTCACGTGTGCGTGATAGCAACCTGCAAAGAGCAGTGGTCAACGCAAACCAAGAGATATGGCGGATGAGTCGAGAGAAAGGCTTTGAGGTGATGGAAATAAACAGAGAGGTGCATAGGTGGGGGGGGGTTTTCAACGAGACAGAATTCACTTCGATGGGCGGCTAGGTCATGAGGTGGGTGGCACCTTGCAGGACGCGCAGTAGCTTTTTTGGGGGGCAAGCGAGCCCTTCGGGGTGCAGGATAGCCAGTAACGTGAAAACAACCAGGGAGACTCTTCGACAGGTTGTATGGACAGATACGATTCCAAAGTGGCACCAATATCTAAGATAGGTAGAGTCCGGGGCATAAATAGACGTAGCCACGAGCGCCGAGCCAATTCAGACATAGGGTATATCAACATGCAGGGTGGTAGGAACAGGCTGAAGTGGGAAGGGATAGAAGAACAGCTAAGGGAAGAGAGGCCGATGGTATACGGTTTTGTAGAAACACATCTCAGGGACATGGAACAACCTCCGAACAATCCGGACTACGCGTGGGAATATTGTAATAGAACAGAAGGCAGCAGAAAGGGGGGTGGTATTGGGGCATTCATTAATAAAACTACAGAGTGGCAAAGGGTCAAGCAGGAGTGCAAGGAACATTTATGGCTAAAAGGGAAAGTGACAGGTCAAATGACACTCCTTGGTTTCGTGTACTTGTGGACGGGAGCAAAGGCCAGAGAGGAAAACCAGGCAATGGTAGAGTGTATATCAAAGGACATTCAGGAGTTAGGAAGAGAGTGCGAGATAATTATACTAGGAGACATGAATGCGCACATAGAAGATATAGATGGGTATACCAACCCGACAGGCAAAATGATCATGAATATGTGTGAAAGGCTTGATTTGATCGTTTGCAACAGTACCGAGAAGTGTGAAGGGCAAATAACATGGGAGGTAGGAAGGCTTCAGTCGACAATAGATTATGCACTGATGTCACATAGGATGTATGATAAGCTCAGGGGAATGCACATAGATGAAGGTGGCTCCAGAAGTCTGGGTGGCGATCACAAACGTATCGAGCTAAGTTTTGGAAGAGCAGTGAAAGTGGGAAGGAGACAAGATGAGTAACTAAAGGAAAATTTTCACCCAGAAAGGCAAATTGAAATGGCCACTAAACAAATTGAGAAAGTAATCACGGAGGATAATAAGACAGTGTGGACATACACGAATCTAATTAGATTCTTTAAGCTAGAGCTTGCTAAGACGCGTGGCAAGGCACCCCGAAAAGAAGACACAAACCCAAAAGTTGGTGGGATGAGGAAGTTAAGAGAGCCATAGCAAAACGCCAGGAAGCCTCTAGGGAACACAGACATGCTAAGCAGCGGGGTGAACCGACAGATGATGTTGAAAGAAAATGGGCAACCTTTCTAAGCTGTAGAAGGGATGCATCCCTTCTGATCAATGAAAAGATTAGAAGGAAGGGAGCTCAGTGGCTGGCAGAAGTACATAAAAAAGATAGAAAGGCAGCTGCGAAATTTTGGAACCATCTAAACTCCCTAAGAAATAAGACGAGCCTAGAGCAGAGTTTTATAACTACAGCCCAAGGTGCTAGGCTAGAAGGGGACGAAGCTATTTAATATATAAGAACAAGGGTGACAGAAAAATTTCAACAAAGAAGTACTTTATGCACCACAATAGACAAGGACGAATCAAGTGGTGCAATGGCTCCATTTTCACAACAAGAGTGGGAAAGGGCTGATAAAAGGGTTCCTAGTAGTACATCAACAGGCCCAGATGGCATTTCAATTAGGCTGATAAAGACATTAGGTCCGAAGTCTAAGCAGGCTTTGAGAGAGGCAGTGAGCAAAATAATAATCGATGGTGAAGTTCCCGATGGATGGAAACTTAGCAGGATGAGCATCATCTATAAAGGAAAGGGGGACAAAGCTGACATAAACAACTACCGTCCTATAACAGTGACATCAGTGGTCTACAGGCTGGCGATGCAGATTATAAAGGAAAGACTGCAGTCGTGGATAGAGGATGAGGGGGTGCGGGGGGAACTGCAGAATGGGTTTCGGAAACACAGGAGGTTGGAAGACAATCTGTTCTCACTGACGCAGTGCATCGAAATAGCAGAAAAGGAACACAGGCCCCTGTGGCTAGCATTTTTGGATATCAAGGGAGCGTACGATAGCGTGGTTCAAGAGGAATTGTGGGGAATACTGGACACACTAGGCGTGGAACATGTAGTCACTAATCTTCTAAGGGTATCTATAAAGGTAACAAGGTAGTTATAAAGTGGGAAAAACAGGTATCCAAGCCTGCAGAGGTAAAACGGGGGCTTAGGCAGGGGTGCCCCCTGTCACCCTTATTATTCATGATGTACCTACAAGGATTAGAGGCAAAATTAGAGGGAAGTGGACTGGGCTTCAACCTCTCTTTAGTCAAACAAGGAAAACTTACTGATCAGGCACTACCAGCATTAATGTACGCAGATGATATAGTGCTAATGGCTAACAACATGGAAGATTTGAAGAGATTGATGGACATCTGCGGTAATGAGGGAGATAGGTTAGATTTTAGTTTCAGTAAGGAAAATCAGCAGTCATAATTTTCAATGACAACGAAGGTAGTGAGCTTAGAATACAGAAGGTCACGCTAGAGATAACAGATAAATACAAATATCTGGGCGTATGGATAAGCAATGGGACCGAGTATCTGAGGGAACACGAAATATACGTGACGACTAAAGGTAACAGGAATGCAGCAGTCATGAAAAATAGGGCACTGTGGAATTACAATAGGTATGATGTTGTGAGAGGAATATGGAAAGGGGTCATGGTTCCTGGGCTGACGTTCGGCAATGTGGTCTTGTGCATGAGATCAGAAGTTCAAGCAAAATTAGAAATTAAGCAACGTGGAATAGTTAGGCTTGCTTTAGGAGCTCATGGAAATACACAAAATCAGGGAGTACAAGGTGATATGGGATGAACATCATTTGAGGGCAGGGAAGCTAGCAGCAAGATAAAATTTGAGAAGCGATTGAGAGAAATGGGGGAAGAGCGTTGGGCTAGGAAAGTTTTCAGCTACTTTTACATGAAGAATGTCGATACAAAATGGAGGAAGCGAACCAGGAAGTTGGCTGGTAAATACTTAGAAAACAGCAGGTGGCCAAACCAAAAAGAACTATCGGTTAAGAAGAAAGTGAAGGAAACGGAGACTGACATGTGGAGAATGGGCATGATTAAGAAGTCCGCACTAGAGATCTATCGAACTTTTAAGCAGGAGATTGCCAAGGAAAGGATCTATGATAATACTCTAGGTAGTTCTCTACTGTTTGAGGCCAGGACGGGAGTGCTGCGAACCAAGACATATCGGGCCAAATACGAAGGGGTAGACACAGTATGCAGTGCGTGTGGAGACGAAGAAGAAACTGCCGAACACTTGATAATGTTCTGTAAAGGGCTTCACCCTATAGTTCAGGATGATGGCGCAGAGTTTTTCAAAACACTGGGATTTAGGGACAGCGAGGGCAAAATAGACTTCAAGCGGGTAGAATTAACTAGAAGGAGGTTATCTGATTGGTGGCTAAAGTCAAGGCACGAGTGAAAATTAAACCCTTCACTGCGAAGTACGAATCCTCAACTTCATTATTTAAAGGAAAAAAAAGATAAATGTAATGGTTAGTTCACTAAGTATTACGGCTAGGTGGCGTTAGCCGCCGCCCGATCTAAAGGGTACAGCCACATCTATCCATCCATCCATCCATGACGTGACTTGATGCGCTCGCTCGCCTCCGCTGCACGCTCGAGGCACTCTAACGCAGCGCCTCCAGAATACCACTCACCGATTTTCTTGCGCAGAACATCAAATAAACGTTTTGTTCACTCTCTCACCACGCAAGACTATCGTCTTTCGACGACATTTGCAGAAACATGCAGATACGGGGCCAATTTTTTTTTTCTGCACCACCTTTCCCGCATCCTCTTCTCTCTTTTCCTGTTTCCTTCATTCTCCACCACCCATGAGTATTTTGGTTGGTTCCTTACAGAGGCAGTTACCGGGTACTTTTTCCCCATTTCTTCTCGTTCTACTTTCTTCTTACTATAATACTCAGAATTACTAACTCTTGGTATCTGTGCTGTGAAAGACCGTTTGTTGTCTGTACTTCTGATTACGTGGCTTCTCAGAGTCCATTTTCTCGTGGTAATATCTAATATAGCGTATCGGCTAACCCTATTAAGGCGAAAGCGTTTAGTGTCTCATACTCGCATCCGTCCTTTCATGCCCCCTCTCCCTCACTCTTTCTCGGCAATCAGGTGATGACACATTGCGCACCGCAACAATTGCGCCGCCCCAGCTGTGACCTCTTCTCTTGCACACACTGGTAACTGTGATCATTCACATGATTGCTGAGACTGCAAAGAAAAAAAACAAACTAGAAGAGCATGTCATAGTCAGTCCAATGGCCGCATAATTTTGCTGAACAAACTTCGGAAATTACAACTCCTTTCATTTTTTTCTATCATTCATTTCACTGGCTTCGTACCTCTCATTGTTACTTGTTAGGGATAAATTTGCGCGATTCTGTAGTAAGCACAATGCACAATTCTGGGTAGAAAGTTAAAACGTGGTATTTGGACGTCTTGCGAACCCATCAATTTATAGGTTTCTCTGTGGAATTCATATCCAGATGTGTTATATCAAATGCTAGTTAGTTACTATTGCATAATCAAACAATTACGCCCAAGCAAAGATGGTGTGACTTACTTTATGTACTCCTCATCAACATCAATTTCTCCATGTAGTCATAAAGAGCGCCAGCGCATTTGAAACTTTGGCTAGAGTTAAAAGGGGTGCCCTGTACAACCGAGCTGGGCACAATTATCGCCAGGGTTGAACAGGCGGAAGGTTATATAGCGGCGTTTCGAACAAGCGGCAGACAGGTGGAGGAGGTGACACGACATTTTGGAGGGTGTGCTTCACCCGAACGGACCATTTTCTTTCTGGTCCACGAAATCTTTTGAACGTAATGAGATAGTTACGGCTGCTATTGATATTTCACTAAAGATATCTTGCTTATTGCGCAGCAGTGCGTAACGTAAAAAGATCCTTTCAGTGGTTATAGGCTTCACGTCTCTGCGCACAGCCATGTCGCTTCGTGTGGCGGCTGTGCAAACGGCCGTGGACTTGGCCCACATTCACGCGCTTGAGCGTCGCCGCTCGGTCAACCACACGCACGAGGAGCTGACGGTCAAGCTGCGCCAGTTCCCGTTCCCGACTTACCATGAGGACCCCGACAACACCATGTTCCTCATGGGGGTCCGCTTTGGTGTGGCGTACGCTCTGCCCTTCTGCCTTGTCATTACACGCGCCATTGAAGAGCGACAGAGTGGCATGCAGGCGAGTGTCGTGTTTTATAGTGCGGCTGAAATATACACAACAGGGCATGGTGGCTGCAGGAAGGTTAGGGCAATATGTGGCCAGCTACAAAGCTGTCTACTGAAGTTACTACGGGCTACAAGGAGCACGAGCATCTACGATGAATGTTTAGTTGCCGCTCGGCTCGTGTATGAAAGACTGTTTTGTACACATAATTGCCCCATATGATTCTCACCAGCATGACGCAGCTTCCTGGTTAAGTGAGCTTTTTTGCTGCCGAAGAAAAATAAGTTAACCTTCCCCATTTCCATCAAAGTAGGAAGAGGTTAAAAGGCACTCAAAAAACAAACAATCTAACAGAGGCCCGCAGCCATCTCTGCAAAACAAGCAGCAGTAGCACACATTTTAAAAAAAAACATACTTGCGTACATAATTTTCTAGTACACGTGGGTTCATATGTCTCAATGGCCACGGCAACACTACTTATTTACATTGGCGCTCTTAATATTTTCAGTCATTGCTTTCTCGTCCAGCTTGTAGATTGTCCGCCGAGAGAGGCAAGCTGACAGATCACAAAGAACACAGTGCTAAACAGAACGCGAAAAATTCTAACGTCATGACATCGTCCCACAGACACTACAGGAAAGGTTTGTGTAAAGGCGCGCACCAAACTGCATTCTTAATTGCGCAGCTGTTCACGAAGCTGATGGGCGTTCCGCGAACTTGGTTCTGGCTGGTGCAATTTCTGTGCGCCATGGCGACGTGGACACTGAGCAGCGTGCTGGTGCTGGCCATGATGAGCCAAGTCAACGGTCCTTACGGATTGGCCTTCATCTTCCGTACGAACCCAACGCTGGTCTTCACGGCCATGCTGATCTTCAACACGGCGTACATCATCATCGGTCTCTTCACCTCACTGTTCTTTGACACCCGTAAGCACGGTGACTCGAGCCGCATGTTGCATAGCATGTTGATTCAAGTCTAAGGTGACCTTCACGCTACGTTAGTTCCATGGAAAACGACACAAACGCCCTTTCTTGCTTGAGTCGTTCATTGCAAATATCCACGTTTAATACAGTGTGCTGGACTTGAAATAAGTAGTGTAGATTGGAGGAGTTGGCAAATGATGAATCGTTTGGTTCTTGTGCAGCTCTGTCTTAGCGTGAAGAAGGGAAATACAGATGACAAGATGAGCGCTCATCCTGTCGTCGGTATTTTCTTCTTATAACAATACGATTTTAAGTAGAAATGAGGAGCACGCTAAGTATAGGGTAATGAATACAGGATGAGGGCTTGCTTGTGGATCTGCTCAACGCACATTGTGCCAATGGCAAAAAGCACGCAGGGGGTAATTGTTGCGGGTGTCGATAAAATCGGAAAATATTTTTCTGAGCATATGCTCCCTATCCAACCGACCCGCCTACTTCACTTGTTATCTTATCACCCAAAATGGGAAGGAGTGTTTTTATCTCATAGCTGGATCCCAAACTGTCCCTCCTGCATCATTGGCTGCTTGTAGGGCAACGGCACGCTGGTTGTCTTGCATATAAATTAGAAATTTCTACGAACTGCAAGAATTCATTGCCATCGAATATAAAGCCATCTTAATTATTCTCATTCAAACGTAAAACTACTGAGCATTTCATTAACACTTTGTTAGACACACAGAATTCACTAGGTTTTGTCTACCCTACTACTTCGCAATATGCTGTTACCACTTCCAAGTGTTTCACTTTTGCCCATTTCGATACTTGTTCGCATGTGTAGCTGTTTGTGCCACTATTTTCTTAATTAATTTTTGTGATTTCTTCTATCGGACTTTGTTAAAATTATTTTATCATTTACGTTTGTGATTGTCATGGCTCGCTTTTTAATATTTGTTACTTATGAATACTTTGTCACGTATTACCAAATCTATGGAAATTATATGAAAAATGACTCACTGTTCGCCTAGTCTCCTGTAAACCCTCGTTTATGTTTTGTTAGGAGGTCCCCCTGACAGTTTTCACTTCCTGGGACCTCTGAAGTTGCACTTCTTGTCCACCTTCGTAATCTCGTCAAATTTCATCAAATAAATTTCGTCAAAATTCTTAGCGTTAAACCTGTAAAGTGGTTTTATCACTGTACTGCACGAAAACATTGCGTCTAATATGAAATTCTGTCCTGCGGGATCCCGTGACGTGATGTGAAAATTACAAAAAGGAAATTGACTATCACAATTGACTACCAGGACGATACTACGAGGAAATCGACAATAATTTCTCAGCAAGAAAGCTTCTTAGTTACCGACAAACTCATCCTGGTCTGGGGATTGAGAAGGGACTATCGCCGGTCCAGCCTGATTGCTCTACCAATGGAGCTAGAAAATCGCAGCGCAAAGGTGAATTATTCGAGAACTTCTAACTCGGCGTCACAGATTCCTGCAAAATCAGTTAGGCTGGACAGTGTCGGGTGACGTAAAGGCTTTCTCTTTTTTCACCTTCCCGCTGCCTTGTTTCATTCTGTAGAAGCAATTTACAGTTTCCTTTATCCAGTAGATACAATTTACCTATTAATACACGTTCGTGGTGCTAATTGCAAGCTTTCTGCTTATCTCAATCGGCAGAACGTCCACCCTTAAAAGGTCCCGAGTTCGATCTCCGACCCGATTGTTCTTTTTTTTGCAGGCTCGGAACCTTTCTCACGGAGAAATTGTTACCTGTTTTCTTTTGGCTATGTACTACCTATGAGTCGCTGCGAATTTCTTTGTCTCAATTGCTCCCCGCTTGTGTTTAATCTGACATTGCTTGGCGGGGCACGCTGACGCAGCAAGTCTGGGCCTGGCGTGTGGCCTGATCCTGTGGACGGTGTCGCTGCTGGGTCCCTTCTTGTCGCTGCAGTGGTCTGCCCGTACTGTGTCCGCCTACATTGCCACCAAGAGCAGCTCCAAGTTATTCGCCTCCGTGATACCCATACACGGCCTCTACTTCTTCTTCCGCATCGTCGAGTTCTACGAGTCGTACGGTAAAGATGCGTGCAACTTCGCACAAGTTTCTCTTTTGCAAAAGCCCAGAGATCAGTTTTGCGGCTTTTTTAGAAGCTAAAACTTGGCGCGTGGACAACAAAACTTAGTCTTGATCTTCACCATAACGCTCCCTATTTGCAAGACTCTTGATTTGCCCGCATGTAAACCGCCGCACAGGAAAGTCCCAAGTTCGTATCCCGTAAAATACGAACTTTCATTCAAGAAAGAAGCCTTCCTTTTGAGAAACATGCGTGGGTCATCCTTAATTGTAGCACTTTCGTAAAGAACCGATAAATTAAGTTTTTTTCACGTTCATAAACTTAAGCGGGTTTAGCTCTCCGCCACGCTGGTGGCATGTAGGGGGAGGGGAGAGCATGGCAAAGGAAACTCCTGCCTTTACATTTGCTTGCGTGTTAGAGAAGCGCAGTTGACCGAAATTAAATACTTTGCTGTCCCCGCATGCCTCATAATCATGTCGTGGTCTGCACATAAAATCGATGCAGTTGCTACTGTTGTAGTCAAAAACCTTTCTTGAGCTTCAGGTCTTCAATATAACTAATTCGCCATGTGGGAAATTTCAGCCATCATTTTCCATCATTACACAGAAAGGACAGAGCTGATATCAGCTTTTGGCAGAGTGTAAGTGGAACACTACGTGCAGAAGGCTCGGTCATTATGAGTGCTTTATGAATGTTCAAGGTGGGTACCGAGCTCCGATAATTAAATCTGAAAGTTCATTGAAGCATTCAGAATGGCAGGTTTATCAAAACTAACTGCAAATTTTCGGTGTTGTTATGGTGGCCTTAAATTTGAAACGACATACACAACTATAAGCTACTATTAAAATGATTCGGATGTAGTTCATGGCTAATTTGCCGCAAGAAACGTAGCTAATTGATCACTTTTAACGCACGTTCGTATGGAAATTCTGTGAAGCATATAAAATTTGTAAACACTGTCTTTCGAAGAAGAAAAATAACGAGAATAACGCATCATACTACTAAACTGTGTACCTTTCTCCTTAACAGTGAATAATACTTCAATGCTTATCGCAGGATATTTGCCCATTTTCTTGGTGGTGCCGCAGTAGTATATGCGCCGGGCAGGGACGATTATCTGCACAAAGAGCAACGCGTGATTATGTGTGTTTAAAAAATATTGATTGATTGATTGATTGATTGATTGATTGATTGATTGGAAGGCAGTGGTAAGGAACACATGTATAGACACATAGTACGCACCACAGGTGCTGTGGTCTCTACTACCCACCCATCATTAACCACCCATGATGTCTTATTTTGTGTTTCTGTCCCCGACATAAAAGGACAAAATAACGGTTACTTTCACTTTATTTTAACCGCTATATACGCATAATGTTCTACCTTCACATTTATGATAATATTTATGTGTACTTGCTACTATAATTATTTGCACATTCATTATATCAGTCTTCAACGTAAGTGTGCCTCACGTATGACTCTGCCTGGGTTCCCATCGCGGCGACCTCACGGCAGATTGGCTAATTATCGACACCATCTTCCTTCATGTCTTTTTAAGTTCGACTCCAGGAGAAGTTTCTGGCTACATTGAACTTTAACTTCTGCGAATTTAGTAGCGAACGTAATTTGGTATAGGGAGATAATATAGCAAGAGAAGGTAAACACTACCAATTGTTTCCAAGCTTTCCTCCCTTGTCCACTGACGCGAAGTTTCATGTCCCGGCACGACTAAGCAGGCTGATACATAAGGGGGCGTCAAAATGCTACGTTCGGTGTTCTTGTTTGCAGACGTGCCGTTCGGCTGGCCCGCCATCTACCGAAAGGCACTCGGTAGGGACAACGTAACCCCGTTCACTCTTATGCTCTGCATGGGCGCCAGCGCGTTCGTGTTCATCATCGGCATCTGGTATCTGGAGGCCGTACTACCGTGGACCAACGTTGTGCCGTTACCGCTGCATTTCCCATTCATGGTGAGGATCGACATGAGACAAGCTCCAGGCTATAACGCTACGTGATAAAATTTCTTGAATCTCGAATGAGCCAGAGAACCGAACGAGATCATGATTAGATGAGTCCACCGTCAACAAACTGCGCTCGAGCAGACGACAGACAAAAAAGAGAACGAAGACAAATGCTGCCACGTGTGTCGACAAGACTCGAGGAGTTAGGACATGCGGGTTCCTCTGTTTCTTGCGCGCCGCAAGGACTGCTTGACTCATGTTGTAGACCATGTCCAGTACATCGGGCTTCATACAGGTGCAAGGGGAACATGAAAACAGCTCTGTTAAAGTGGTTACAAAGTAGTGTTCAGTCTACAGATTGCACTGCGGGCGCCACTGTGCTTCTTGTCGTGCCGTTACCAACTCACCTAACTGTCAGTTTCACACCTCGAGTTTGGTGAAAAATCACAGCATCTACACAGAGTGAATGATGATGATTAGCGGGCGAAGCAGTGAGATCCCTCGCTGTTACCGTAAGTCACCCGCGACATAGCCCATTCATGCATGTAAATGAGTGACAAAACGAGGTACAGTCATTTACAATGTTTATTAGTCATACACAGTACGTTATGTTGAGTTGAGAACTTCGTATTGTCCTCAGTATTGCCGCTTTGTGGTCAGTGAAACGTAGAGACCATGGCTCGTCTGTCGGATCTAGGCTGAAGTTGGCAAAGATGAGGTGGGTCTATGCGTGTTCCCCTAGTGGTTGTTTCCAGTGATACGAAATGCATTGTAGAGCATATCGAGACGTCATATACTGTATAGAATGCTTTATTGGACGTTCTGGTTCTTTCTGGAATGAAATTGAACGCGAATGGGCTACACACAAGAAGTACAGTCATCCTTTCTTCTTGTGTGTTGCCCATTTGCGCTCAAATTTATTCTGCAACGTCATATACGGTAGGGCCCCTCGTTGTCAGTGATTTCAATGCTGATGTCTTCGAGAAGTACAAATGCCTCAACTGCGATTGCTCTTAGCGCTTTTGTCATTTTGGCACCGCTTCCCGCGTCTTACATTTGTTTTCATATGTGACACAAAGAGAATGTTGCACGGTCGTCATCGTCATTGGGTACCTCCAATGTGTTAACGCGTTTATTCTTCACCGTCGTTAGTGTTGTCGTGATGGCGTATAGTGGGTACCTTACATGCACTGTGCATGTGCAAACTCGCTTATTTTTCACCGTCGTCAGCGTCATCGCGATCACCGCTCAATGAACAACGGAGAAGTCTAGACCCTGTAAGGTGCTTCGCTTCTAAAACCCGTCCTGCGAGGACAGGAAACTACCATGGGCGGTGAAGCCACGCTGTGCGCCCATGTGCGGCAAAGATAGCATAGCAATGAAGCGTCAGGTTACTGTTTTCAAAGGCACCCTCCTTTCATACAGACGCTTGTGCTTACTCTCTTCTGAGCTGATAGTACATTTTCTGCAATAAAGTGCTTTCTACCACCACCGCTGACGTGACAAAGTGGGCCACACTCGTGTACATCGGGAGAGAGCGTTTCTTTCGCACGTAAAAGGCCATGGCGCACAGTGACCCAACGTCTTTCCGTGGCACTATGCCATCTTTTCCTGCGTAACTTGCTGCGTGCTTTGCCCACTGTTGAAGAATTAGCGCGGCCATCGATTCGCGAGGCAATAAACTCCCACACGACGGTCCACGACCCTTTATGTGTTCCTGGTATGTTTCCTTCTATTAACGACGATGCGCGTGTTTTTCGCAGGCGAGCTACTGGAACGTGATCGTGGAAGAAGTCAAAGTGGCGGGTAGCCAGGAGAGCAGTCACTCGCAGGAAGAAGGCCATGAGAACTTCGAGGAGGAACCCCGTCATCTCCTGCTCGTAATTGAGGTCATCGATATGTGCAAGGTGTGCGCTTGCACCCTGGCTTCGTACACTCGAGTGCACTTCTGCGAAGCACTCTCAGCGGCTCTCTTGGAGTTCTGATCATTTCCATATGCTAGCACAATATCCTTATGGGCTCTATGCCTTCTATGTTCTTTTCGACTGAGGCCTCTTTCAGAAATTTCTGCGTGCCTGTGTTCTGTTCTAGCCAACTACGCTGAATGAATGTAATGTTTAGGTCACCACGCCATATTCGCATGCTTATACAAAACATTCATCGTAAGGTCACAAGCAACAACGGTATACAATGGCCTAATTGAAGAAATGTTACTGCAGGACCACCACTGCACTTTTGAGAAGTTTGTCATAACAAAAGCTTGGGTAATATAAAGGCACACCAGCGTGCCACGTGTAACCACGGGTTTCACTGATCCGATGAAACTAGAAAAACAGAACTTCACAGCCGCTGAGTACAGCTGATGGTCGCTGAAACAATTATGGATTCCTTAATCCTTAAAATCACAATGTTTCTGGTGAGGGAACCACTGTAATTTGAAAGTATTTTTATTTCACAGGAAAACAGTATGCAAACGTACTTTGAGGAATGCCTTGTAATGTGTGAATCAATACTGTTAGTTACGCCTTTAGTTCCAAAAATGGAGCTCGTATTCTTATTTTGCAATTCAGCAAAGCAAAAAAAAAAAGCTTGCCTCCTTCGTAAGCATAACGTATCGCAACTCCTCTTATTTTTTTTCGCTTTCTTTTTTGTGGTCGGGCTGTTATCGAGTGAAAGTCCGTGCGAATGTCATGCGATTCATCTTTCTTGTGTCTTCCTGTGATACTTTACACTTTCAAGAATATCTAAAACAAAAATTTGCAGATCGAACGAACAGTACGAATCGTTGATATACGAGGCATGATTGAGGAAGGTTGATATGTTATTTCAAAATCTCCACAATCTTACAAGGCGCGTGGACGTAGTACACAGAAAACACAAGCAGAAATTATATGCGCACGCACGTCTCTGAATAGGTTGAAAGTATGTTGTTTATAGTCTTATAACGACGGCACCACTAACGTTTGCAATATCAGCACCAGCAGTGGCAGGCTGATATGTTGTATATCAAGCTAGCGAGTAGGGTGCCAGTGCACCATGAGCGTGACTTGTATATCATGCCGCGCGGGACATGCATGTCGTGATTCGCATGTTAGGACCTGCAATTCATTATCGCAATACAGTGACGTCCCTCAACGCCTACTAAGTTATTTAGTGACGTCCCTAGCCAACCAGCTGCAAGCGCACCATGCGCGTGGCATGTAAATTATGCCGTACCTGACTTCCATGTCATGATTATCATGATTGCGTTTTATGTTTTGTTTATTAGCCATTAAAGTCACGTAATATTAAATTAGGTATATATGGAGCTTGCGAAACAGCCACGAGCGTGCAACGAGCGTAGCATGTAGTGATGTTTTACATGACACGCATATCATGATTATCATGTTTCGACATGTGATTCACCTTCATCGTTCATTGACGTCACGAAATATCAAACTAGGCATATGTGAAGCTAACAAAACGGCCGCGAGCGCATCATGAGCGTGCTATGTAGTGATGCTCTTGCATGACACGCATATGATGAATATCATGTTTGCACCAGTCATATATCTTTTTCATTCATTCACGTCACGCAACCCCAAATTTGATATACGTGAAACTAGGCAAACGGTCGCGAGCGCACTATGAGCGTAGCATGTAGTCATATTTTACATGATATGCATGTCATGATTATCCTGTTTGGACGTATCATTTACTTCGGTGCCACTCGCGTAACGTTTCACCAAATTTGGTGAAATGAATATGGTATGGCATGGGTGCATGGCGAACAGAAGTGACAGGCTATAACGTAGAAATCATGACTTGCAAGTCATGTAAGTCATGCCTGCACCCCGCGCGTATGGTGCCCTTGCATTCGTTGCGCTGACTACGTCAGCGCAACGAATGCAAGTCAGCGAATGCTAGTCAGCGCAACGAATGCAAGGGCACCATACGCGCGGGGTGCAGGCATGACTTACATGACTTGCATGTCATGATTTCTACGTTAGAGCCTGCCACTTCTGTTCGTTATGCACCCATGCCATACCATACCAGTTCAGCAATATGGTATATGAACGAAACTACCGCAAGAGCAGCAGGCGCATGACATGTAAATCATGAGATTCATGACGTGCAGGTCATGATTTTAATATATGACAAGTCACTTATGCTCATCGCAAACACATGTTATGCCATACCAATTTCGGTATTGATACCGTAATAGAGACGGCCAGGAGAGCTAAAAGTCGTACGGGCAGGCAGCCAACAGGCGGGTGGGCGAATGGGCGGGCAGATAGATAGATAGATAGATAGATAGATAGATAGATAGATAGATAGATAGATAGATAGATAGATAGATAGATAGATAGATAGATAGATAGATAGATAGATAGATAGATAGATAGATAGATAGATAGATAGATAGATAGATAGATAGATAGATAGATAGATAGATAGATAGATAGATAGATAGATAGATAGATAGATAGATAGATAGATAGATCTTAAGTGGGCATGGTCGGCTTGGTTGGCCAAGAAGTAGTACACGTTACATACTAACAGATTCAGACCAAATATTATGTCGCCTGAGGTTTTCAACGCAATTACTGAACATAACAGACGGAATTTTGTAATGTACATACTGTCATTCACCCCCCAGGTCTACCGCAGGAAGTTCGCAGTAGATCATCTCAACATGCGGCTTTACTACGGGCAGGTCTTCGTACTCTTGGGACACAACGGCGCGGGCAAGACTACCATTTGCAACATGCTATCGGGTATGTCCATGCGTATTTTCTTTGTTTAGCCAAAGTGACGAAAGCTAACTGAGAGAGAACAAACACTAGCGCATATGTGTGGTATTGTTGGATGACGTGGTGGTATAATTTTTGTTGGTGAGAGGCATATGCGTGCGACGGGTTCCTCTTTGGTGGGGTTTTGCATCGCACCCCTCCCCCCTCTACAATAAATCTAAGTACGGGGCAGACTTTCCTCCCCCCTGCTCATTCGGGTTACTAGGAGAGTAGGCCACACGCCTGCCTTCCCCCTCTCCGTACGCATGCCTATAATGACAGGTATTACCGGCACTCATATCTTTTTGTGCAACTCCATGCTACAAAACATATTTTAGGGGCGAAGCTCCTTAGGGCGTGGGCTGTGCGTCCCCTGTAGCCTGTATGTAGCCACCTCTAGTTTAGTTCTTGCAGTGTTCACTAGATGGCGGTACCGTCTCCTGTATGTAGCCACCTCTCGTTTAGTTCTTGTTGTGTTTACTAGATGGTGGTACTTGTAGCTGATGATGAAAAGATGCAAGATGTTATAAACTAGAAAGCGGTACTTGTAGTTGATGAAAGACGCGAGATCTTATAAAATAGGAATGATGTCACATATAGCGCGTGTCATTGGTTGAAGGCAATCGTTCGATTTAGTGCGGCGACGTACGCTAGGGGGAGCGATGTAATAAAATCGAGTGGGCAAAATGTACAGAGGATTCATGGTTTACCAGGTTTACCTCCGGAGCTTCGCCCACTCATCATCATTCACTTCGTGGATATGGCGGAATTTTTTGTTTACCATATTCACTATATCTATGTTGAGTGTTCGAGAGGCAAGCAGTTGCACGAGTGTTTGTCAAGCTTACTAAAGTGAAGGATGACATCTATCGAGAAACTTGCATGCATACAGTTGCCGGTTCAATACTGGCTGAGACGTTCCATTCTCAGTTTGTGCGCGAAAAAACTAGAAGTACATTTGTTGTGCTCTATGAGCGCCCGTTGAAGAGAAGCAGATACTCAAAATTACCAGAACCCTCCACTCATAGGGCTACATAATCATATAGTAGTTTCGGCACCTAAAACCCCGGTCATTCTCTTATCACATACTGAAAAAAAATTTGTCACAACCGGCTCAGCCTAAAAGGTTGCTTGCCGATGTACGTCCGAAAACGCAGGGTTTTTGCGACCGACGTACGGCACGGCCATCATCGAAGGGTTCGACCTGATCAAGAACCACGAGGATGCCCTTGAGAACGTGCGGGTTTGCCCCCAGAAGAACATGCTGTACGATGAGCTGACTGTGTACGAACACCTCTACTTTTTTGCGATTGTGAGTATTCTCAGTAATATTCGAGTGTGGTAAAGCTATGCAGATGTAGTTTTTTGTCGAATAAGGCACTAAAAGGTGTTTTCTATTAAATCATCTATACCTTTGAAAAAGTACAGCGTTCTTTAGATCTGCGCCACTTCTTCTTCGCCTCGCCGGAGCATGCTCGTGGCGCGTTACAGAGGGCACCACTGTCACAAGCGAAAGCAAGAAAGGCAACACGCTGTAGAGGAGGCTGCGAGGGGCAGATCACATAGCGGTATTTTTACGAAGTATAGCAGCTTTAATTTCTACAACCTTCGCTTTGGCACGTACAGTGTATCTATGAGTCAAAGTCATGGTTGTCGAAATCAACTATTAGTGTATGTACAGTCTAATATCACGTACAGTATGTATGTAAGTTTAAAGAACCATGTACACTGTATGCACAGTCCAATGGCAGCTCTTTTAATGTCAATATAACTGCATTACAATGTTTTTAACAAACATCTCAGGTGTTGCAGTGCGTGTAAAAAGTTACTCAGTGTGCGGAACACTCTTCTCATTCAGAGTATTGTAGTGTCGAGAAAAAAATACTTCAATCAATATGCCGAACAGCTTAGAGTCAGGATCTGTAATTCCTCCACATAAGCTTTCGTTTTTATATACGCTGTAATCAGTATAGATAGTGCACCTGAATCTTCTGGACAGCTCGTTCAATGGATGCTCACAAAGTGAAGTTCATCCCATCTTCGCATAGGCTTAACTCTTTCAAAACCATCAAAGCATGGCGAGGCGAAGTTTCACAATAACATGCCTATTTGAAACATCAATCATTCCTAGGTAAATTTACTCCTTTCTGAGTTGGGGTTTGCGCCAGATTTTGTTAAAAATATTGAAATTCCTAGATATCTTACCACGGCGATTACAAATAAATGGCGCTCCTTCACTCAATTTCAGATTGACCATATGACGACACCCTCCCAAGCAAACTTAACTGTCCCTTGAAAGATTATACTCGCATCTGTGCTGATTTAACTACGTTGCGAGAATACCTCAAAATTAAACACAGGAACTGCATCGTTGGTGTTGTTTCTGAACGTACAGTAAGCGTCAGATGCTTCTGGTCCTCCAGACAAAAAAAAAAAAAGAATATTCCCGCTGCTTCCTCAGCAAGTTCTCCATCTGTATTGCCGGTATGTTATAAAATGCTATACTGTACACATCAACTGAATGAAACCTCAAATCGCTCCTAAACAACGCTTTCTAATACCTAATTGTCTTTATGACACCGACTCTAGGCCCACAGCTGTCCTTAATCTTCCCAGCTTTTTTTGTGTGGAACGCAAGTCAACTATAAGCACATTCGTAGGGCACTTAGTCTTAGGCTGTGTCAACACGGGTATGTTTTACGTAGACGTGAGCTTCACCTTGGTAACCTTGGAACTCTGTCTTCTCGCGGCGTCGACATGAGAATTGTACAGTATTTTACTTGAACAGCTTCCACGATGGTGAAAAAAGGCTTCCATGTATTGAAACAACGTACATATAAAAATTGAGCTATTTCTCGCATTCTACGTGGCAGGTTAGCTAGCATGACCAACTGCCCCACGGCTGCACTTATCGCTGAGAATATGGAGCTGTTTGAACCGCGATATCGTTAAGAAGTTAGTGTCAGGAGTGGTCGAAATTAGTTTCTACCACTGTTATCATGAACGGCGTCAGCTATATTGCAACCAAACAAATAAAAAACTGTTACCAAAGTGCTACAGAGTTAAAAGCATACGCCGAGCGCAATTTGTGTTGGGAAACTGAAAATTCACTACTCTTTTACGCGACACTCTCTCAGACAATTTCCGTCAAGCAGTAGAAGAAATATTGTGTGAGGAGGGAGAGATCAAGTATGAAAAGGATGAAATAAGGAGAATGAATTTATTGCTTCCAATCCACCTCATATCATCCGTACTGTAGAGTGAAGTCTACAATGTGTCGCTCCACCTGTGTGTCACCACACCAACCAGGCTACCCTCCTATTCATTCACCCTTAAATTTCCCACGGGAGACTGTGCCGACCAGCCTCAAAGCCGTGAGACAGCGTCGCAGAATACTGTAGGCTAGTGCTCGTAATTGGGATAATTCAGTGTAATAGGGTGTGGCTTCGACTTAATTCGTACTCCTTGATAGCTGATACTTCGTCTTTGTCTCATTCTTTGTCTAAAACATTTTGCGTAAGAAGTTGTTGAGTGAAATAACCTTAGTAATAGCTTTATCTCGCCCTATTTGGTAAGTCGTCATCACTAACTCATCCTAGTCGTATGGTCGCATTTGTTTGAAAAATGAACGAGACAGATCAACACGCTAAACCTGAAAAAGTGCACAATTCAGCATTGACGCAATACTAGTGGCGTTATGCTAAGAAGGAGAGGAAAAAAAAAACTTCATGCGGAAGTACAAAACAACCTCGGCTACATTTGTTGTGGGTGGTGTCATTTTGCCTACTCTCAAATGTACAGCTCCGACCTAAAACACCCTTACTGACAAAGTATTACTCCGCGGTATTCATAAACGCTCCTTGACTTAAGCTTGTCCTTGCCCCCACCTTCAATGCAGAGCGTTTGAAATGCAGAAACGTGTTTATGCGTTTGTGCTGCCTTGGCACCGCCTAAAGCAGCGCGTTAGAAACGCGTTTCTACCGCATTGAAGGTGGTGGCGAGTCAAGTTCCGAATCAAGCAGAGATTCTGAATACGGGGGTTAGCATCTTCACTCAAGAATGTGTTGCCCAAGCTGTGCCGCAAGGTGGAGAAGAAATAAGGAAGAGAGACTTTCACTAGATTTCCCCTGCATGAATGGCAGTAATTTATATGTGGAGTTAACGTCCCTAAAACCAACATATGGTTATGAGAGACACCGTAGTGGAGGGCTCCAGAAATTTCGACCCCCTGAGTTTTTTAACGTGCGCCAAAATCTTAGCACATGGGCCTACTACAGCATTTTCGCTTCCATCGAAAATGCAGCCGCCGAAGCCGGGATTCAATCCCGCGACCAGCGGATCAGCAGCCCAGTACCTTATCCACTAGACCGTCGTGGCGGGGCTCTATGATTGGCAGTAGTGAGAGTCGCCAACGAGCTAATTTTCCATCAGGCGATCTGGAAAACTCTCTTCTCTCTTGCCGTTCTGTAGATTCAACGAATCTCGGCCGAGACCATCGCAGAGCAGGTCGAGATTATAATAAAGTCGCTTCACCTCGGGCCGCACATCAACACCTTCCCCAGGGCCCTTCCTCAAGGATTCCGGAGGAAGCTCTGCCTTGCAATTACAGTAATTGCCGACCCAAAGGTGAGCACAACCGTACTCTTCTGGCCAAGTAGCGCCTGATTTTTGAAGTGGGATCATGATTTGCCATCACAGAATGGCATGCCATCAATTATATCTTGGTCTCTATGACCAACGCGCGCACACTATTAATGCAGCGGTGTTATAGAGGCCATGGTGTAGAAATACAGGTGTCGGCGTCGTAGGTTGCCCAAGAAAGCGGCGTTGTTCGAAAGCGATATATAACGGTGATAGCAACTAATCAAAAGTGAGGTGAAAAAGAGGAGTGCCTAAAAGAATGATTCTTCTCTTCTTCCGGCTATCGTCATACCGTGGAAACAGCGCATTCAGTGAGTAGCTAGTTTAAAAACTTACCTTTTACAGAGCACTGGGGCTTAAGTGATCATTATCAGCCACGGCATCAACCACATGCGCCCATATTTGAAGTGACGTTTGTTCGAATTCAGTGGTCGTGCACCTCTTCAAAAACAAAACAAAATATTTACAGGGCCAGACTCCTTCACGAGTTTCTTGTGCGTACTTCTTATATACCGAACATGACGGCAACGCAAAATAAATTCGCTTTTAGTGTCCGTATGCCTGTTATCAGAATAATACATTAGGAAACTAAGATGTTTGAGCTTCGCCTTCAAAAGTGAGACGATACGGAATAATCGCGTTCTGTGTGGATCACCTCGTCGTTCGTTGGCTTGGTTTTTTAAGTACCATTATGAAAGAACTCAAATAGTGTGGCACAACAATAATTTTTTTTTTTCATTTAAGGTATTACTTCATTGATATAGTTTGTGTGGACTTCACTGAATTCATCATAAGTGGCTCAGGAGATAGCGACACCGCATTCTAATGCTCTGGGCTACAGCCGTGATGTCATTGCTGCTTCTAGCAGCCTTCACGAGCAGTGAAAAATGGCGTTCTTTATTCAATTAACAACGCACTAACCAGCCATCGCGTTCACGAACATTCACGATTTAGGTCACCCTTACCATTAGCTCGACCCTCGAAGCATTTCAAGACTGATCCACGTTTCTGTGTTGTTTACCCGTTAGGTGCTCATTCTAGACGAGCCAACAGCAGGACTTGACCCCCAGAGTCGCAACGAGGTTTGGGACTTGCTGCAGAAGATGAGACGCACGTGCACGATGCTCCTGACCACGCACGACATGGAAGAGGCGGACGTCGTCGGCGACCGAATCGCCATCCTTGCGGAGGGAACGATACGATGCTGTGGATCGTCGCAGTTCCTCAAGCATCGATTCGGTACGCCGGAAGGGAAATAGTTATTCTTAGACCTTAATTCAATGTCTATTCGCCTATTAGGACTTTCGATCTCTTCATTTAGGTTGTGCTTTGATTATTGCGCTGGGTCAACTTTAATGCCTTTTGCGGTGGCTCGCGATCAGCAAAGAAAAGCAAACTGAGATCAGACCTTAATAGGAACTACTTTATTTGAGTCAACGCGGTTCGTAATGCCGTGCTGTGTAGGACGAGCCTTTTAACGCGACAGCGTTAAAGAGCTCGTGTCGCGGAAAACCCGCCGCCGGCATCAGCCACGTTGGTTGTGAGCGAAAAATCGTCTGTGTGTCTGTGGCCGAAAAATCAAGTTGCCGAGAGAGGCTGCTACTTGTCGACGCGTGTGCGCGCGATAACACTGCAAAAGCCGCGCATTCAAAGAAAAATAATGTTGGCCCCGAATCTGCATGCTATATTGCAAACGTTGTCTAAAGACGATAGTCTTGCGCCTGGAGAGAGTGAACAAAACGTTTATTTGGTGTTCTGCGTTAGAAAATTGGTGAATGGTATTCTGGAGGCCCTGCGTTAGTGCCTCGAACGTGTAGCGGAGGCGAATGAGCGCATCGAGGCACGTTAGACACTAGCGCCATCTGGCAGTTCGAATATGAAGGAAGGCGTGCGAGCGCGCGGAAAAAGATGCGCGCTTGTCTCGGAGGTGATAAGTTGTAGAGCGCAAAGCGACGGGCAGGTGCCACCACCGTGTCGTCTTAGCAAAGCGTTCGACGCACCTTTTTGAGCATTGCGTTTCGCTGTCAGCGCAGCGTAATAAACACTACGGTCCTTAGAAATACTTGGTGTGCCTTCTCTAGTATAAAGGCACACATACAAAACATCGACGTGTTGTTATGGTGCCTCAGACATGCGCAATCATTGCTATTTAATTGACAATCGCAAAAGTACTAATGCTCAATCTTGACCTGCGAATGGGGTTGGCCGTTTGGTGCCGTTTGAGGCATCGGTAAGGGCAGACAAAAAGACAAATGTACAGACAGATAAACAGACCAAAATTTTTTCGTCAAGGGTCCCCAAGAAAGACTAGCGTCTTTAAAAGAGCTAAAGGTCATGGGGCGCGGTAGTTTCTTTGCCATGCCACCCCTCCCTGCTTAGCTTCCTGCGCTTTCGTAGGGATGAGAGAAGAGATAATGCAATTTCAGCATGCGACAAGCCTTTGTAATTCCACTCGCACTGAACAGATTTTTAAAATTTTTGCGGCGTTGAATTCATGAGGCAAAAAGCTCTTCTCGTGAATTCAATCCATGGTTATTTGAAAAAGTGTTTCAGGGCGCCCTTAACGCATTTTGCTCAACAGGTGTCACGACGAAAATGAGCCCCATTCGGCGATAATAGCACGCACTGGTCTAATCTACTGTGTGCGTGTTTGTGTGCGTGCGTCTGTGTGTAACAAAACATATGAATAAGTATGCACTTAGCGATTGAATCGTGCACTAGGGGCTGTATTTCGCTATCGCGTTTCACTCTTAAAGACGAAGCTCAAGGGTCCCCCAATTTTTTAAGTGTGAATACACTTTATAAGCGACCCCAAACCATCCACCGCCGTCGGCGGCGTCCGCAGTCTTCTCTCTATCTTTAAAAGAAAGAGGACTTGGCGGGCCGCAGCGCGACGCTCTACCGAATAAGCCACGGACGCAACGCTGATATCAAAGTCAGTAACGCGCCTTATACCCCCTCTCCTTCGCTCGCTCCTCCGCTCTCCTCGCTCGCTGCAGCTGCGCGCGCACCCCTCTCTCTCGCGCGCCCGCCTTCTCTCTCAGTCTCCCGTCGAGAGCGGGTCGTGAGGGGGAGTAAAGGTAAAATCCGTTGGCATTCGCCAGTGAGTTAACGTAAACTCCGTGTGATCAAATTGCGATTCCCAGGAACCATTACATCATAAAGGCACCATAGTGTGATTAATAAATATAATAGTGCGAATTCATAAATACCCCTCATAGCATCACCCCGTGTATTCGCACTTAACCATGTTCACCTTCGGGGAAATGCTTGGGAGTTTTTTGTTAAACTGTACTGCTTTTGTGTCCACCCAAGCGTTTTGTAAGAAATTGTACATCGTACATCACTCTACCTAGCATAGCATGATAGATGAACGCAGTGTTGTCATTTCGTCGTGCCCCTCGAAAATGCTTACGGATGAATTGACACCTTGATATTTAAAAAAAAGGACTGTAGATCCGCTTTTTTTGCCGCAGGCAAACGTGTATCGAGTAGAACGTGTTGTTGAGCGAGTCAGCTCACCCAGTAAACTGCCTTACAAGTTATTTTTTCAAGAACTTACTGTGGAGCAAATAAGAGAGAAAGAGTATCGAATCCCGGCTGCGGTGGCTGTGTTTCCAATGCAGGCGGAAATGTTGTAGGCCCATGTGCTCAGATTTGGTCGCACGTTAGAGAACCCCACGTGGTCGAAATTTCCGGAGCCCTCCACTCCGAAAAAGTGGGACATGAAGAAGGAAGACTATAGACGCTTGCATTCCTCACCCTTTTTTCAATATTTTGCACTTATTCGCTCTTTATTTCACAACGACTCGCTCCTTATTGTGCTCAAATTATTTGTTTTGTATTTTCTCGACATGACTGGCCTATAAGAGGAACCCCAACTGCCTGACAAGCTAGCCCATGTGTAACTATGTTGTAATAAATATAATGCTTAAGCTCCACCATTCAGTACTATCGGCGTCAAATGAAACCCGAACAGTGATGGTATAGTGCGCGCCGTCTAGTTATCACGATGGAAAGGTGCACGCATCCTGTTTGGCAGTTCTGCGCGTACATACGTGTCTGTTCCTGTTGATGAGTGGACGATGCGCACTATACATTGACGACGGCTCGCCGTTGTTTGGGTTTTATATGACGCTGATAGCACACTAATTGGCCTTTTGAGGTCCGCTGGTCACAGCTCTTACTCCAAATTTTCCGCATATTGAGAAAAGCTAGCGTCAGACTTGAAATTGGTACCAAATCCATTTTTCTGTCTATGTCGTTACCTAGGATATTGATGCACAGGTGAACTTAAGGGCCAATGAATTGAACAATGCGTGAGAACTCATCGAATCAGTTCTTTGAAACAGCAGGTGCCTTTCTTGGGAACATACGGAATCATTATAGTTTTTGTCTGGCCAGACCTCGACCACTCGCTTCTGTCTGTGTGGCATCTGACATTTGCTTCCGCAGCGTGGCGAAAGACGCAGTTATCCCAATACTAGGCCAGGCCACGCGAAAGCCAACGTGGGAGCGCCGCTACCAGACATCAAACAGAACGATTAGCGACCCCTTAAATATCTTTTCTTGGCTTCCCAATTTGTCCTATGTGGTCTTTTACAAGGCACACTCATTTTTTTTTCTTGCGTTGCATGGGATACAGTATTCTGTGCAGTGAATGGAAGATTAATTGCAATTATGATGCAGAGGCAAAGCGCTGGAATCCCAAGATTCAGGTGCCAGTTACAAAAAACAGATGGTCTAGATTTTGTCTGCTCTTCACTGCGGTGTTCTCAGTAATATTACCGCTGTTTTTCGGGACGTCAAAACCCGACAGTTACTAATTGCGATGAATTTTACGTACGCGCAGGCACGGGCTACCACCTGGACATTGTCAAGCGGCCACGGCGATGCGACGTGGGAGGCGTCATACTGGTAGTGAAGACGTACGTGCCCACCGTCCAGCTAGTGTCCGAAAGCGCCGAAATACTGCGACTGTCCCTCGGAGTGACCTCGTCCGAGGGCTTCGTGGACATGTTCAAGGTTCTCGAACGCTTTCGCCGCAAGCTCGGCATAGCGATGCTGACCGTCTCCGTCACCACCATGGAAGATGTGTACCTCAGGTTCGTGCTCATGCCATGTCCTCGTATAATATGCGACGATCGCAACTTAAACAGCCAGCCCTAATAGAGGAAGAAACAAAGCGTAGCAACCGAAGATGCCGCCATACTGCTGGAGTAGCTATAGCGTGGCATTTCACCGCAATGTTCACATACACGGTATGACAGTGTTGGTGTCTATTTGTTCCCTTTAATACTGTAAATGGTAGCAGAACGTTAATTCTAGTAAAATTTTGTTGAATATTGAAAAAAGGTTATATAGTTATACTTATTCAGATGTTGAGTGTGTGATTTACGATGGGAATGTTGCCAATCAGTACGTCACATCAGCTCGTATATTAGGTTGTCTTCAGCGCAGTACACTTCGCATAGTTACCTTGCCGTGCTATGATTTGGTGCGCAAACAGAAAAAAAGTGCTGCTTGAATTCTCTCTTCGAGACTTCCATTGCAAAATTTATTTCAGCAAATAACTAAGATCAGTACAATCCCATCTTGGAGGCTGCCACGCGACTTCTGCTGATTGTAGAGTTTATACTACGGGTGCAAATAACTCAGCTTGTACACAACCACCAAGGTAGTCTTGTGGTTATAGTAGTTGACTGCTGGCCCGAAGCTTGACGCCGACCACATTTTGATGGTCCCGCTTGAGTCCCGAGAACCTTGATAGAGGCGCGCGCTAAAAATTACCGGAGGGTCAAAAGTGGGATGATGCTTGAGTTTCGTATGCAAGACTAGGTCGCGAAAGCGTAATCGGGAGCATCGCCTTCTGTCATGCTATAGCTTGCTTCGGGTCTCGGTGTCTGCTTGAACCATGCCGTAAGAAAACCATGTGACACTGCGCGTATCATTGGCCGTTTCAAAATATCCGTGAATATCTACCACAAGTCAAGTACCCACTACACCGTATACCTATTCCTTTTGCGAATCATCAAAGGGCCAAATGCATGCGAACATATACGGAAATGTTCACTTTGATGATGCTTCTGATGCTGACGATGACAAAAGATGTCTGAGCACTTTGTAATGGTTGTGCCTTGAAAACGCCGACTTGTTCCGTAATTCGCATCTTTTGATGCCTCGGGCGATTATGCATCTTTTATGCATGCTACCACAACCATACCATTCTACAGTGTTTGTTTTGTCCTCGAAGCACTTTCAACATTTATTGCGGCTTTTTGGTGGAGGACCTGCTTGCCACGCGGACGCCCTAGGTTTGATCCTCACTCGGACCCGAAAACTTGCATTATCTTTTTACTTGCAACTTTTTGAGTTTTTTAAGACGCTATACCAATTAAATTTCCGGAGCCCTTCCCTACGGCATTCCTCGTAATAATATGGGGTGTATCGAACGTAAAACACAACAATTACAATAATGCTATATACGCTGAATTGATAACCTTGATGTTTGGACAGCTGTTCACCAGTCTAAGTTTAGATGAAAATTTCGTTACTCACAGTGGCGGATGTCACACATGTCCCGTTTATTAGGGAGGCGATCGCCAGGCTAATTCCAAGGGCCGAAGTATTGGCCCTCCGAACCGCACCACGAAAGCGTGGACAATTTAAGAGTGGTCCTTATTGGCGCGCCAGCAGACGCCGGCTGTGGCCCAAAGAACAAGTCAGAGCCGAGAGTTGATAAACAGAACAAAAATTATATTCTCGGAATTGGCAGATCGAAAACAATACCCAAGAATGCACACTCCACAATAGTTGCATACAATATTGTCACCAATCAAACAGTGTACTACACAGAACAACCAGCCACACTCGAAACAACGGACACGGACAACAATACGCACTTCAATGCAGTCGCATGCATTGAACAACCAAGACCCTTAAAGACTAAAGAGATAGAAAACCTATTCAGTCCAAAGTTCTTGGAACCAAAGTCGAGATGATACTCTTCCGAGAATCACTCACTCAAAGTCCAGCGTTGTTGTCGTTCCGCAGCTCTCGAAGTTTCTCTTCCAGGAAACCTCGCGTCTTCAATTGGCCACTCTCCAAGCTTCAAACTTCTTCGCCCGAACACGTCGGCTTCACACACGCAGCTGTTGCCCCGCGTCTTCGCTCGATAGCGGTAAACACACACTCTTGCCGGTAGCTCGAGTCGTCACCCCTCAGGTGGAAATCCTCTTCACCTCCGGCCTCGTCCCTACGGACCAAAAACTTCGCCGACTACACGGCGGAATCCCTACGCGCTCTGGCGTTAACTTCCGTCTCCTCCTGATTTCTCGTTTCGGCTGCTCGATTAAATACGTTCCGCGCCACCTTCCAGAAATTTCTCGTCATTTCGTCGGCGCGATACGCAACGAAGGCTGGGGAGAGGTGCGAGACGGTTCGACTGCCCTCTCCGGAGGATGATTCACTCGGTCTGACCCCGCCTCCTTCGTTCTAGAAAAATCGCGGCCTTGCTGGGCCGCCGATGTGGGGTGAGGAGGATCGTCTGCGAAGCCGTGCTTCTGCGGGGAGAGCGCGCGCCCGGGAGCCCTGGATGTTTGCTTTCTTTTTTTTTTTCTTTTTTTTACCTCGCGGCGTTTCTGCCGCCCGTTGTCGCAAGGATTTGGCGGCGCGCTCTTTTTTAGCGCTCGTTCTGTGACAGTGGACGACTCTGAGTTGCGCGAAACACTGAGACGTCATGGTGAAACCATTATAGGCCGTATCCCCATTACTCTCGCGCCTATTGTCTTTGCATTGCTGCCGACGTACGCGTGAAAAACATTCACGCATTCCCACTGCCATCGCAGAATTGCAGACGAACTGATCGAGGACCAGGAAGAGATGCTCTCGTCCGGAGGCCAGAAGCAAACGCAGCAGCCCGTGGACATCAAAGCGCTGAAGGAGAAGTGTGCTGGCTGCGCGTGGAGGAAATCGTCGCTGCAGGCGCTGCGAGCGCTGCTCCGCAAACGCTGGCAGTTCGTCCGCCATCAGTGGCTGCTGCCGTTTCTGGGAATCATCGCGCCAGCAGTGCTGCTCGCCCTGCAGGGAATCCGAGAAAGCAGAAAGTAAGTGCAACGCCTCCTCTCTAGAAAGATGCCTGCCGCATTAGAAGAAAAACAGCTGCCACACCTTTTTCCTCCTTCGTTTTAAAATGTTCTCGGTCGCTAGCGTCACCTGTGGCGGACGGTGCAACAACGCAACACTTTGAATAGCCTCCGAAACAGTGGTGCACAGTTGCAGGTCTTGAACAACTCTCGACTGACGCGCCCCTATGGGCCGCAGATGAAAAACGCTTAACTGTTACCGCCCGCCGTCGTGATGATAGTGTCGGTCGCGAGCGCCACCGCGCGGAGCTTGTTTAAAACTGAAGGCAGGCCAACTCCGCTGGGAGCGCGAGCCATTCCTCAGGCATCTTTGTAGAGGAGGCGTTGGTACGTGGCATCCTGATGTGCACGAGATGACGTGACTGTTGAGTACTTACTAGCTGCGTTCTACAGCTTATGTGAAGTAAGAATGATATGCTAAAACAGATGTAATGGTGCTGCATATAATACCTTATAAGGGAACGGAAGCAAAGTTTTTTTCTCAGGTCTGGTTTCCTTATTCGCAGCAACGAAATGAACCAAACATTCTATTACGACAAGGAAATCATAGGGGAATCACCAGGACACAGAAAAATTGAATTCTTTAAGGGCATCTTTGGTTTGTTAGCCACAATGAAACAAATGCAACAGACTTTTCAATCACGGAAAGCATACGGAACGTAATGTCTCTTTAATTTTAGGGTAGTAATGAGTACTCATAATTCGAAGGTTGTGCTCTTGGATCCAATGGACACAAAGGATGATCATTTTTCGTTAACTTTATTCGAGTTAATCCACTACAGTTAAAGACAAGACTCAAGTCCCCCAGGCCTCCATTGAGCGAACAGTGCGCAATTGCAATACAGCGGTAGCAACATCGTAATAGAAAGCCTTCGTAGTGCAATAGGCAACGATAACTAAGCTACAGAGTTAAAAGTCTCACCACGTTGAACCACGAGATAACCAGTTCACCGACATGGTTGGGTAAGGAAGTACACGCTGCGACAGCGAGGGTTTCTGAGTGTATATATATACCTAAGCTCGATGTAGATGACCCTATTGCATGCATCTACTGGACTTCATCTTTTTCAGCTTTAAATAAGCATCATCAGCTTATTGAACATGCGTCTTCTTGGTTGGAGCCATCTTGCTCTACACGGAATACAGCATCGGCTGAACCACGTTATTTCTAAAGAATTGGAAAAAAGTCTGAGACGTTAATTTTGTAATTGTAGAATTTGGTCCGAAACGGCGCCCAAGATTTAGAACAGTTTCGAAAGCAAGCATGTATGGGGCGTCGGGGCAATGTGCCGTGCTTATAGACATGTTTCTTGAGCGTGTGTAACAGTACGCCATGGTGGCGAAGCGGTTTCAGTGATCGGCTAAGGAGAACGTTATCACTCGGGATAACTTAATGATAACGGCTTTCCTGAGCTTCGTTAGCTAAATAAAATATTACTGCGGTTTTCCTTACGATGCCACCATGAGGCGATCATAAACATCTTCGTGTAAGTCAACGTGTACTTGTACTATAACCGTAACAATGACGAAGTAAATATGGTGGTCGCACTCTTCAGAGATTTTTTTAAAATTTTGATGCGTCAATTAGTTGCATCAATTGTAGAATCGCACACGCAAAATGACACTTTTCTACAGTGATTGATAAATGGACTATTTATAAAATACCTGGGCGAAGTAAGGTACACCCAACTGTGTTAAGAAATTGCGTCTCATTCTAAAGGCTGCGCAAGGGACAGAATCACTAGAGAAAGCAGAAGCAGAAGACAACACGCTGTGGTCTTCTTTGTCTTTCGCGCTGCCTTACCAATAACTTTCAACTCTTGCAGTCACACATTCTTTTGCGCCACCATTCTACTATTCCGCAGGGTCAAGGTAGCGGAAGACGTGAAGGATGTGTACCCTTACGACCTGAGAGTGATGTACAACTTCAGCGTCTCCGCCGTTATCTCGGCCGATGACGAGTCCCTGCTGGTGTCTCAGTATTACCGCCGGCACCTCGATCAGAAACAGATCCCCGTAAGTGCCTTTCCTCCAATTGTGAACATTGAGCGAATCGTACTTGTAAAGCTCCGTGCGAAGGCTAATGACACGGGTGACGATTGGAATGAGTGGTTGATATGGCTACCACAGGTGGTGGTTCCACCACCAGAATCGGAGGCTTTGAAAGTGTTATGCAGATCATGAATAGTTTAGCGACGCCTCTGAGTCAGCCCACCCGTGATCGCACGACAATGTCACAGTGGCATCGGCATGTTACGCAACTATACGTGGCGTCATAATCACGTTAAACAGTTACAATGCCTGCGACGTGTTCAAGGCTCATGAAGTAGGGAGCTAATATGCGACGTGATCAGAGAACGTCTTTCGCTTCTCTCGTGTCGATACGGATGCCGCCGACCAATCTCCGCATTTGACGAGTAATCTGAGTCATGTGTTGTTCGCTGTTGCAGGTAGCAGGCTGTAGAAAGTCAAGGAAGATGACCGCAGTGTACAGATCATATATGACGCAAGAAAGGAAAATAATTTTCGCCTTACCTTTTCTAGACAATATCGGCCGCAATCTTAAGGTGATTCGAAGCTGCCAAGCTTGAGCACTAGGGTACACACGAGCGTGAGCAATCCACGTGTGTGCGACAAAGAGCAGTGGGTAAACTGTCTGTGTTTGTGCAGAAGGAGTTCTATATTCTACCTCGCTCACATGTGTGAGTGGAAATTACAAAAGATAACTTGCCCAATCCAAGGGATCTTTCCTTCTATTTTTTTCTTTCCTTATCTTTACGCTACAATTACCTCGCAGAACCACCCTTATACTATCCTTGGCATGATTTTCTGTTAGATCTCAATGATATTCATACAGAACAGCCGCCGCAGCTTTGCTGCATCAAAGAGAGAGACGACGACGGTGGCTGGTTGTTGTCGGACTGGTGCCGTCTTGTTCACCCAGTACTCCGAGTAATTAAGCAACCTACCCATAACAATACCGGTGGACGTGCAGACAGAGAAAACAAAGAGAAAACTAGTCGTTTCATCTTTGTTTCGAATCTGTCACACTCTATAGAACACGGCGCACACCAGTCAATTGAAATTACGGAAACTTTCCACACGCGTATACACACGGTGCTTATGTCACATTTTATCACATAGACTGCGCACGCACCGATTTTCACTTGTAAACTAGACTCCCGTACGTGGCCGAAACGTATGGCTTTTATTTCCTTTATTCATGGCCAGAGCCTTGTTTTAATTGACTTCACGCCAATATTACAAACGCCAGCACGTGTCTCGAATGTACGCCGGCGCATATTAGAACTGTGGCGTCCGCAATTACCTATGAACTTGTTCTTAGTGTGACTCATTGAGGGAACTAATAGCGGAGGCCACAGTATCAATGATGAAGCACCGCTTGCGTTCTGGGCCAGCCTGACACTATATCACTCGGCTGCGCGTTTACTCACCATCCCTTAGTTTTTGCTCCAATTACTTTAGGACACTAGCTCGCACAGTAAACGCTTCTTATATGGGCTTCGCTTCTGTCTGTGCGGATATCGTTCAGCTCGGCGTTACCTACATAACCTTTGAGGCCAACCTCAAATACTAAGAACGTGGCATTTGTAGTGTAAATTCGTTCAGCGCCTGAAAGTTCACGAAGTTCCATCCTGTAATTGGGCGGTGGCGAGCACAGTTTCCAGCGACTCAAATCAGCGGCTCAAGTGAAAAGAACTATACGAAAAAAAAATGGCACAATATCCACAAATGAATGATGGAGAGTGGGGTGAAGCATCCGTTCGTCTACTCACTCTTGCTTCCATCCGTCCATGCGTGCGTCCCTCCGACCGTGCGTCCATCCGTCCCATCGTGCGTGCGTCTGTTCATGCGTCCGCACGTCCATCTGTGTGCCCGTCCCTGCGTTCGTCCATACATCCATCCATCCGTGCAGCCATTCATGCGTCCGTATATGCATCTGGCTGTGTATCCGTTCGTCCACTTATTCAACACTCCAAGTACCACCATCTTGCATCTTTTCATCACATATTTCTCATATAGAAGCACCGTCATCCAGCGGACATTTCAAGGACTGAAAGAGATGAGGCACACGCACAATTTCTTACGGCTAGCGCTTCGTGTCTACTTCCCACCTTTAACCACCTCGAGTTCATGGTATATACTAGTTCTCTGTATTCATGGCACTACGGCCCAACGCTTGCTAAACCTTTCTAATACCAAGGAGGTTACGCCCGGCGAGTATAACGTAGCAACCCTTTCTTGTCAGATAGTGCTCAATGTACATGCCGATGGCTGCTAAGGGGGAATGAGAGACAGGCGAATTCGGCGTTTAGTTAACGCGCACGCTGCGAATTTTTTATTGTTCAACAACGCACAGAAGAAATCTCTCACCGGCACCACCTTGCAGGTCAAAATGTAAAACTGGTTACACACTACTACTACGACTACAAGGGACGAATGGTTGCCGCTATAAGGAGCTTTGCCCCTAAAAAACTACATGCTGAACGACCAAGTTTCAGAATAATATGAACGAAGAAAAAAAAACAGGCGTCGACGTGAGGGCTCCGCCGCGGTGGTCTAGCGGCTAAGGTACTCGGCTGCTGACCCGCAGTTCGCGGGATCGAATCCCGGCTGCGGTGGCTGCATTTCCGATAGAGGCGGAAATGTTGTAGGCCCGTGTGCTCAGATTCGGGTGCACGTTAAAGAACCCCGGGTGGTCGAAATTTCCGGAGCCCTCCACTACGGCGTCTCTCATAATCATATGGTGGTTTTGGGATGTTAAACACCACAAAATTAAAAAACTGTCTGCCTATTTAGCATTGTTTAGGTTCAGTATATGTACTCGGTCGCAATGCAATCTTCCAGATTACTCGTGTGCGAGACGTCACGGATTATCTCCTAGAAGTGGGCGCTCGCAGCATGCAGGAGTACGCGCGGTGTGCGGTGGGCGGAAGCTTCTTCCTCGTCGGCAAAAAGGGCACAAAGCAGCGAGATCCAAGCGAGGGAATCGTCCAGCTGGGGGTCTCCAAAGACTACGAAGGCCGGCTCGCCATCGCCTGGTACGTATGAAGCAGTGCCTTGACTGTGGAATGGTCATGTGAGGCAAACTCTGTGGATTATGTGGTGTTTTCACGTTATGGTTCACAACGTTGGCCTCAGGAACAAACAGAGTAGGCCCATAGCGGTGAGCGGACGGAATGCCGTGAAGTAGATGGTCATTGTTCGTAGCAGTGAGATTTACAGGAACCAGTTGTCTCATAATGTGTTTTACTGAAATATTTGTGATGTTAGTTTTATGTATTACTATTCACTTGGAGAGCAAAACGCCGAAAAATCAGCTGCGGTACACCGATGCTTGGTAAAACGCATCTTTCCACTTTGGAAATAACGAAATACTATAACAACCAGCATTCGCTGCGTTTGTTGGCTGTTAAATTACAGCGGCCATAATTGTCCTTGTTCATCCACACTGAAAAATAAACGGGTTCTTGAGGCATCTTTCTTCCAATCTGTTACGGCGCCTTGCTTCATTTGCGTCTCCTTTACCAAAAACGGTGAGCTTTCTATAGCTTTAATCTAGAGGGCTTCGTCACGCTAATAACGACTTTTCGTTTGGTACTATGGCGATAATTTTCTAAAGCGTGCAGGACGGAGGAATACTATTGTTATATTACAAAAAAAAACTTGCACCATCTCCCCGAAGTGAACCCTGGTGGGATGCGATGCCGCAGTGGTACGCACGGCATTGACCCAGTTGAAACAGCCGTAGACGTGAAGCTGGAAGAACGGTATGAAGTGAAGCTCTGTGTGGCGTTTATTACAGTAAACGACGTTGCCATTTCCGAACACGCTCGGCTTCGCTAACCCTCGCAATGCTGACGACGGTCAGGTTAGGCGTATTCAGAATGGTGGAAGTGTCAGCCGGCGAAGGAGCGTCCTCTTCCGGCGTCCTCTCCATCGCACAGAAACGAGCCAAAAGAGTGTTACCACTCGATGTACGCTGGAGTGTTGCAAGTGGTGCAGATGGTGAAGCGAGTGAGGTGATACATACAGATATGCTTAAACGCGTACGTTAGGTGCGTGTCCGGTTTATTGCGCGTCAACCGGGGAGTCGGTGGTGTAGCGAGCGGCGGTCGCGGTAGCGGAGCGAGCGCGCTGCAGCCGAGGGAAAGAGTGACGTCAGCGCGCACTGCGAGCGGAGCGTGGCATCACTCGTACGAAGGGACAGCGTTACACAAGCCAGTCAAAGAGCTGCTTCGCATCTAAAAGAAGCCTGAAATGCCTCTTTTTTTCGCGTATTGGCGTGCAGTTTGTGTTCACGGTGGTATGCTTCGTCAAAGTGGTGTAGCTGATGTTTGTCATTGAAGAGCATTGAAGAGCACTTGGGCACATATTTCGGAGCAATGGTTATACGGGCATACACTTCTCGCTTAATATAATACTTATGTTAACTTAGAAGAGCCACAACAGCCCCTTTCATTGGCCTTAGCTCTTTTTATCCTACTCTTTAAAAGCAGTGTTTGCAGCCGCTTCCTGTTACGCAATAATCACGCTTTCACGGATCTTTTGTTGATTTGTCTTTCTTTCCTTTGGTGGCTTAATACAGCGCACCCGATACCTCTACGCGAACAGCGGTAGCGCTTTCACTGTTATATCGCTTTTCAGCAGCAGTGTATTGAACGCTGACTCACGCGGAAGGAAACGCAAGCGAGGAATTTCAAAATTACTATTGTGTGATATAGAGACTCCCCAACGGTTGAATTTTTTTTTAAATTCGTACTATTGTGTGATATAAAGACCCCCAACGGTTTAAATTCTTTTAAAATGTGTGGTGTACGTTTCCTAATAATGGTCGTGTAAGCCAGCACAAAAGTACACGTTGATGTACAGTCCACTGTAAACTCGTTTACAGGTACAGTGGTGAGCTGTACCACAGCGCCGTCATCGCTTTGAACCTGGTGCACACGTCGCTCCTGCGCTGGACTGTCGGTGACGACACGGCCTCCATAAAGCTGCGCGTGAGGCCCCAAAAGCAGCTGGAAGAGGCTATAGCCTACGACCCGGATTCGCCCGAAGTGATTCAGCGGCAGCTGGAGCGCTTCACATTCGGCGCAATGTCGGTGGCCATGATGACCGCCGCGTGCGGGCTGTTCCCCGTCGTTGACCGCAAGAGCGGCTGTCGCCAGTTACAGCTGCTCACGGGCCTCTCTCTCCGCGTCTATTGGCTGGCCAACTTCTTGTTCGACATCTTCGTCTACCTGCTGTCCTGCTGCAGCTTCTTCATCGCCATGTTCTACTACTTTGGCAACTTCTTCATCGAAATGACGAGTCAGTAACTCCGGTTAAATCAAAATTTATATCAGGCGAATCAATCGAGGCCTTAAACAAAGCGAAACGATGACTTGGTCTAGATTCACAAACTGCACTCTGAGAACCCTAATGCCACATGTTTCACTGTCATAAGCTCATCATTGGCGGAGGAAATTAAGGCTGAAATTTTGTTTTTAAACTGTGCGCCAGAATCTCCGCTTGCGACGTCAAAACTTCCAGATGTATTCTTGTGGCATAGCCTCAATGAAATTTTCTGAAACTTCTTATTTTGGGGCTGTGGCGTCCACAGATGAAAATGTATTTCATTTTTACCGATCGTAAGCTACGTACGGCTCAGTAGGAACCTTCAAATTTTCTTACACCACAGTGTTTGGTGCAGGAATCTCTAGGTGGCGTCGCCACCCCGATTTCCTTTTCGCATGTTTGCTCCCTCACAAAGCGTTGTGTCGCGGTAAGAGTGGTGTTTTCGTGAATGTGAACTTGTACTTTACTAATACGCAAAAAAAATGTTCTGCTCTTTAGTGTCTCTTTAACAGCGTCGCACTTGAGGGCTTGCCGTAGACCTTATATTGGCGGGATCACGTTCAAAATTAAATGGCGAAAACAGGCCTGAAACGAGACTAGAAATGAGTGCTCAAAACACCCTTAAAATCAACGACTAAGTTTGAAAATACCATACTTAAGAAAAGAAACAATTATAATTAATACGTATGCATGCTAGAAATGTGCACCAAGGCAAGAAAAAAAATCTTGACATGACAGAGTGATGCGCAAACTAACAACTACTTATGAATTGCACTCACTTGATTCCATTCCCCTCTCCTTTTTCTCGTACATACGGCTGTTCATGATCAAAATAACTTATTTGTTAGTTTGCGCATCCCTCTGTATTGTTTATGGTTGTTTTTTCTTTTGTTTTCGTACCCTGCAGTCCTAGTGAACGCTATAAGCTCGGCGTACTGAAGGCCGTAGCCAAAGCCGACTTCAGAACTTTTCACATCGATTGGCTTTTGTTGGCTTAAATTTCTACATTTAATATGTTGAAATAAAAAAATTCCAAGATCATTATGCCAACAAATGCAAAGCTCCATGAACATGTCATAGTTCTAACATAAAGATAAGGACGTCATGTATCAGGTAATTCGTCTGTCACGATTCGAAGAATGGCCGTGACCCCAATAGCTAAGCTTGTGGGCCCAACACCACACTTAACAAGTGGGCTTTAGATAACACTTTTATCTTATCGGAACATGAACAAGTTTTGCACTTCCCATTGAGCCAGATTCCTTGTAGTGATTGAGATCGCACGGTTCTACTTCTTTGCAGGCCCTATTGTGTTTATTTTCATGTGCTACGGCATCTGTGCTCTGCCGATGTCTTACCTGCTGACCCTGGCTGCGGGCACTGAGACCACCGGCTATGCTCTTGTCCTGCTCACCAGTTTCTTCGGAGGTGAGCTCGCCGAGAGGGCAGGCGTATAGAGGACTATTTTGCCTAAGACATATGGGCGTCGCCATCTTGGGCTTTTAAGCCAATTTCTTTTTGTTATTGCTTATGGTGACGTGAAATAATAAGTTCATGAAACATGGTATGAATGAACCCGACTGTTCTCATGAGTACGGATCTACTGTAACACTGTTTGTTTCATTGTTTGAAGTTGGAAAACAGAAACGCTAACAGCACATTATGGTGGCACTGAGACCCCTGTAAAATAGTCTATATAGCGAAGAGCAGCGTAGGCAGAATTTTTTTTTCAAAGAGAGAGGGTGGGGGGGGGGGGGGGTCACCTTTTCCTCAGAAGTGATGGACGCCGCTGATAGCGACGTGCACGTTAGGAGACGTAGTTTTACCGGTAACGTGGAATGGCTTACTAATTCAGAATCAAAAATACCTGTAAACATATGGAACTTTCCCTTTCAATTGATGCGAAGTGATGGCAACATCGAGCGATTTTGGAGCTGTAATTCAAAACAGGCATCAAGCTATGCCGCATTGTCTGAGTGAAGCACCACATTTCGGGCTGACGTCAGGGTAAATCCAGCCGTTGAGTACTTTACGCGGCATTCGCAAGTACGTCGACTACGTCGTAACTACTAGGGGGCTAATTATATCGTAATGCAACGATGGACACACAATAGAGCTGCTAGCTCACTTACTCAAAGGAAATGAGTGCTACCGATCACTGACGTGCCGGTCACCAGGATAGTTCGCTGGCGCGCTCTTTTTGTCTCGGAAAATGCTCGACCGTACTTTACGGTCACTGTAGCGCATAAATCTTAGTTTGTTCTGTAGTGAATTGTGCGTTGTGGTTTACGTAGAAATGGGGCAGGTGTTTGTTTGTGTCTGTTATGAAGTGTCGGTGCAGAGAAGAGCGAACGACGAGCTAACAGGGCTGGGCATAAATACTCTTGAAAGCGTTCGAGAATACAGATATCGAGATATACTCATTTGAAGCTTGAAACGCAGATACCGAGATACATTTCTCCTTCATGTAACAAGATGCTTCGGAAGTACTTCAGCAAAAAGATGAGAAATAGATGAGAAACGGATACAGAAACACAGATACAAAATTACAAATACTAGAATATTCGTTAATTTGCTGATGCCCCGAAAAGACATTAATTAGGCGGAAGATAATATTATGATTGTTGTTCCACTGCATTGATATTTGCAAGCAAAGCACAGCACTCGGAACACTAACGAACACCTGTGAATCTAGATAAAAGTATACATTTATTTTAGGTATACAAGATCTGTACTGTGGAGATGGTCGTTGCAGTTAAGCAGGAGCATCTTCTCAAATGTGCTGCTATTTTGAGAATGCTGGTTCGCCTTCAACACAAGACAAGAGAAATGACTTGCCGTCCAAAAAAAAATATAATAAGTATTCAGCACCTGCCCAGAGAAGACGAGACGAGGCACTTCGCCACGCGGGTCACTTTATGCGTAATGGGGTTCACGTCACCGCTGCCCATTGTGTAGGTGACCAGCGGTGCGTCTTTGCTTGGCACAGCACAAGACCACCCCCCCCCTCTTTTTTCCTCTTGTAAATAGGCCAGCCCCATTTTTCACGAAAAATGTGAGGATCGATTGATATGAGGAGTTTAACGTCCCAAACCCATCATATGATTATGAAAGACGCCGTAGTGGAGGGCTCCGCAAATTCCGACCACCTGGGGTTCTTTAACGTGCACCCAAATCTGAGCACACGGGCCTACAACATTTTCGCCTCCATCGGAAATGCAGCCGCCGCAGCCAGGATTAGATGCCGCGACCTGCGGATCAGCAGCCGAGTACCTTAGCCACTTCACCACCGCTGCGGGGCCCGAAAATATCAGGATATATACGCGTCCTGCACGGTATCGCAATATAATAGATACATCTTGAAAGTAGTCGACTACTTAGATACAAATACGTTTTGTACCTTGACCCACAAATACAGATACCAAAAACATCTTTAATATGCCATCGCGATACCCTTGTATTGTGGTGCCATGCTGCTCATCCTTGCGAGCTAATAACCAGTTCTTTGAGAGTTCTTTCCTGTGAGGCCACGTTTATGATTCCTATCGCTTAATCCGTCTTTACAGATGGTAAATCATTCAGTGGCACCTAAAATTCTCCTGCCTTGTCGGCTGGTGACAAAGCTAGTGCGTCATCCGGACAAACAAAACGACCTTTTTTTTACACGGACACTACAAGTTATCTGCTCGTACGCATGCAATTTACAATTGCTGTTGTGCCCACAACTAGCCCCAGTGGCGATTTCGAAGCGCATTCCTTTGATGCGAAGGACTGGTACTATTCTTTTGCAGCCTTCATGCAGAGCGGCACAATCGCCTTCGGACTGCTTGAGGCCGCGGCGGGCATCAGATTCGTTCTGCTGAACGTGTTCCCCGTTCTGCGCCTGATGCCCTCTTTCGCCTTAATGTCGGCCTTCAGCAAGACAGTGTCCAAGAGCCAAATCGCATATATCTGCAGTCGAGGTGAGTGCTGCCCTTTGCTTAAGATATGGTGTCATCGGTTGGCAAATTTGGAGAGGCCTATGAATTTTGTGCCGGAGCACTCCATTCTGGCGGAGGGCAACAGAAAGGAATCTCCCAATGAAACACATGCACGTGCTCCCTGTAAAGCGAATGGCAGGACCTGATATTTTTTTTATTGTGATGCACGCGTCGTTCTTGTTGAATGCGTGGGCACGCTGGGCACAGCGACGCTACGCAAGCAAAACGTGAGCCCGACGCGAGGCGCAACTGACACGACCGGCGTCCGTTAGCGTGCCCAAAGTTGGAACTGTTTCAAGGCATGGGGACCTTGCGACTTCCAGGTCGAATCCGCCTGATTGCACGGAGTAGAAAAAGTTGCTCCGTGGAGTGGATCTCGCGACGAAGCTGCTCCCCCAGATCTGTCAATAGAGCGTACCGGGAGCACTTCCAATCTGCCAGTGGAAGAGACTTGCTCCGCATGAAGCAGAAGAAAGTATTGCAAGAAGTGCTCCGAATCTGCCAAAAGATGGCACCACTAGATTGACGCATGGAGTGTGCGTGGCGCAGCTGCGTCATAGAGTTTCGCTGCCTGTGGCCTACCTGCGTCGTTCTTTGCCGTGGTGTGATTTCGGTGGAGCACGCCGCACCAGGTGATGCGTGCCCCGGTTTTAGAATCCGCGTGCGAACGCTGCTTAGCGTAAACCACCTGCACTGCCTCCCTATAGACGCATTCCATGTTTGTGAACACAGGTAGCCTGATGTCGACATTAGGGTTAAAGTTATAGCGACGTCCGCACGTAACTTCCGCCATAATCGCTGAGGGCTGCGATGTGTGCCAACAAAACGATGTTGTGAGACTCCACAAACGTTGTGAAAGCCATAAGCGCTGAGGGCTGCGATTTGCGCCAACAAACAAAACTAAGTTTTGAGACGTGACTCGCATCCAACCACGACGCAGTTCATCGGCATTGGTTGGTTGGTAAGAACTTTATTGGAAGTCCGGCAGAGCTTTCGCCGACCGGACCTTAGGTCTCCCGCGTGGGGACGTCAAGACCTTGCCTGACTGCCGCCTCGCGGGCCTGCTGGACGGCCCAGAGTTGGTTACCGAGGCAAGGGCTCCACAGGGCAGCGGCCAAACGCGGCGGAAGGGTTCCGAATTTAGCACCTTGCGTATTTCTAGCGTAGTCCCAGAGCATGGGATTTAATGTGGCAACCTCACTATGGCATATCTTGCATATATTCGTCGGATATATATTGGGGTATAGTCTGTTAAACAGCGATGGATTGGGATACGTGTGCGTCTGCAGCTGTCGTAGACACACCACCTGCATCCTGTTCAGCTTCTCGCTGGGTGGAGGAAAGGTTCGGTGGGCCAGGTGGAAAGCCTTGGTAATTTCATTATAAGTCATCAAACGGTCTTTGGTGTTTCCCCATAGAGGATGGTCGTCGGCGTGGTTCACGAGCTCGCGCGCCTTGGCTTGTGCCGTCTCGTTTAGGTTGCGGTGTGTCTCCGATACCTCTCCCATGTGAGCCGGGAACCACAGGAGTCTGGTTTGAAGCTCTGTCTTTTGATAAAATTTTCTATTGCGCAGGACTTTGGCCGCTCGTTGCGAGATCCATTCTTTGGCGAAGTTCCTTACTGCTTGTCTCGAATCACAAAGGACAATAGTGCATGACGGATCCGTGAGCGCGAGCGCCACCACTACTTCCTCTGCTTCTTGTGCGTAGTCACAACGAATAGTTGCCGATATTCTCGTTTCGCCTTTCCAATCGACGACCATAACTGCAAATTGCGAGTGGTCTGTGTATTGAGCGGCGTCAACGAACCGAGTTCCCATTTCGTCGGCGTAAATGCGCAAGAGAGCTCTTGCCCTGGCCACTCTTCTGCCCGGGATGTGTTCCGGGTTAACGTTGCGTGGAATTGGCTCAACCCTTATCGTTTGTCGGATCGCGCCTGGCACAGCGACTTTCTGGCTTTGTTCGGTGCAGTAACGGATGCCGAGACTTTCCATGATCTGGCGTCCCGCTGTCGTGCCTGGTGGTCTTTCCAGTTGTGAAGTGCGCTGCGCCTAGGCTATTTCGCTCAACGTGTTGTGAAGTCCAAGTTGAAGCAGCAGGTGCGGGCTGGTGGACTTG